>CAVLJG010000005.1:110228872-110635173 GCA_963669975.1 Acanthoscelides obtectus | reverse complement strand
CGGAAAACGAACCGGAACCGAACCCGGAAACGAACCCGGAACCGAACCCGGAACCGAAGCCGGAAACGAAGCCGGAACCGAACCCGGAACCGAACCGGAACGAACCGGAATCGAACCCGGAATCGAACCCGGAAACGAACCCGAAACGAACCCGGAAACGAACCCGGAAACGAACCCGGAAAACGTACCCGGAATCGAACCCGGAATCGAACCGGAATCGAACCCGGAAACGAACCCGGAAACGAACCCGGAAACGAACCCGGAAACGAACCCGGAAACGAACCCGGAAACGAACCGGAAACGAACCCGGAAACCGAACCCGAACCCGAACCCGAAACCGAACCCGAAACCGAACCCGAAACCGAACCCGGAACAAAACCCGGAACCGAACCCGGAACCGAACCCGGAACCGACTTGGAACCCAACCCGGAACCGACCCGGGACCGAACCGGAACCGACCCGGAACCGAACCCGGAACAGACCCGGGACCGAACCGGACCCAACCCGGAACCGACCCGGAACCGACTTGGAACCCAACCCGGAACCGAACCGGAACCGACACGGAACCGAACCCGGAACAGACCCGGAACCGACCCGGGATCGAACCGGACCCAACCCGGAACCGAACCGGAACCGACCCGGGACCGAACCGGAACCGAACCGGCGCCGACCCGGATCCGACTTGGAACCCAACCCGGAACCGACCCGGAACCGAACCGGAACCGACCCGGAGCCGACCCGGGACCGAACCGGAACCGACTTGGAACCGACCCGGAACAGACCCGGAATCGACCCGGAACCGACCCGGTGCCGACTTGGAACCCAACCCGGAACCGACTTGGAACCCAACCCGGAACCGACCCGGAACCGAACCCGGAACAGACCCGGAACCGACCCGGGACCGAACCGGACCCGACCCGGAACCGACCCGGAACAGACCCGGAACCGACCCGGGACCGAACCGGAACCGACCCGGAATCGAACCCGGAAACGAACCCGGAAACGAACCCGGAAACGAACCCGGAAACGAACCCGGAAACGAACCCGGAAACGAACCCGGAAACGTACCCGGAATCGAACCCGGAATCGAACCCGGAAACGAACCCGGAAACGAACCCGGAAACGAACCCGGAAACGAACCCGGAAACGAACCCGGAAACGAACCCGGAAACGAACCCGGAAACGAACCCGGAAACGAACCCGAACCCGAACCCGGAACCGAACCCGAAACCGAACCCGGAACAAAACCCGGAACCGAACCCGGAACCGAACCCGGAACCGACTTGGAACCCAACCCGGAACCGACCCGGGACCGAACCGGAACCGAACCCGGAACAGACCCGGGACCGAACCGGACCCAACCCGGAACCGACCCGGAACCGACTTGGAACCCAACCCGGAACCGAACCGGAACCGACCCGGAACCGAACCCGGAACAGACCCGGAACCGACCCGGGACCGAACCGGTCCCAACCCGGAACCGAACCGGAACCGACCCGGGACCGAACCGGTGCCGACCCGGATCCGACTTGGAACCCAACCCGGAACCGACCCGGAACCGAACCGGAACCGACCCGGAGCCGACCCGGGACCGAACCGGAACCGACTTGGAACCGACCCGGAACAGACCCGGAATCGACCCGGAACCGACCCGGTGCCGACTTGGAACCCAACCCGGAACCGACTTGGAACCCAACCCGGAACCGACCCGGTACCGACCCGGAACCGAACCCGGAACAGACCCGGAACCGACCCGGCACCGAACCGGACCCGACCCGGAACCGACCCGGAACAGACCCGGAACAGACCCGGGACCGAACCGGAACCGACCCGGAACCGAACCCGGAACCGAACCCGGAACCGAACCCGGAACCGAACCCGGAACCGAACCCGAAACCGAACCCGAAACCGAACCCGAAGCCGAACCCGAAACCGAACCCGAACCCGAACCCGAAACCGAACCCGAACCCGAACCCGAAACCGAACCCGGAACAGAACCCGGAACCGAACCCGGAACGGAACCCGGAACCGAACCCAGAACAGAACCCGGAACCGAACCCGGAACAGAACCCGGAACCGAACCCGGAACCGAACCCGGAACCGAACCCGGAACCGAACCCGGAACAGAACCCGGAACCGAACCCGGGACCGAACCCGAACCCGAATCCGAACCCGAAACCGAACCCGAAACCGAACCCGAACCCGAAACCCAAACCGAACCCGAAACCGAAACCGAACCCGAAACCGAACCCGAAACCGAAACCGGAACCGAACCGAAACCGGAACCGGAACCGAAACGGAAACCGGAACCGAAACCGAAGCCGAACTGAAATATTCATGAGCCCCTTTCAAGCCACAGCCACAGGAAAAAACTTGTGGTGCAGTGCTAGAGCAAACCTGTAGTTCATAGATATTGATTATTGTCTTGTTATTCTCGGGGCCAGTGTTTGCAAACACTGATTGGGGAATTATTGTTAAAACTGGTTATACTTTTTGTATTATTTTGTTTAAATAAACTATTTCAAAAGAAAAAAAAACAACATTCGACGAATGACATTTGACATTTGCCGCCATGTGTGTGTCCAGCGATAGAATCAACATGACAGGGGAAAGCGGCTGCCTACTCATTCGACGAATGAAATTTGCCGCCATCTTTGTACAATGCTTAGAGCAAACATGACACGGAAAGAACACCTGCCTACTCATTCGACGAATGACATTTGCCGCCATGTTTGGCCAGTGACAAGTCGGTGCTAATCATCGGTGCTATTGTAGCTGCCTAGGTTTTCACATCAACTGTCATTCACTGTCCATTTTTATTCATTTGGTTGTTTTGAATGAACATCCTAATAATAAAAATCAATTTTGCATTAGAAAAAAACGATCCAAACAAAGGCAGGGAGAGGGAAAGAGAGCTCATTTCGTGAGCGTTTGCTTAATGCGTCCATGTGGGAGAATGAAATACCCCAACATGCAAATAACAAAATGACGTCAAGTAGGTTGACTCGTTCGGGGATCACAATATTCAGCGGATTAGAGTACGTTTCGTGAGCATCTGTGAAATCTGGTTCACTCTCCCGCGTGAAACACCCCCCTTTCCAACATCGAAATGACATCAAGTAGGTTGACTCAATCTAGGAATAACGTGATTGGGCGAATTAGGATACATATCGTGAGCGTCTGCGAAATGTGATCCATCCAAAAGAGTGAAACTTCACAACATGCAATAACAAAATTGTTACGGGATAGGCCGAAATATCAACGCTATTGTTTGAATGCTGGATGTCGACTAAGTTTATTTTATAGATCAAGGTAGCAATACATATAAGACAGGTTTCACATGATATAAGATAGGTGGCGTGCTAAACATTATTTTTTGATATTTTTCAACAAAAATGACGTCAAGTAGGTTGACTCGTTCGGGAATCATAATATTCAGCGGATAAGAATGCATTTCATGGGCATCTGTGAAATTTGGGAGCTCAGGAGCGTGAAACAACACACCTTGCAACATTGAAATGACATCAAGTAGGTTGACTCACTCTACGAAATAACCTGATTGGGCAAATTGGGATACACATTTAGGCCCGTATCGTCAGTCGTTCCTACAATTGTAGGGCGCGTTTATGGCCTCCTAGATTGTCATACTCTTTTCACTCCTTCAAAAATTTCTAGATTACACTCGTCCCGTGTCAGCGCTCTCCTATTGTGAAGATATGTTTTCCTTTTAAATTGTAGGGTATTTCAGGCTGATAAAACATGATATAACTCAAAAGCAAGCACAACTTGATACAAATAGATGTGTGTGGCATAACTTCAAAATAGAGCATTGACACGGAGAAGTATAAAACTATGACAATCAAGGACGCCATAAACGCGCCCTACAATTATTGTAGGGACGACTGACGATACGTGCCTTAGTGAGAGCGTCTGCAAAATGTGATCTATCCAGGAGAGTGAAACACCCTATCAAGCTGCAATAAAATGATGTCAAGTAGGTTGACTCGTTCAAGGAATAACTTAATTAGGAGGATTCCTGTAGTCACAGATATTGGTGTTACTTTTGGAGTGTTGGGATTATTGGTCCCTACTTGTTTCAAGATGAAGATGGTAACATCGTGACGGTAAACGGGGAACGCTTCAGAGAGCCCGCACAGCTGAGATTTGATGCCCATGGAGTGTACTCTGTTAAGGACCGCTGTTAAGTGTTAGTGAACCATGCTCAAACAATACATGTCCCAAACCAAACCAAACCAAACCTATATCATAAAATACTGCATTTTACAACCTACATTGAAAGCAGCAGTTCACATTCTATTGTTTGACACGGCGATCCAATGAAGTTCTTTGAAACGGGTGGCTTGATGAGATCATTTGTAAGCTGGTCCAGCTAGTTTCTTCATTTCGTACCGCACTCTTCGGATGAATCTGCATTTTTTTCCTGACACGCCACGTCCTGCTGCACACTACAATGAGGAAATTGTTTTAAACCTTGACATATTGCAAAGCTGAAAATAAAAAGTTCCATTATCGTTACATCAACAATTGTTTGAAAGCTTGAATGCATTGTGGATTGTGAAATGTGTAAACATATAAATTCCCATAGTCTCTGAGGGTGACCTGAGTATTCATGTTTCAAAAATATTTATATAATTCCCTTTCAAAGCGAGCACTAAAAAAAATTATTCTAATTACAGTATTAAACTTTAGTTTACACCCTAGAGACGAGAGAGTATACTTTTGGGATTCAAAAGCTTTGTAAATATTCAGTCGAACTTGAGCTATCATTGATGATGTGAAAAATATTACTTTGCATTCTGTTTTTTCGATTTTTTTCACAGGAAAAGGTTACGATGTCCGAATGGAATTTCACAGGATTATTTCATGAGTAACAGATTATTTCTGGTGTCCTAGACGACCCGAATTACTTGTTATCAAAGGTACAGTAATTTTTTGTGACAACAGCTATCAAGTTTTGCAGTGGGTAAATCAAAAAAACTGCTGACACGTGTTGTCATACAATTTTTCAATCTAGAATCCATTTTTAATTGAAAATTGCTCGTTTATGATTGGTAGAAATTAAGACGAGGGAAATAGTCACAGATAAACGGATACTGACCTTCTGACTGGACATTTCATCTTGATTGCACTCCCAATAAAGACAGTGGCTGCTCCACTGATTATCAACAAAACCCTCTTCTTATTCTTGTAGTCAGGCTGAATCAATGTCCTCAATGTAGCTGTTGGTGTTGTTGCAAGGCTTCATCTTTGCAGATTTGGGTTGTGGGCACATGACTGCGGGTCTGTCCACCGCGTACCGTGTGGTTCTGGGCCATTATCTGTACAATTAAATTATCTTAGGATTCGAAAATCAAACGTACCATTGTCTTCCAACCATTAATATTCATGAGAACCTCTTCAGCTTCATTTCACGTTCATAATGAAAGGTGCATAAAATATTAGATGTAGTGTAGTATATACGATATTTGTGATTTCAATGTTCTGTCAAAAACATCTTGAGTAAATCAACAAGTATAAATAAACCATACAAATATTGTGAAATATCACTCTCTGTTATTTGGAACAGAGACATGATGATATCAGCCCAAAATTAACCTCTATTTTTATTTTTTCAGGTAGCACATTGTTGCCAACACCAAACGGAACTCATTTGGCCACCCTGTACAAAGGAATGTGTTCAGCACAAACCAAACCTTCTGCTAAAAAAGTTTTGTGATTTCATTTGTTAGCACCTTTTTTTGATTTCACTGGATACCCGGTGATTAGATGTAAACAGTTGGAAATAGATATATTATTACTTATTTTTTTATTTGCAAAAATCTGATACTTTTTAACTTTTTTCACAGTAAAACTATTCTCAATGAAATATTATGCTTTACACAATACTCGAAATAACTAATGTTGACTATCAGTTATCAAGATATCTCAAAGTTCAATAATTTTGATATTTTATGTTGAAATGTTTGATGTTAATCACCAATCTAACTAGTAGACATCTCTGTAAGTTCTTAATTTGGATACTATTACATTTTAAATTGACTTGCATCTCAGCTATTTAAATTAAAAACTTTTAAAGTTCAAATATTGCATATTACTTCTCTATGCCATTCAATTATTTACGGTTTTAACATATAAATCTCTGAAATATCTTTTTGATGCTTTAGAGAAGAGATGTTCACTCTATCTGTTCCTCCATTATAAACATTGTTATAATATACCAGCCAACACTACTTCAAAATTAAAAAAAATTCTAATACATACTGCCCAGTGTACTAAATGATTACCCAAATCCGTTCACAGGTTTAAAAGAGAATTCAACAGAATGCTAGTACAGTTACAATTTCTTGAATCTACAGGTGGTTGAATAGATTCATATTATTATATTTTAAAGTTTTGTCAGCATTATTATTGTCAGTTATATGATGTATATGATATGCCCTAGTAAGATATAGTAATGCATTTAAAAATCATTTAATTTACCTTAGCTATTCAGGCAGGGGTGAAAAATGGCTATACCAATCCCCCGCCCTTTGGAGTATTATTTTTTGTGTTATATCATTTGCTCGTATTTTGATTATATTATATATTAATACTCCAATAAACAGTATTATTATTTTAAAGTGTTCACACAGCTTTGAATTTACTGAAACTACATCAGAGATGATGCTCTGGAAATAGCTGGTTTACACCATCCTTATCACTACTTTTTACACCATCGTTATCACTGATTATTGAATTATTTAAACACTTACGATGCCATGACCTCCAAATCATATTCTTCAGATATGTGCATTGGTTAGATCACATCCAATCTTCAAACTTGTGATTATTCACACAGGCCTTCAAATACTAATGTCGGGTTCATGCACGACTTAAACTAACCGAACTTAAGGATCAGTTGTTTCTACACCAGTGTCCTCCACATGTTACGCCTCCAGATAGTAACTAGCTAGTGACTTCCAGTGGTGGTCAAACGTTTTGGTGACGTCACACCCATTTTTTGACATGATTCGGGTGGTTTCGGAACTCGTCTTACCCTTTCCATACTGTTCTATGCTCGTATTGACGTAATTATAATAATTCTGTGGTGTCCCGTGTTCCACGACGATTTACCCAGAAAGCCAGGCAGTGACTCATCTGTTGTTTTTGTTTGAGTTGTTGACGAATTTGTGGTAGAGATTTGTTTTGGTGTTCGTCTTCGGGTGTGTTTTTCTGCCTTTGACTTGTTTTTTGTGCGATTAATTGAGGATGGCCATGCCTAGAGCAAAATAACAAAAAGCCGCGGTGGTATCAACTCCTGACCTTGTTGAAGAGGTACCTGCAGAAGTCACCTGAACGCAATCGGACATCGCCAGAGGAGCGCCTAATGATGACGTTGCAGTAAGTATCCAAATCAGTTCATTTTTGCATAAATGACAAATATATTGAGGTTATGGTCGTTTTCTTAATTTCAAGGTCACTTCTTAAATTAAAGTTCAATATATTGAACTTTTCCTTAAGAACCAACCAATCGGATCACTAGCGTTGGTCAGCTGATCGCTACAGCTGGAATTAGAAGATGGCTACGAGCCATCGATACTGTACAAAAGTCGATAGTCGATATTCATATCGTGATGTTTGATCGATTTTATATCGCTGTGTATGGGCAGATGGTTCGGTGATACTTGTATGAAAAATTATTTGCGCTTGCTTACGCATGACAGTTTAGAGCTGAACATCGGGGCGGATTGATAAAAAAAATCATGTATGTTAAAAATTATAATAATTAAAGTCAGTGGTCATGTTTCCTTCATAAATTAGATCAAAAAACAGCATGAAAAAAATACCAAGATAGAGGATTTTGAAATTATATTCTAGAGAACGAAAAAAAAAAATGGAAATGATCTTAAAATTTTGTGCTTGTAGTACTGACTTCATAGCTGATAGATGCAAACACTTTCATGTCTGAGACTGTACCAGTGGTGATGTTGGCAAATTATAGCCCCTACAGAAGAAAAAAGAGAATTTAAATCTATACCATGCCCCCCATGACATGTTTTTCCAAAACCTCACAGAACACTGTGAAGGTACTTTGTCATTAACTACAAACCAGGTGTACACCTGACGAATGCTGTGTATTCGCAGCCCACCAAATATGTAATCTCTTTTGACATTTATTGAGGTAAACAGATTGAGTAGCACGTAACTTTTTTTGTGACATCTGTACTGTTGATAATAACAAACCTGGTAAAGGGCCAAATTAAGAACTGGCATTTGGTATCACCAATGAAAATTTTTTTTTTAAACACAGAATTTTGGCAATCAAATGTATACTGCTAGATTGGAAATTTATACATATGTACAGAGCAGTATCATCTGAAGGGGCGTGGTGAGATGACTATGTTTCTGTTTAGTGCTTGCTGACCAAATATGACAGTGATATTATGCTAATAATTTTTTTTTTGTTTCACAGTGTCAAAATCCTTCGAGGAGACAGTTGGAATGAAGATCGTCATTTATTTTATGGATACCAAATTAATTGCCAATGAGAGTTTGTTTCCTAGTTTGAAGAAACAATTACTGTTTTATGTGGTTTTTTTTGTTGAGGACAATTTTGTTTGCCTTTACCCATTAAACAGTGTGCGCAAAACTATTTTTGATTCACATATCTGAGTGATTATATTTGTATTCCAGTCAGTCCTCTACCTACAGATGTATTTTTTGTTATTTTAGTATTTATGTTTTTGCAATAAATATACCTGATCAATTAACAAGAGATAGTGCTTGCATGATATTGCACTGATCAGGTTCATAATATAGAGAAAAATCCAGATGAGTAGAATACCTCTATGTATGTACAATTTATTGTAATGAAGAATTTGTTCTATTATTGCTGTGACTGTTCAGTAAATATTTTTTTAATTATACATTTTTTTATTATCCTGATATTCATTACTAGTCAAACTGATGAAAGAAATACTCCCTTTATTGAGGATGTGTTATGCATCTATGATCATCGAACTGCCTCAATATCGGTCGTCAGTCAATTTCATAACGTAAACAAATGAAATCGCCGACACATTCCTGACATTCCTGATATGCGTTGTCGGCATACTTTCAATATTTATAGTTCCACCAGATTTCCAGCCAAGAAAAGTGGCGCTGCCGTCGAGGTTATAGTCCAAGAAATATCTTCACATCTGCTCAGGAAAATATTCGGATTCGGACTTTTTGCATGTTATTCGAAAAAGCCTCCTAGTAAAAAATCTACATGTTGTCAGGCTCCAAATTGCGTCTCTAATTGTTTGAACAACTTTTTCAAATAAATTACAAAAATTAATGTTTTCGCTTCATCAAAGGTAGCATTCGTTTTTTTGATACTCCGAAACAAAATGATGTTTGACAATGTTTGTCAAAAGTTGATTTTGTACGAGATGGGAAAGTACAAAAAATTGATTTTGCGATACCGAAAAACGATCTGAAAAAACGAAAATGTTAATGTCGCCATGCTTCATAAATAACCATTAACGATACCTTTTAGGAGATACTGTTATTATAAATCTTTGTATTTAGTTTATATGCAAGCGGACGCTCAATGCATATTCAGCGTGCACGAGAGATATTTCATCTCTCTCGCGTTCACATAGACATAGACTATACATTGAGCGCGCATTCAAATGCTCTGGGGGTTTTGTTATTGGTTGGTTGAAGCATGTGTGAGATTTGGCAACAACAAAATATTCATTTTTCATATTGTTTTTAGGGTAGCAAATGACATATTTTGAGTTTTTACATTGCTTATACCTGTATATATCAAGTCTAAAGAAAAGTTCTAAAGCTCATTTTTTATTTAGAATGTCCTAAAAACCGCAAAATACTTTAAACAAAGTGAACAAATCAATTTTTGGAATCGGTTTAATAACAATTTTTGGAGCAATTTTGGGCCTAGTCACATGCAGATTCTTTAAGAGGTCCTTGAATCAGATTATGCAAAAATAGAAATCGGAAGTTTTCCGAGCAGATGTTCCCATATTATCTGGACTATTATCCGAGTTCTTTGACCTGCATTGGCGTAAGCGTGTGGGGAGGGGCCACTTGTCAACGTCAAGGCTGGCTCGCCAGTCCACGTGACACATAAGCCACAAAACACTCTTTCATCTGCTACCTTGACGTTAAACATATGATTATTTAAGGGTATTTAACTTTCATGTTGCCTCAACTGCTACGTTGGCAATCCTGGCCGCGCATGCGCATGAAATGCTCATTTTCTTAAGTTAAGTTACCTTAAATCGTGCATGAACCCACCATAACATTCTTCAAATGTGTAACCCCTTCAGTGGCCTGGTTATTGAACAGAATCGTACGGGTTCACCTAAATGAAGCAGTAGTTAACTTAGGATTTCTCCCTCATAACATTTCATATTTTACGTTTTAATACTGTATCACCATGAACAACATTCATATTGCACAATTACGGTTGAACCAGATTAAAAATGAAAACTCCTGACTGTATTTGTCAAACATATTCAACCAAATTTGTCGTGCAACGTCAAATGTCATACGAATGGTGTACGTTGACATTTAAACCTTGTGATGAGCTTGCTTATTTTGAAATGGTTTACATTAAACGAATCTAACATTGGATTTAGAATAAATTAACTGAATCTATTTTTTAGTTGGGTTAGCTTCATCACTACAATACCGTAACCTTAGCGCCATCTATGCGTAAAGGGTCATAAGCTACCTTATACATTTTCCGGAGTTCTGATGGTCCGTTGAAGTCCATTTCTGGGTTTAGCGACACTTCCACACTCCCGAAATGAGTCAACCCACGACAGAATCGAATTACGGCCAGGAACGAGTCTGTGAGGAGGAATTTCAAAGCGAGCGCGGAAGGCACGTTGCGTAGCAACAACTGAGCGACCGTTAGAAAAGAAGCTCTCGACTGCGAAGGCCCGCTGTTCTCTAGACCAGAGCATGATGGCAACTGACTGGAGCGAGAAATAAACTTGGGAACTTCCCCCTCCAGATGCGCCGCCTCTCGCCCCTCTACCCGCCCAGCTCACCGCGCGGGAATTTTTTCAAATAAGTAAGTTTCTCTGGCGCACCCGGTATTAAGATAGAAATCTTTACAATGAATATAATGAAATTAGAAGATTACCACACTAGATGGTGGACAAGTCAGTTTTGGAATTTTCTAGATTGTTCCATTCCATTGGCGTAGTTAGGAATTAATGAAATGAAATTGTTAACATTAGGATTTTTATTTTTGTAAATAACATGAAGCAAATTTCAAAAATACGAAATGGATATCACATTGATGCTAACATTGCAATATTGTGATAGCAATGATTAACGTAGAGAATCCGACACAGAAACTTTCTAGTGGCCTCTTTAGGAATGAAACTCGCACTTGAAGAACCCAAGGCAGAGCAGAATATGCATATTACCTTCCAGATAGAACAAAAGATGAGTCAGTGTGGAACGTAAACAAATCATGAATATACGCTATTTGGCTGCTGAAAGCGAATCATTATCATTCAATCCGAAAATGTCAATATCAAGGCATTCTCCAAATTCAGCAAACTTAAATAGCTGCGACGGGGTTAAAATTCCCCCATTTTTGTTAACAAATTCAGATTCTTCCTTGGAATATTATGTGTTCCATAGTAATATTACGCATTTTCTTTATTGTTAAAAAACAAAGATTCCTCTTATACAACTATATCAGGATTTACCGAGTTTTCTATGAATCATTGAAATCTGCGAGGTGCTTTCAAGATACTTGCAGTGCAATCCATTGGACGGTAGTTAAGCCAAAATATTGCGTACCGATTTAGAAATATCTAAGCTTTCATCAACTGTATTGACCGATTTAAAAGATACACATTTATACATTTACATGTCAAACACTAAGGATTTTTTGTTGGAGAAAAATTCGTTCATAGGAGATAGGAGTAGCCACACTGTGACAACAACAAATGCAAACTGCGAATCAGAGAGCTACCCTCATTTTCGAACATTTTGTTTATCCGTGTGGAGTCTGTGGCATCGTTTATGTCAGTTCAAATGAGAATAATCCTATTGGCGCCATTATACCAAGGTTCATGTGCCCCAGCATTCATGAGGTGCAAACTATATTAGTACCAGAGCTAGAAAAATGTGTCATTGTGTACATAGTGGTGGCAGTTCCCAAATTCTCTAATCCTCCAATAAATTCTACTGCTCCCATTAGAGGTGTTTGTTTGTCAAATAGGATTCTACTAATCGCAATAACTAATAAAAAATCGCCACAAATTGTTGCAAGTAAATAACCTTTATACAAGCTTGTTTTCTAGGTCAATCTCACAAGTTTGTTACAAATTTTTCACCCCTAATTCGGCCCCACTCTATTGTGAGGTTTTTTTATGATGATATTCAAATTCAGCACCCCAAATTACCTATATGTATGTATGAGATATATCCTACGCCTCCCAATTTACACAGACACTGGTCCTGTTTTTGAAATGACCAATTCAAATACCCACCATCAAATAGTGCACGTAAAAACCACGTAAGTCCCAGACATGTTTTTGCAATGAATGTGTATTAGGTGGTGTTAAATGAAGAGTAACATACTACATACTGTGAATGTCTAATAAAACAAGAAGCTTTTACTATTTAGTAAATTATGAGGTGTAGGTATAACTAAAATATGCATTTACTTTTAAAGAAGCATGTCAGTAAAAGCATTTTAAATTTTTGATATTCCTAGTATGTTTTCAACTTAGTACAAGGCACAAGACATCTCGGCCAGCCCGTACCAAGTTGTTGTTATCATTTTTGTAGTTATCTCTGCTGAAACTCTTTTTCAGTTTCAATCGTTTCTTCATTATTCTCAGGTATGTTTATTGGCTCTGTCTACGACCAAAGTTGGAACAGCACCTTGCAGCAATCGATCCTTCTGCAGATATGGATATCATTTGACCATAAAGTGGTTATGGCTTGTCACTTTGTTCAACTGTTCTTCCTCTACAAAATATCAAGAAAACGCGGTTAGAAGTGGAAGAAGAATAATTGTTCAACACTCAAAAAGATTGAAGAGCCCTTATTTACAACGGAACACCCAGGAATGATCCTTACTTTATTTTTGTAAATACTGCTACCAGATGATGTGGAGAGTTCAGCCGTGACTCCCACTCGAGAACATAAATCAAATTCAAGCGGATAACCAAATGGAAATAGTATTTACCATTTTGGGTTGGTATTTACCGATCCGTTCAAGCGAGTGTAGTTATCAGTTTGGTTATAAGATCCGTGACGTCACGAATCAGCTGTTATATGTCATAGTTATCACCGCAAAATTGTGGTATTTACCCAACTCCCGAGCAGTTTTATATTTCTGGTTATTATTTGAAATGTGACAAGTTAGAATTTTGGCGGGTATTGGATATTTTCGTCGTACTTGTGAGGTTATATGCGCGTTTAAAAGAGCAGTTTTGCAGTTCCTTATTAAATTGAAAATAATATGGAGCAATTTTATCTAACTTTAAACTATGAAGGCGTAGACTACGAGGTCTGCGTTAAAGACCTTGAAACAGCCAATTTACTTTTGAATGGTAACTATATATGTAGTATGATAAGCAAGGAATAGTATATTGTATACCTTGTAGAAAAAGCCTGATATTTATGGGCTAATTAAATATTAAACAGGTGGGGTGCAAGGTAAAACTGACCCTATTGATTCTAGATACCTACATATTATGTGACTTTTTCTACATGGTATGCACATATTCAATAATAAACTCTGTATCAGAACTGGATACCTCTCATACTTTGCTTTAAGATTTATCAATTATGAGAGTGGCATATTTTTTATATTCTAATAGGTTTGGTATGAAATTTTAGATGCTGCTGCTGCAGAGCAATATATTTTATCTATGTGTCCATTGGGGTCTCAGCATGAGCACAATGACTCCGAAAATCAACCTCAGAATGATTTTCAATCTATATGGTCTATGCCCCACAATGAAAATGACTCAACCATTCAACCATCTATTAATGATATGATTTGGACAAAGAAGAAGCCTTCTGAAATGGATAATGAAGCAACTCATTTAATGTTGTCCTTAAGAGACGAAAAAAGTACTTACTTTGACGACAAAAGAACCAGAAAACTTAAATTGTGGAATGACATAGCAAAAGAGTTAGAGAAAAATAATTTCCATCTTGGGAACAAAGGAGGAGAGCGGTGTCGTCAAAAGTTTGCGAATTTGCAAAAAACTTATTTATCTTACATGAAGCATCAAACTACAACAGGAAGTGAGAGAATTGATGACATTCCTCCATTTTTTGATGAGCTCCACTCCATTCTAGGTTAGTTTAATATCTTCTTTTACTTTCACATTACTATCTTAAGCAAGTATGTAGTATTGTTATTGTATGTCATGACTATATTTTAATTGTTCTTCTGTCATGTTTGTAATTATAAAAATTCTGGTATGAACCATCAAAAAACAAAAATGTGTATCTTTAGATTCCTTAGTCAAAACAGGTGGAAGTACTTACCAATATAATTTTTAGGATGCAAACATAAGGTAACCCCATTGAATCTAGAGGATTCAATGGATGAAACATCAGAAAGTATGAAAAATGAAATAGAACAGCAACAACCAGATCATACAGATTCAGAGGAAACTCAATTGGGTCCCTCAACAACAACACCAGTTAGCCGATTCAAAAAAACTCGAAAGGTAACACCTTCTCGGCATGATGACCTGATAAGAGAAATGGAAAAGGATAGAAAAATAAGAAGTGAAGAATTTAGTTTTTTGAAACAACATTTGAAGAAAACAGAACAACAAAAGGACAGGTTCTTAGAAATTGTTGAGGCAGCTTTTGGGACAAAAAAAGAAGAATGAGTGATACAAACGATTCTGACACTGACTAGGATTATTATCGATTAATATTTATTTCTTTTTCTTTTTTTTTGAGATTTTTAAATTGTGTAATAAATAGTTTCTTGTTCTAATATTTTAGTTTTATTCAAGGAAGACATTGCCAATGTGTAGAAGTCAATCCATCCATAAAAAAAGGTAATATACCTTTTTTGATAACTATCAAACCTTGTGTGTACAATAATAATTAAGTTAAAATGAAACTAGAGATAAGTAAATTAAAACGCAAACCAATAATTGTGTTTTTTATTCAATTTGAATTGAAAGATGGTACAATAATATTATTCTATGTTATATCTGCATAAGAATAAAGTGTCTGCAATTCTATTTCTTTTCCGCTTTGCTTCTATGTTACCCCTATCTTCTAGTTCAGCCTGATTTATATTTCTGTCCAGGTCAATTCCAAAAAAATCGTTACTCCAGGTGTCTTTATGCAAAATGCAAAAATTGTGTAGAACACATGCAGCTGTTGCAATCTCCACTGCTTTGCAAATGTTATAGGTATTTATATATTGCACCCTTCTCCACCTACCCTTATATGCCCCAAAACAATGTTCAATTTTTACTCTGTCGGAACTAAGACAGTAATTGTGAAATTTTTGCTTTCTGGTCACATTGTCGCCTCGGTAAGGAGTAATAAGCCAAGTTCTTAATGCAAATGCACTATCACCAATTAGGTGATATTTCTGAGTATCCAAAAAGTAGAAGTTTGGCCCATGTCTCTCAATGTTTTTGCACATAATTGAATTTTCAAAAACCTGAAATTAAAGTATAAAAATATAAAAAAATATTAATGTTTTCCTACAAAATGTAACTGGTGCAAAGCTTTTTTCACTTCCTCTTAAATACTAGTTTGAAGTTTTATTGCAATATAATAAAGATGTAATAAATATTCACTTCAAAATGAGGCGTCTTCTTATTTTTGTTAACACATACCCGTGAGTCATGAGCAGATCCAGGGTATCCTAAAAACACATAGGTGAATAAAGTGTTAGAATCACATATTGCCATGAGATTTATAGATGTTCTTCTATAGCGGTCTATGTAGCTATCTTGTTGACTTTTTTCAACCTTTACAAATATGTGGGTACCATCTACTGCTCCAATAACCCCTGAAAATAATAATAAACTGAAAAGTGGAAACAGATGTAACTTATTAACTAAATACATATGTATATTCCAATAAATACTATTACAGGACAGGTTGTGATGGCATCAATTAGGACCAACCAAAAAAGTTTGAATATAATATACAGTAATTGTACTAAATACCTATTTGTCTCTAAAACATTAATGACTAGGCCTTACATGAGGGGGAAACCACCAAGGAAATATTGACCGGTTTCTGGGGGAAATATAGAGTAACAATAGGGGAGTAATTGTGTGAAATGCAGGGGGCGGTATCACCCTAGGTTTGCAGTATTCAGAAATGTTTACTTACCTGGATACTTCTTGAAACCTTCACTAATGTCTCTCATTTCAGCTTCATTTTTGGGAAACTTAATGTAGGCTGACTTTAGTTTTAGCATGAAGTAGAGCACCTTATTTGTTATACTCATCACTGTTGTTGGGGACACTTTAAATCTAGTTCCTATGCTTAACAAAGTATCCTGTGTAGCCATATACCACAAGAATATTAAAATATGGCCATATAAACTCACTGGATAGTGACCACCTGTATATGGCTTTGCTAATATCTTTTTTTCGTCGCTTTTTCCTATCTTTTCTGCTAATTCAATAAATGTTTTCTTTGACATACGGAAAAGTTTAAAGAACTGGAAGTTCTCATAGCTACAAATCCATGGTTCCACCATTAAAATTTTGGGCGTCATATCCTTTATATTCACGACAAACTTGTGTGAACATAACAGCGATTTTTTCAAGTGATTCAACACATGAACAATATCTTCTGAGGAAAAAAACATTTCTCCCATTAATATCATGAAAGTTTTCTTGTTTAAACTTTCCATATCACTGTTGTAGACGCACTGATTATTAAGTGATAATAAAAATAATCAGAAACTAGGTATAATATACGCGCATTTCTAAAATAAACAACCTGCAACAAAACCGCGGTTAAAACCAACGCGTTCAAGCGATTCGAGTAACTGACGTCATCAACCCGTGTGTCATCTTAAACCATACTATAACCGCGGTACATAACACAGAAATTTTGGTTGATCGCTTGGATTTGATTATATTCTTAGGTTTTCTTAAAAATATATCCATTCCCCATTCCCGAGTTTGTAAAAGCATTTTTAGTATTTCAAAGTAAATTTCCCAAATATCAAGTGGATAATGACATTGACGTTAATGACATACGTTGACATTTAAACCTTGTGATGAGCTTGCTTATTTTGAACTGGTTTAGATTAAATGAATCCTAACATTTGATTTGGTTTAAATTAACTGAATCTATTTTTTGATTGATTAGTTTCATTACTACAAAACCGTATAGTTAGCGCCATCTATGCGTAAAGATCCTAAGCTGCCTTATAATAAGGTAGACATCTTTTAAATGGATATAATGAAATAAAATTAGATAAAATAATTATCACTAGATGGCGGCTCAAGTCAGTTTTGGAATTTTCTAGATAGTCCCACTAGATTGGCTTAAGATAGGAATAATTAATGAAATGCTCGATTGACTAGTGAACATAAATTTAAAATATGGTTTTTATAAGGGGACATTTAAAAAAAGACATTGTATATATCTCATACATTTTTCTACAAACAAATCAGTATTTACATTATTATGGTTCAGATGTTCTCATTCCCCAGCCTTTGTTGCCACCTGCATAAATAAAAAATTAGGAAAAAATTGAACTGTGTTGATATGTTACTACAATTCAGATTTCTTTTTTTATTAGAACAATAATATTATTGTCCATGGATACCCACAGGAATTTCTCTCATGGGTGCTGATCATGACCAAGAGATAAATAACTGTTACCACAGCCCTCTGGGGGCAGCCATGTTATTGTTTAATAACAACAATTGGCTTCGATTTCATTGAAATTATAGTGTGATTTGCATATCAACCCTGCTGCTCCAAGAATAGATGATTTAAAATGAAGTATCTAAACTAGTTTAGGCTTTAAAAAGCAGTTCAAATCATCAATGGTTATTGAGTCATATAACAACTTACAAATGTTATGGTCTGCAAATATCCTTCAGAGCTGTGCCTTTTGGTTAGATCACAAGTAATCTTCGAACTTCTGATAATTCTCAGCACCTCAGGGGTTGACACCGGCGGCTGAACTTCTCGTAGTGCTCTACTGTTCAAAAAGTTATGTGAAGATTCCAACAGGTATGATCTTCAAATATTACACTCCTCAAATGAGTAACCTCTGCATCTCTAATCTTCCTCAGCATCTCAGCATCTGCAGAAGCCTGGCTACTGACTGGAAACACTTTGGATCACCTTAAAAAAGAAACAGTTTTGAGTCAATCTTTGTAATTGAATCAAGAGTCTACAGTGACCTATACATACCACATGCTCACTTTCCATTATCCAACACATCTTTCATCGCGTCTCCGACGGTTTTCTACTCGATTCAAATTTTTTTTCACGATTATGTAGCTAAGACCTAAGGCTTAACTATCATATAATCATTCAAGTCATGTAACTAATACTACTTTTTAATTTTTTTCAAAATCTTCGAACATAACAAAAAAGTAAAAAAGTGCAACAACTTTGAACGTTTATAAAAAATTTAAAAAACATGTTCTTACTATTCGTAAGTATCTTAAAAACTTCCTTACGGTATCAGCTATTTACCGTAAAAATTTCATCAACCTAGCTTTACTACATGCTACCGTAATTGTGGCTCAAATAGAACCGAACCCAAAATTGGATAACCCTCTGCTCAATAGAAATTGTTAGTTTCGGAAAAAAAATTTGCAAAAACCACAAAAACACGTTTGATTTTTACTGAACAGCAGATTATTATTCATTTATGTTATTTACAAGAGGTTTTCAAAATGTCTGCCTCTAACAGAAATGCACAGTGTACACCTACGTATGAAATTTTGTTTTAAATCTCTAAATGCTTGTGTGTTGTTTTTCAACACATGTGTCGCTTCTTGAATTTTGTTCCTCAATGAATTTTCATTTGCACATTCTTGGGCGAATGTTATGTCTTTAAAATATATATATATATATGTCTGGGAACCTTTCGTTTAAGTAGTTTCGCACGATCGTTGCGTTGTGGCATGGTGCACCATCATTCTGGAACACCATGTTCCGTCTGGCTTCCAGGCTTGAATCTTCCAGCAATAATGGTAGGCTATTTTCAAGGAACGGCGCTTTAGCAGCTCAGCTGTACCGGGAACAACTTATACGCCGAGGCGGACCACAACCTGAGCATTACCCAGACCACCGTGTTTTTATCAACACACATAACACTTTCATGGCAGGCCGCATTCCAGGACGAGGAAGCAATGAAGGATATCCTACAGCTGATCCGGATCGCAGAGAAGTAGTACTTGAAGAAATTAGCCGGAATCCCTCAACGAGTACGAGATCTATGGCACAAAACCTTAGAATACCACGAACATCGATACAAAATATTCTTCATGAAGAAGGTTATCATACCTATCATGTTCAAAGAGTTCAAGCGTTGATGCCTTCAGATTACCAGTTAAGAGTGGATTTCTGCGAGACAATGCTGCGAAGACAACGAGAGGATCCCGATTTTTTTGATAAAATTTTATGGACTGACGAGTCACGTTTTGAAAGAACAGGGATATTCAATAGGCATAATTTACATGCTTGGGCTGTTGAAAACCCCCACCAGTCAAGGCCGTCGACATTTCAACACCGTTTTAGTGTGAACATGTGGTCAGGAATATTCAATATGGAATTTATCGGTCCATTTGAACTGCCGTCAAGGTTGGATTCGGTAGCCTACAAAAGCTTCCTTGAAAATAGCCTACCATTATTGCTGGAAGATTCAAGCCTGGAAGCCAGACGGAACATGGTGTTCCAGAATGATGGTGCACCATGCCACAACGCAACGATCGTGCGAAACTACTTAAACGAAAGGTTCCCAGACAGATGGATCGGACGAAACGGACCGATACGATGGCCTCCACGCTCCCCTGACCTCAACCCCATTGATTTTTTTGTTTGGGGATATTTTAAAGACATAACATTCGCCCAAGAATGTGCAAATGAAAATTCATTGAGGAACAAAATTCAAGAAGCGACACATGTGTTGAAAAACAACACACAAGCATTTAGAGATTTAAAACAAAATTTCATACGTAGGTGTACACTGTGCATTTCTGTTAGAGGCAGACATTTTGAAAACCTCTTGTAAATAACATAAATGAATAATAATCTGCTGTTCAGTAAAAATCAAACGTGTTTTTGTGGTTTTTGCAATTTTTTTTTCCGAAACTAACAATTTCTATTGGGCAGAGGGTTATCCAATTTTGGGTTCGGTTCTATTTGAGCCACAATTACGGTAGCATGTAGTAAAGCTAGGTTGATGAAATTTTTACGGTAAATAGCTGATACCGTAAGGAAGTTTTTGAGATACTTACGAATAGTAAGAACATGTTTTTTCAATTTTTTATAAATGTTCAAAGTTGTTGCACTTTTTTACTTTTTTGTTATGTTCGAAGATATTGAAAAAAATTAAAAAGTAGTATTAGTTACATGACTTGAATGATTATATGATAGTTAAGCCTTAGCTCTTAGCTACATAATCGTGAAAAAAGCAGGCATTTATCACAATTATTAACGAAGTTATGGTAAAAATAAACACAGAACTCAAAAATTCTCGAAAAATCCGAAAAAAAATCATAACTCCTAAACTAAACAAAATCGGACCATATATATGAGGGTGATTTGGGTTCCTCTCGATGTGGGGAATCTAATTTTTTTTTTATGACGTCACGTGTTTGGCCACCCTGTATAAGTTCACCAATGGAGGATTCTGAGGGCGACTCTGAAGCCTCAGGAAATGAAAATGAAGGGGATTTTTGTGAGAAATTTTCTCAAAAAATATTAGGTGCACCAGCTGAAGCTACTCTTGTATCACATGGCAGTAAGCAGCATCAAGAATCCAGCAGTGATGACGATGAGCCTTTAGTAAAATACGTACCCAAAAGCAAAAAATTAAACTAAAGGTTTTTTTCTCAATTTTGCTATTTTCTGGTTACTCTAAAAGGCCCAGGAAAGATATGTATTGGAGTATGGACTCTGATCTTCGCAATGAAGCGGTTGCTAAGGGGATGTCAAGAAATAAATTCCGAGATATTTTGAGAAATTTGCACTTTGTAAATAACACTCAGCTGCCAACCAATGACAAATTTGGGAAAGTAAGGCCACTGATCAACCACCTAAACACTGTTTTTCTACAGCATACCCCTCTTACTCAAACCACATCAATATCTGTTGACGAATCAATGGTACCATACTACGTAAGTCACCACAGTTGCAAGCAAAGAATTCAAGGAAAGCCTATTAGATATGGGTTCAAATTTTGGTCTGCAAATGTATCAAACGCTTATCTTGTGAACACTGAACCATATCAAGGCAAAGGAACAATATTAGGAGATAGCGACCTCGGCCTAGGAGCATCTGTTGTTTACACCTTTGCAGAAAAATTGAAACAGCAATTTCCAGATCAAAAATTCTTCTTTATAGATAACTTTTTCACGGGTCTTCCACTGATAAAAAGATTAAGTGAAATGGATTTTGGATGCACAGGTACGATCCGGCAAAACAGACTAGAAAAATGTCCTCTAAATAAATCTGCAATGAAGAAATCGCATAGTGGTTCTATGGACTCATACGTTAATTCAACTAAAGAAGTTATTGTTATGCAATAACTCCATAGTCCATGTTGCTTCAAACTGCTTTGGCTTGCAGCCCACAAAAGCAGCACGCCGTTATTCTGCTGCGGACAAAAAATATATTATGGTAGAGATGCCTCATGCTATTCAGCAGTACAATACTAATATGGGTGGTACAGATTTAATGGATAGAAATATTTCTAATTATCGCCCGCAACTGCGTAATAATAAATGGTGGTGGCAAGTTTTTATACATCTTTTATGCGCTTCAGTCTCTAATGCGTGGATCTTATACATAATCTCAAAAGATGAGAAAAAAAAGAAATCTAGTGCTGATGAATTCATGGACAGTTCTCGTTCTCTTGATTTACTTGGCTTTATCAGATACATTGTATCAACATGTTTACTTCTGAGTCCCAGAGCACAAAGACAAGACTGAGCTATATTTCTAAAGGTTCCTGAGGCAGTCTCCAAGAATATGTCTGTTTTGCACTACCCAAACTCCATGAAACAAAATAGATGCAAAGTTTGCAAAAAAATACTACATTTGGTTGTGGTATATGTATGATTAATGTACATCCACTCGATTGTTTTAAAATATTTCATCAAAGTGCATCTTCGTAGTGTATAAAATAAAAATAAATGTTATATGGATACTTTAGTTTATTTTTTAATAATTAGCCAACAAGACTCTTATGACGCCAAGTTCCAAATTTGGAACATTTTTTTTTTCGCCTGTGGCGATTGTAAAGTTCAAACAGATTTTTTTTACTATTTTTCCACATACAAGCTGCCTAGGCTAAAGCTAAAATTTCTTAACAAAAAAAATAATAAAGTTTGGTCGCGAATGGGTTAAGTAATCAAGGTTTGGCAACGTCTATGCATTTTTTGGATCAAAATTACAAACTCTGTCCTAAAGAGATAATAAAGTTGATGCTGGAGGTCAAGAGACGAACCGTCATATAAAAACTCTGATTATGCTTTCTTGAAGAGGAGAAAACGTGGCAATGTTAATGTGTAATTTATTTTGAGATCCCAATATAAATAGTTAGGAAAAAATCAAAACGATTTTGGGAAAATTCGGTTTTTCCGTCACTCTCCGGAAGTACTTCGAATTTTTAAACTTTCTAAGTGTCATTTCGATGACTACCCCATTTAATTGACTTCGTATCTCTCACAGTTTCCAAGATCCCGATGGTAAGCGCCGAATTTGAATTGCCTTGTATATGCAGACTCTCACTAGAAGCAAGAAGCAAAAATAATACAAGGATTTAATAACGTCTTTGAATAACAAAGGGTGCTGCTATACACTAAAAAGCTAAAACGGCTCAACATAACTACAATAAAATTAACCAGATCTGCTTACATAGCTATATGTTTCACAGTGTTCCCAACATGGACAAGAAGAACTGAGACTACGAAAATACATACTTAAATCGCCTAATTTAGCATTTTGCAACTGTAACAAAAATTTTCAAAAGAATTATCAATTATTCAAAGTTAGGTCCACTATTGTTCGGATTTTTCATGCTGTATTCATAATCTTCATTTTCCCATTACCGGGTCAATAAACAAAATATTTTATCTGCCACTTGCTCACCCGAAAATGTTGCTGTTGAATTGTGGCACTGTTCTCCACAAAATTCAGGTTTTTGGGATTCATTCTCTCCTTCAGTAGATCCTCAAGGTCTTCATGTTCTGGGTGTATCGCTCAGTTTTTTTACACCGAAGCAGTCGCGCAGGTGAAGCCTATATGGCATTGTACCGCGGCTGCTCTGAGGAGTTTAAAGAAAGTTTGTTATTTCTATTTTTGAATTGCCTAAAGTTAGTAGAACTGGGAAAAGCTCCTAATGTATTGTTACACATTCTTGACACCCTCGGGACAAAGGAGCGGTCTTATCGGCCAGTTCTAGGTGTACGAAGTTCGACACGGTTACGATGGGAGGCCGAAGACAGGCAGGCACATGGCGCGGCGACACCATGGGAGAGAGCTCTGAGGAGCAAATCCGGTTGGCGTAGCTAGATCTCCAACGGCCCGTCGGTGTGAAGGTATCCCAGACCCTCCACTACAGAAGAGTAATCGATCATTAAATGCCTTTTGCGAAGCAATTTTAGTCCTCAAAATAGTTTCGACACACACTCTGATATCTGTCACTGGTTCACTGGTGGCCTCTGATCTGTTAGAAGGTTATGTACGAACAGCGGATTAGCAGTTGGCAAACAGTCAGAAACTGTACGAACAGGTAATGATTCTGATTTTGACAGTCACGGACAAGTTACCGACTACTGTACGAACAAACCGTACAGCATTTTCTCTTAGAAAAATGCTACAAAATTATCTGATAAATGAATCACAAAACAGAAGTAATATAAAGTAAACAATTATTTACTGGAATAGCTGCTTCATTACAACCACCCAAGCCTTGTTTGGAAAGTTGATGGTGTGTGTTCTTGTAGATCACTTGGCTGTCACTTGATCTGAGATACTTTCCACTGAGTGTGCTTGAGTTAATACAGTTAATACGTTTCTCAAGTTGTTCCACCAAGAAACATTTCATATCATACATCATTACCTACTAGCCATCACCCAAACTCATACACAGCCTGTTGCCATCTACACATCAAATGAGCAATTCAATTAAGTTCATGCAAATTAGTTAGAAAATATTGAAAATAATTGATAAGAAACAATGTATATGTTATGAATTTTTGATACAACTGGTGAGCAAAATTAAAATATTTTTTGTCATATGGACAAAACAACGTGGTTATTATGTAAAACGTACCAAAAAAGCCGGAAATAGCATTCGATTTTTTCTATCAGCCACGGTTTTCTTGCAATAAGGCATTTTATTTGCTGCTTATACTCGTAAAATATAAGGATATGTGTGTAAGAGTACTAATAAACACTCGAATAAACATTAATCTCAGAATGTTGTTGTCGATGTTTTACGGCGATATGTTGCTCCTGAAGTATCTCTTTACAACGCCCAGCAATAATCAGCAAGCAAATTGACACTCCATTTGACTTGATACCGTTTTTCCTTAGCAGTGAATTTTTAGAGACATGCTACATTTTATTCCTTTATAAGCATTAATTAGTTCATTCACAATATCTTTATAATTGTTCGCCTTCACGTTGCCTAAAATATTTGCAGTAACTAATTTAAAAGCATTCCAAGCTCGTAATTCAGTTTCATTTAGAGCACTGTCAAATATATCATCCTTCATGATTTTCCGCATTTGTGGACCCACAAATATGCCCTCTTTAATTATTGCCTAACTAAGTCTCGGAAATGTTTGTTTTAAATGCAGAAACCCTCTTCCATTTGGATCCATAGCTTTCACAAAATTTTTAAGAAGTCGCAACTTAATATTCTACACGTTTTTGGGATCAACTAGTGATTCATCAGCAATGTTTCTGGGGCCCGGAGTAAATACCTGCCGTAGTGGCCACTCCTTTTGTTCATAATGACGACCTCGTGCACGACCGTCCCATTCACAAAGAAATCAACAATATTTGGTTAGCAGAAGGGCTATTACCTTTAAATCTGCACATATGGCCTATCCATATTCATTATAACGGATATGCTCTAACAGAACTCGCACATTTTCATATGATTCTACCGCTTTTAAACTAAGCTTAGAGAAATCAATGAACAGGCGCCAATCATTTGGATAATGTTTCTGTCCTAACGCGTCAAACAAATTGTTGACATCGGAGCAATATATCAATCAACTCCCTTTCTTGACGGAAACAGTGTGTAATTTCTTGTTGCCGTTTTCGGTAAAAAGTAATGTTAACATCACCGTGAAGAAGATTCCATCCTTTTAATCTTGACGCTAAAAGTTCTGATTGGGATTTTAACAGATTTAATTTTCGAACTAAATGATTATCTTCGCCCTGTGTGATCAAATGCGGCGCTGTTGAACATCCTAGCAGGTCAAACGGAGGATCAGAAATTTTTACCCTTTCTGTACCATCACTTTCAGAATCGGTGGATTCGACTTTTTCATCCAAAGACCAAGATTCTGGTTTAACTGGGACAGAAAGTTCATCACTATGCTTAACGGGCCGCAAAGCTGATGGTAAATTAAAATACTTAACAGTATGTTTCGATTTTGGTCCAATACCTTTAATAATTGTGAGGCAAAAATAGCAATCAGTAGTATGGTCTCGGTTTTTTCCAAACCATTGGTACCGCAAAGGGCATTTTACGATTGTCGCCTCTTAACCAATCTGTTAACAACGTTACACAAGTCTTGCAACATATGTGAGAAGCCCATAGTTTATCTTGGTCGCCAACTTCAATTATAAAATAAGCTTCGAATGCTTTCAACACAAGAGGACTAAAAGCACGATTTTGCGATTTAAAAGCTAGCTCTCCGCACACATAACAAAAACTGTTCGCGCTATTTACACAATTTCTATGCATTGTCCATAAAGCTAGCCTCCATCACAATAAACGAAAAATAACACACCGTTTCAACAAAAATTAACAGTACTCCGAACATCTCAGTACTTTTCAATACAGAAAACGTAACTGACTTGGCTGCTATTAGTCTACTACTGCTCTCTGAACACAGAGCTCGCATATAATAAACAGGAATAGACAGGTCTTAACATTATATATGTCATCGCATAAACGCCGAGAAATACGGTAATATGAGATGTTACGCATTGTAATTCATAAAAGTAGATATTACTAAATATCTGTGGGTGATAGAAAATATCTGTTTTTAGATTTGATTTCAGGGTCTCAAAATACATAAGATATACCCCAAAATTGTCGTGTCACAAATCCTGTATTTGAACATTAATTAAAGAGGTGGATATCAGATCGTTGCAAACGTGCAAACACCAACAGCACTGATTACACATTGATAACCTCTGTGACCTGTCGAAGATGTTGACTTCATCACTTGAACGTAAAAAATATGTTTTTTGCATTTTTCACCTAGTCCTAAAAAAAAGTTGCTGGCGAATCAACTCATTAATTTAACTATGATAAGTGAGATTTTTTTAAAAAAAGAAGTGAGAACTAGTGAGATATTTTTCTGAGAAAATTAATATCAATGCTAAATTTAAACGGATAATATAAATAGAAATGTTCGAAAAAACTACAATAACTCTTATAAGGTCTTTGTTACTACTTCACTGACAGAATCAATGATTATTATTTATATGTATGGATATTTCAAGATCAAATGAATACGATGCAAATTTTGTGAATACGGGATACGTACTTGTATCTACTAAGTATTCTTGCGCAATTGATTGAACTTACATTTTAGCGAACTATCTAATGTGAGCAAATTTAAACTTGAAATGGTTATTATAGATGACTGTTTTTTACACAATAGTTAACTAATTTAATCATCAGACCGTAAGACTAGAGTCAAGGGAGGCCAGTGGCGAATTTAGAGGGGGGCCCCACTAGACGTCTGACACTTGCTTTTGTAATCTAACACCACTGTGTTACCTTCTGACACATCATGGCGACAGAGGCATACTAATTATAAGTTATGAACTGAGCCTCTTTGATATCATTGTTTACAGCACAATCGTTACGATTTACACGTATATACGAGTATTGTGACTTGTGAAACATCTAAGTCTGGGTAATATATTAGCTATACAGATTGCACTTAAAAAGTGATTTATGTTCAGTTTGTTGCTCAATAGTAATTTGAAAAGTGTGTAAAGATTGACTGATTTTGCTCGGAGTTGGTGTTGTAGCGAAGCACTATGTTAGGTGAACGCCTAAATTGGAAATAGACATTTATGACATTTCTTTAGCGATGCGCCTGTGGCCTGTCTAGAAACTGCGTCGATCGATGCTCAAAGTCAATACCACACGTCCCGCATATCTCCCGCGCATGTGTCTATTTATGTTGCTAAATCTAACTTCGACAACGAAAGTCTGAAAAATAACTGTAACATCTATAATGAATGTTCAAAAACCCCAACCCCGTGGCAAATGTTTGTTCCGAAAGTTGTTGTATCCAGTATACAACTTTTTCCCGTTCAAGTGATTGTTCACGCCATAAGGAATCCCGCAGTACCGACTGCCGGGTGGCGGTACAAGTCCGCCAACGGCCACTTTAGGTCTATTTAATATCATTAACACGCAAAAATGGTGGTAGACAAGGACCAGTCGACCGAGACGGTACCACCCGCATGCTTTTCCCAGGATGTCTTATAAATGTCCGCATGTTTCCAAACCTGAAGCTATGCAGTCGGTTATCTTCCAAAACAAAGAAATCAATGATGATAGATCCCTCGAATGCTAAGAATTCCGGACGTAAGCTCACTCCACTCCCGGAAATGTCCGGGTGGAGGATAGACTCGAGAGAATAACATCGAAGATAAAATTTGTTTCACGAATACCTGCGGGATTAACAGCAACATTGATGCTATTCACCGCTACTTGCGATCCAATCGTCCCGCCATGCTTTTCTTGGCGGAGACAAGCATCTCAGAGTCCGCATCAAATTACGAGATGCACTCCAATCTAAGAAATAACGGTGGAGTTGTGGCCTTTGTCCGCAGCAGTCTTTCCTACTAAAATCAGACCGGAAGGACATTCTGCGGCTTCGCCTCAATTACAAAACATCCCCCAAATGTATTTGCTGCCTTTATCGCTTTTCATCGGACCATAACTGGGATGACCTTCTTAAATGCCTCGCCGTCAAGATCGACTTCCTGAACATCAATCAACCTGCTTCAGAGGTAGTTCTCCTCGGTGATTTCAATGACCATAATTTGCTTTGGTTGGGCTCAAACAAGACCGATGCAGCAGGTCGTGCAGTTGAAGCGTTCGCTCTTACTTAATGGTTGACCCCCTTCTTGTTTCACCCTCGTCTCATCATATGCCAGTAGCCCGCTGGATCTCCTTCTGACCACGCACCCTGTGTAACCCACATCACAGTTTTGTGGAGGTTAGGTTTCGGCCAGAACCCGATGTGGCAGCAGAAACTCGGCCAGGCCCCAAAAATTGGCATTATGGAGATGCCGACTGGGAGGGGCTTAGCGACTTCTTCTCTACCTCTCCTTGGGGAGACGTCAGTTTCACTGACGCGGGTGGGTTGACTGTCTGTTCTTCGATAACAGAAATTATCTACGTCGGAATGGAGGAATACATCCCTCATACAGTGAAAGTTCCTAAACCAAGGTTCAACGGCTGTTTTAACGAATCGTGACACTGCTCGCCAGCAGAAGATCAACGCACACAAAACCTTCTTATAAAACTCCACTGTAAAGAACAGACTAGCCGACGTCCAGTCCAGAAACACATATAACGAAGCGGTTCCCAATGCCAAAAAACAACACGATATAAGAGTTAGCCACAGGGTAATGTCACAGCGCAATAGCAGACGGTCTTTCTGGATTCTGGCCAAGCAGATTGAGAAGAACTTCTAACACAGTAGCCTTCCACCACTTACGTGTCAGGATAGAACGATGGTATCAGACTCAAATGCCAACGCGGAAGTGCTTGCCAAGATCTTTGCTGCCAACTCCACCAGGTACCGTCAATTCAAAGGGTTCCCTACACTATGCGGTAGGTAACATTCAGGCATAAGGCCTAAGATGAGTGCTCTTGTCTCTCGACATCAACAAAGCTTCTGGTCCGGACTTAATTCCTGCCATTGTACTGAAGAGGTTTGCAGCGGAGCTTGCTCCAGTTCTTTCGCGTCTCTTCCAGATATCTTATGTATCTGGCACTTTCCCAGAAAACTGGAAATTCGTTCATGTCTAACCCATCCCAAAAAAGGGATATAAGACCGGCCCTTACAACTACAGGCCTATAGCTCTGCTTTCTGTTATAAGTAAGGTGATGGAGAGGGGCCTAAATCGCGAGCTTCTGGACTACCTCGAACGTCACAGCTTGATTAGCGACATGCAGTATGGTTTCCGCCATCAACGATCCACAGGGGAACCTCCTAGCTTACGTCACGCAATTGTGGTGTAAACGCATCCAGTCTTATGGTGAGGCTCATGTCGTTGGTCTTGACATCACGAAAGCGTTCGATCAGCTGTGGCACGCTGCCCTTTTAAGGAAACTTCCATCCTAAGGCCTCCCAGAAAAGATTTGCAGATGGGTGGCTGACTTTATCTCTGGCCGCAAGATATCCGTCGTAATTGAAGGGTTCTCCTCTTCATCCCAAGTCGACGCGGGTGTTCTCCAGGGATCGGTCTTGGCTCCGACACTGTTCCTCTTATATATCAACGACCTCATTTCCTGCACGAACAACCCAATTCACAGCTTCGCTGATGGCAGCACTCTACTACATGCAGGAATTCAGAGTGACAAGCCGATGTCTGCCGCTGAGCTGGAAAAAAGAAGACTAGCGACCACTTCCTCTCTGACGAGAGATCTGGAGGTCATCACTGGTTGGGGACGCAACAGTTAAATGCTTCCGAAACACACCTTGACGAACAAAAAGCGTTCTACCGCTCATCCGGTTTCGATGGATCGCCGAGTTCTGCTAAAGAGCCATTCATTTCGACAGGTCGGAGTCCAGATCACCGAGGATCTGATCTGGCACGAACACATCTCTTCAATAGCTGCAGCTGCTGGGAAAATTTAAGCTATTTGTTTAGGCCTGAGAAGTACCTTTCTCCGCATGACCTTTTCACTCTATACAAGTCCCAGATAAAGCCTAGCTTCGAGTATTGGTCATACGTTTGTGGTGCTGCCGCCAGGAATAAATTATTTATGTTCGATGCTGTCCAGAGGAGGGCTGTTCGACTGATCGATGACTCTTCTCTAGCAGACAGGCTCGGAACTCTTTCGCACCGGCGGGCTCTCAGCGATCTAGATCTTTTCTACCGCTACACCAACGGGCTTTGCTCCTCAGAGCTCTCTTCCATGATGCCGCCGCGAGATGTGATTGCCAGTCAAACCCGTCTGACTTTGTCCTCCCATCCTAACCGTGTCAAACTTCGTACATCCAGAACTGGCCGATACGACCGCTCCTTTGTCCCGAGGATGTCGAGATTGTGGAACAATCTACAAGAGGCAGCTTATCCCAGTTCTACTAACCTTAGGCAGTTCAAAAATCGTATTAATAAAATTTCTTTGGGATCAACATAGCAGCCGCGGTGTTCCGGCATTTAGGCTTCTGCCTGCGCGGCTGCTTCGATATATAAAAAAAAAACTCGGCACTCAGATGGGGCAGAGAGTACGGATTACGGTGGAGTAGCAGAGCGAGAAGTATAGTGCAGTCAATCGTGACATAAGAATTAGTCAGACATAAATAGTTGTGCATATAAATGTTTCATCCAGTTAAATAAATTAGTGCATTTCTTTTTGTGGAATTCAGTGTTTTAATCCACATCCAAAAAGAACCCAGAAAAACGCTACAATAGAAATTAAGACGAGGAAAATAGTCGTGACAATAACATAAATGAATAAAGAGTACTTTCCGTCATTCTTTTTTACGTTTTTGCTGCTGCTAGTTTACCGCACGCGCTTTGTTATTTTAAATGTAGTTATTTCTGAAAGCAAAAGTCCCAGCTTCCAGGATACCATATATTTACCGTGTGGTATTCTAATAAATGCAACAACTATCAGTATTTTACACGAGGTTTTTTCCTTTTTGTAGTTCATCGAATAATATCCGCATGATTTTTTATTCCGTGATCATCAAATGTCGATTTACAATCAAATGTCACATTACAGCATTCGTAAATATCACAAGTCGACGCATTGTAAAATGTGAAATAGTTCTCCAGCTAAGCTGACTAGGGATAAGGGGTAGGAAGACAGCGTTAACTACGTTATCACTTTATTTGATAACATAGAGGCCTCCTGGCTGATTTACAACTTGTAGCGAACAATTCGGGAAATAAGTTGATAAATAAAAAAGTTCGTACGTCTGTAGGGCTGAGCGAATAGATACGTGCTCCTTCCGTCGAAGCTCATGCCATCTCCCCACTCATCTCATCAAATGCCATCTTCAAGAGATTTTTTAAATTTGCTGTCCGTGTAATACCCTCATTCTTTCCTAAAGCAATAACGTAGATATCGATTTGATATGAGCCTCTTAAACATCCTATTGATACTCCGCGAGTGCTCTCAAAACGTCACGATCGTCCTCGATGTTTCTTTCCATCAGAGCTGGATATAGTCGTATATCTGTTTTTTATCGTGCAAAACTCGTCTGGTTGAACACAGTTCATAACTAAACAAATTCGGGTTTTTGAATCGAACAGCGACGGTGTCAAGCAGTGTTTACAAACATGTAACAGGGCAGTACTTGAAAATATGAATAGCGAGTATGCTTCTTCAATTTCTTACTTACGTTTTCGCTGCTATTTTGCCGCACATTAGCTTTGTTATTTCAAACGTAGTTATTCCTTAAAATGAAAATCCCAACTTTCAGGATATCCTGTATGAGTATATTCTTCTGAATGAGATCATTATCGGTATTTTACATGATATTTTTTTATAGTTCATCGAATGATATCTGCATGATTTTTTATTACGTGATCATCGATTTACAATCAAATGTCACATTACAGCATTCATAGTTATCATAATTCGACATATTGAAATTGGTACGATCCAGAGATTTTTTTCAATTTGCCCCCAGAAGCGATAAGCTCAGGCTGTTTCCCAAAAGTGCGGTTGTCTAAGTATTCCTTTCTTGCAAATGTACACCTGAACTTTGTGCCAGTATGTTTCGTCATATGGCTAACTAAATTCCCCTTATATATAGTTTTATATTCACAATGTGTACATTTATGTATCTTACGAGATACAGAAGTAGTAAACTCAGGATGTGTCCGCAAAATGTGATCGTCTAATGATAGTATAGTTGTGAATGACGCATTACACTTTGTACACTTGAGCTTAGCTCCAGTATGTTTCATCATATGACTAGCTAAGCAGTGTGGAAATGTAGTTTTATATTCACAATGTGTACATTTATGTATCTTACGTGATACAGAAGAAGTAAACTCAGGATGTTTCCGCAAAATGTGATCGTCTAATTATAGTGTATATGTAAATGACGCATCACACTATGTACACTTGAGCTTAGCTCCAGTATGTTTCATCATATGTCTGATGAGTTGCTGCTTTTCCAGACATTTATATTCACAATGTGTACATTTATGACTAGATACAGAAGTAGTAAACTCAGGATGTATCCGCAAAATGTGATCGTCTAATGATAGTGTATTTGTAAATGACGCATCACACTTTGTACACTTGAGCTTAGTTCCAGTGTGTTTCATCATGTCTGATGAGTTGCTGCTTTTCCAGACATTTATATTCACAATGTGTACATTTATGACTAGATAAAGAAGTAGTAAACTCAGGATGTGTCCGCAAAATGTGATCGTCTAATGATAGTGTAGTTGTAAATGACGCATCACACTTTGTACACCTGAGCTTAGCTCCAGTATGTTTCATCATATGACTAGCTAAGCGGTGTGGAAATGTAGTTTTATATTCACAATGTGTACATTTATGTATCTTACGAGATACAGAAGAAGCAAACTCAGGATGTTTCCGCAAAATGTGATCGTCTAATGATAGTGTATTTGTAAATGACGCATCACACTTTGTACACTTGAGCTTAGCTCCAGTGTGTTTCATCATATGTCTGACGAGTTGCTGCTTTTCCAGACATTTATATTCACAATGTGTACATTTATGTATCTTACTAGATACAGAAGTAGTAAACTCAGGATGTGTCCGCAAAATGTGATCGTCTAATGATAGTGTATTTGTAAATGACTCATCACACTTTGTACACTTGAGCTTAGCTCCAGTATGTTTCATCATATGGCTAACTAAATACCCCTTATATGTAGTTTTATATTCACAATAGGTACATTTATGTATCTTACGAGATACAGAAGTAGTCAACTCAGGATGTTTCCGCAAAATGTGATCGTCTAATGTTCGTATGGTTGTAAATGACTTATCAAACTTTGTACACTTGAGCTTAGCACCAGTATGTTTCATCATATGACTAGCTAAGCGGTGTGGAAATTTAGTTTTATATTCACAATGTGTACATTTATGTATCTTACGAGATACAGAAGTAGTCAACTCAGGATGTTTCCCCAAAATGTGATCGTCTAATGTTCGTATGGATGTAAATGACTTATCACACTTTGTACACTTGAGCTTAGCACCAGTATGTTTCATCATATGACTAGCTAAGCAGTGTGGAAATGTAGTTTTATATTCACAATGTGTACATTTATGTATTTTACATGACACGGACGACTCAAATTTAGGATGTTTCGGCAAGACGTGGTTTTCTAAGCGTCGTTTAGTATTGAATGAAGCATCACAGCTATTACATTTGAAAGTCGTTTGAGTATCATGTCTTGCCAGGTGCTTTATAAAACTACTCCTAGCTATTTGTTTATGTGGACAATGCATACATTCATATATCTTACTAGAAATTGTCCCGCTAAAGTTGGGATTTATCTTTAAAATATGGCCAAAAAGCGATCGTTCTGTTTTAAATGATGTATTACAATGTTTGCATATGCGTGGTTTAGTAGTATGCTTTAGCATATGGCTGCTTAAAGGCCTTTTATAAGCGGTTTTAAAATCACAGAATGTACATTCATGTATTTTAGATGGAACTGACGCCATAGATCCTACATGCTTTTTAACCAAATGATTATCTAGTGATGTTTTGCTTTTGAACACCTTATTACATTTGATACAACAATACAGATACTGTTTTCTGGATACAGATCGTGATTTTCCCAAATTAGTTCGTAAATAGCAATTGTTCCTTTTGATATGACCGATCAAACCCTTTTTACAATGGCTCGTATAGTTACAAATATAGCAGCTGAACGACTGTTTTCCGTCTTCGATCGGTGGATTTCGTTGTTCCTTTTCCCGCTTTATCTTTATTTGGACGCTGAAAAAAAAAGTTTAATTATAGTTCACGTTTTTTAATTGATAAAGAGAATCGATTCAGTCAGGGTGTTTTCAAAGTTGAGCTATTTATTTTAACAGCTTGTAGAACCTGTCAAAAGAAGTTGATGTGCCAAAAATCCCCTTTATAAAAGTTGCGTAATAATATTATTAAAAATTATTTAAGGAAATCATTATCAAGTTAAATGGATACCATTCGAAAATAAAATCTTGGTGTCCACGAATTAAATCACAAGCATTTTCAAAATGCACTGTTAAAGTTCTTCCACAGTATTTATACTGCTCCATCATGATACACCAACTCTTTCAAATAGCCCCACAGAAAAAAAATCCGGGATAGTAAGCAGGCCGAGAAATGGGCCGATTGCGCCCTATCCATCTATTCGGAAACTCATTATTTAAATGTCCATGAGCATCTCGTCTAAAATGTCGTCATGCGAAATCATGTAGGAACCACATAATATTCTCTCTCACATTTAAAAGAACACTTAATCATTGTGGCAGATTGTGTGGAAGAAAATCTAAATAAATTTCACCGGTCGGTCGAGGTGGAAAAAAGTAGGGTCCAATAAGCATTCCATTTACCTCGCCAGCCAAAACATTTAATGAAAATCTATGTTAAAAATGAGTTATTTTTAAAGCATGCGGATTTTCGACTGCCCACACATGATTTGGAGATTGTGCACTCCGTTTCGGATAAATGTGGCCTCGTCTGTACACAAAATTAATTTTGTAAAATCTTCATTACTGCAGAACTGTTCTAAAAGCCACTGGCACTCTTCCAGGATGATCTTCAGGTTGTAACACTTTTACCCGTTGATAGTGATAAGGATAACACTGTTCTTCCACACTTTACTATGAGAAACTTCAACTAGAGCTACTATGGCTCTAGGACTCATTGTTGGGTCGTCTTCGAAAATTTCTAAAGGTCTTTCTCAATTTGTAACATTTCAGGTTGAGCTGGTTTCCCAGCGTGACCTCCTCGTTTTTCTTTTAAATATCCTGTGTTACGAAGTCTAATAACTGAATTTACAAACATCCGTGGGGCGGGATGATTTCTTAAAGGATACCTTTCCGCATACGACCTGCATACTGCGGCTGCATTTTGTTGGCACTTTCCGTATATGTTAGTATTATGTCCTCTTGATCATTGTTTTCGTAAACATGGGCCATTTTTTCGAACAAAATAAGCAGACAAATGAAAATATATGTACTATTAAAAGACTGATACAACAGATCGAACCAAAGACTCGTACTCGTACAGATAAAGTTTTCATGATTGTCGTTTTATATTCACATGGAATCAGGCAACCACAAAAAAGTTTTCAAGAGCAACTTGCCAGAGAGCTACCCAAAAACTTGGATTTGAAACTTACAAGGTAGGGTTACATTATTTTTTTATTATTTATTTTTAATACAGTATTTCTTGGCAAAAGAGAAGCCCTTATTGATAAAGATTCAGACGAAAAACAGACTAGAGTGGGCCTAAGAATACAAATTATGGTCTCCAAACCGATGGAACTCCATTTTTTAGATGTAGTGATGAAGCCAGAAATTTGCACTTTGTGGAAGGTATTATGAATACTGAAAAGTGCATTCATGTGCTTCAAAATAAGTTAATACCTCAAATTGGACAAATGCGTTCAAACAATATTGAATGTATCATCAAACAAGATAGTACCGCTTATCATACGGCTAAAAAAGTAAAAGATTGGATGTTAGAAAAAACAATATTTTATTATTAAAATAGAGGTCGAGTAGACCAGATCTATCGGCAATTGAAACCTTGTGGCATATCATGATGAAAAGTCTCTGATCCCGCAAGAACCGTTCTAGAATTGCGAACCCGTCTCCAACACATTTGGAACAGTTTTACCGCAATTGACTGCCAAACGTTAGTGGACACTCTGTCAAGACGAATCGAAGCAGTAATTAGTCCAAAAGGCGCTGTAACGCAAGTGGTGATTTGCCTCCTATTTGGTTTTGTTGATTTTTATTAATCGGCAGTATTTTTAATTTGTAAGATATTTTTCTTTGTTAAAGAATATAGTATTTTAGGCTAACATTAAATAAAAATATCGCATGTTATCAGAAATACATTTTATTATTTAATACGTTTCCGCTAATACGACAGGTTTCATAAAAAACGTAGATTTGATCATTGGGCCAACTTCACTGAGGGCTCGTAGTTACCAACATAGCAGCTAAACAACTTTTTTCTTGTTCCTCCTGTGAATATCTTTGTTTCCATTTCCATTGTTTTTTATCCACTGATTATGCAGAGTCGGAAAATTAATAGAACTACACTGAAACAAGAGTATTTTCCCAAATACAAAACACTTAGTAATATTGCGTCTCTGGCGATTCAAATGAGCGAATTGTTATATATATATATATATATATATATATATATATATATATATATATATATATCGCGGGTGCATGGGAAAAAGGTGGTAAGTCATTTTTTCGACAAAATTGGGTTAAGTCAAAAATCGGGTTTTGATATCACTCTTCATCTATGGGAATAACAAAATAAGTCATTGTCCATGCATAAATCACCTGTTTCAAATGTGCCGAATGATTTAAGTCAAATTTTACTGTGCAAATTGTTTTATGTCAGACTTACTACAAATGGATATGTTTCTTTTTAAATGTATGCAAGTGCAAAAAGATGTAAGTCCAACATATAACTTAATTTACAATAAAATGTATCACACTGGGTTGGGGAAAGTGTATTATGTCAGACATACTCATATTTACGCCAAAAAAATTGTAAATTTGATTGTGGAAATTGTATTATGTCAGACGTATGCCTATTTACACGTAAAATGCTCAGTACGTTTCAATGGGGAGAAGGTAGTATGTCAGACTTAAATCTCTTTACACGTAAACACCGAAAAAACGTTTGTGACATAAATCATTCATCGCATCTTTACTGGACAGTAAGGTTATGTTTTATGCCTAGCATGTTGTAACGTACCTAAGCAAAACAGTGTTTTAAACTAAGGCTATAAGCATAGTTAGTGCAAAATGGATAATAAAAATTCTAGAACTGACAGGATCATGCGTATGATAGAAGAAAAAATCTGTACAACCTCCACAAATGACGGTAAGTTGGCTTTCTCAAGGTAATATTGTCATATTTAAGTTTTTGAGGTTATGAAATCTACAAGTACTTGATTGGAATTTTAGCTTACAATCTGAAGTGGAAAAAGATAGTTATTATAATCTTTCATTTTATAGAAAAATGAATATGTGCCACATCACACACACATTAAATTGCGAGTCCGTAATCAAAAAGTAAATACTTGACATGGTAGCGGCAATTCAAATTTGCGATCTTGGGGTCTTTGGGGTTGATATGTTACTAATTTTTTTAAAAGCATTTTTCATTTCAGTTTTATTTGTCCATCTTGTAGTAATGTATCTTAATAAAGTAGGAGGAAAATGAATTGCTTTCCTCATAAATGCTATTTTTAGGCCATAATGAAGCTGTTACACATCTTGAAATCAGGGATTGTTTCGAAAATGTGGATGTAAATGTTGAATGTGAAACTGCTAATAAAGATCCTGTTTTTGAATGTGCTTAGAATTTGAACTACAAATTTAGTGTTTGTCTATGGAATATGATTCAGGATGAGTATTAACGTTGTTTTTGTTATAACTATCATGTTGAGCATTGTCGTCCCTTTGGAGGGATTGATTTCCTCATTGAGTCTGTCATTATTTCATATTTGTTTCAGATTCAAGCGAGGCTCCATCGGTACCTGATGATATTCGAAATCTAATTGACATTGATGATTTTGGAGACTCAGACGATTCTGTGAAGGATCCAGACTTTGAATGTAATTCCTCAACATCAGAAACAGAAGGCTTTCCTGAGAGAAAAAAGGTGAAAATTAAAACAAAAAATACTTTACAAGATAGAAAAACTGAAATAAAAGATATAGAAAATGCATCTAGTAGATCTAGAGCAACACGACGTAAGCAGCGATTACTAAAAGGGGAAACTAGAGCTGTCCGAAAAGAAAGGCAAATTAAACGTAATATAGGACATCAATATACAACTGCCAAAGGTAAGACCGTAGCCAAGCGTGTTATGAGGCTTTGAAAAAATGCAGAAATCACTGTCAAGAAAACATATCAGAGGAAGACAGAAAACAGCTCTTTGAAGAATATTGGAACATCGGCGATTATAACAGAAGAGCTGGGTTGCTGGAAATCAAAAATAAGGCAGTCTCAAGGATGAGAGCAGCCATAAAAACTAAACGGCATAATATACAAAATACAGTCCTGTATCATCTACAGCTAAATGGTAAAAATATACCGACATGTAAAGTTTGTTTTATGGCTAGTTTTGGTGAGACAGTTAGGTTTATTGATACTGTGGTTAAAAAAAAGTTGGAGGCAAAGTCAGGAATAATGTCTTTAGATCGTCGAGGAGAAAGTGCACCGGCTAATAAACGAACCGAAGCAGATATCGGGAATGTTCGTGCTCATATTCTATCTATTCCAACTTATGAAAGCCACTATACAAGAAGAGACTCCAAACAAAAATATTTTCCACCTCACATAACTCTGTGCGACCTATATGCAGAGAACAGATTGAAATATCCTGAAAACCCTGTGTCACGGTATTTATATGAGAGTGAGTTCAACACATTGAACATAAAAATTAAACAGCCTAAGAAGGATACATGTCAAACTTGCGATCAACTAAACATGCAGATTAAATTGGATGGAAATAACACTGAATTGAAGGAAAAACTAAACCAGCATCACACTCAAGCTGATTTGGCATATGAAGCCAAATCACTCGATAAGCAACTTTCAAAAAATGATCCCACAATGAAAACAATAACTTTTGATATGCAACAATGTCTACCAACTCCTTCAGTCCAGAGCTCCTTGGCATTCTATAAATGACAGTTGTGGACATATAACTTTACGGTCCATGACTGTGATGATAGCCAGGCATTCTGCTATATGTGGCATGAGGCTCTAGCAAAAAGGGGCGGTGATGATGTTAGTTCTTGCCTGTACTACTATATCATGAACGATTTACCTAGATCGGTAATGCACTTGACCATGTACTCGGATACTTGTGCCGGTCAGAACAAGAATAGTTATGTCGCAGCAATGTGTATGAAAGCTTTACAAGATTCCGAAAATCTACAAACAATAGATCACAAGTTCCTTATTGCAGGGCATACGCACATGGAGTGCGACTCGGACCTTAGTATAATAAAGAAGAAAAAAAAGAAGCATGGTTTACCGATAGAACACCCACACGACTGGGCTCAGTTGGTAAGACAATGTGGAAAGAAACACAAATTTCATGTGAAGGAAATGCGTCAGAATGATTTTTTTGCCTTTTCACTTATTTTCAAAGGCCCACTTGTAAACAGAAAGCTTACAGGATGGTTACACTTTGAGAAAACACAGATGGGAATACTATTCTATAAAACATCACATCACACAGATGAAGAATTTCAGAGTGTCGACCTTAGAAGAAAATCGGGGAAAGAAAAATTAGTATTAACAGCAAAACAAAGTTATAGGGGCCCAATCCCTATATCCGTTGAAAAGAAGAGCAATCTTTTAGATCTCCTGCCATACATCAGCGATACTTTCGCGGATTTTTATAAAAATTTAAAAACTACTGAAGATCCCAATTCCGATATTTACCCAGACGCAAGTTCAGATGATTCCGATGACTAATATTTTCATATCTTACGTATCTTTTTAGTTTTTGTGTTCTATTGTTGTATTGCCTTATATATGTATGCATAATATAATACTAGTTATCTTGTGTAAAATGAAGTAAGTAAAATTTTGTGAATTTTGGAATGTTATAAGTCAAAAAGAAATGTGAACACCATTTTATGTTAGACATTAGAAAAAAGCATTTAGTATATTCTGAATAGACCCTTTATATTATATTTCGTTAATTTTTTTAAGTGAAAAAGCATAGCCATAGCCCCGAATAATAATAAAAAGGTTCATTACTCGAAACTAACATTTTTGACTTACAACCTTTTTCCCATGCACCCGCAATATATATCACAAGTACAGATAAACAAAGTATCCAAAAAAGTTTGCTTGTGCTTGGGTTTGTTAAAACTAAAAGTACAATCACTGACTGAACACTGTAAATATGGTATAATTTGGTGAATTGAATTATGGGGATTAACACCAATAAATTATACATATAAAAATACGTCTAACCTAAGCAGCTGCGACAGACAAAGTAAACAATCAAAAAATCTGAAAATTCATCATACTTCAGTAGCGTGTATACCTACATTAAAGAAGTTTTTGACAATCGGAGTCTCCAAACCTACGAAATTTTATTACACACCTCGTATATTACAAATTCATTCATCATTTAGGGACATCCCGTAGAGTTGGGGATTGAAGGAGACTAACCTATCGGACGCCGAATCATGCCTGTCATCTTGGTCACTCTCAGTTTTGATGTAAAATTTGTGATGTAGCCCTAACGCGTCCATATTTTCAAGATTTGTGCTCCTTAAATCTGGTTTTTCTTCCAGCTTTTCAGATTCTTGGAACTCCATTTTCATCTGGTTAACTGTATCTGCTGTCGAATCAGCTCCAAGTCCAAACTCTAATTTCTCTTCAACTTTAATTCTAATGTGGTAATAAAAAGGGCGTTTTAATACAGGGCGGTCAATTTACAAGACGATTCAAAAAGGTTCCCATTCCCAGCTATTTTTTTAATAGAGTGACGAATTTCATGCATGAATAGTATATTATAGCTTTTTTAACTATATTTCTCCTGAGCATAGGTTAGCATTATTTGGAAAGGACCTCTCAACAATTACAATCGATGACTTTTTCAAGACAGATTTGAATCATATGCTTCAGAGCAACATTTTCTCATTACTTTTGTTTGGTTGATGCTATTTGTATCACTAGTGGTTTCAGCAGTTGTATAGCATTGCTATTTGCAAATAAAGATTATGGTTATTGTTAATATTGTTAGGGTGGATGTGGAACATTTCAAATGACGGTAGGGCCCCACCTTGAAGCATTCTTTCAGAGCATTAATGCCATGTGATGTTTTATGCCTCATTTTGTAGCTCCTTATGGTGGGAGCCTCGGTAGCTCGATGGTTTATGTGTCGAGGTAGCAATCCGGCATGGGAATTACGCGTCTTGAAAAGTGACCATTATGTCGTATTTTTGACATTACATACAGGGTGTCCCGTGAGGTAAAGGACAAAATTTTTCTGCGTGTTCCTCAGGTAAATTCGAGTAGAAAAATGCTTCCTTATCGAGATATGATTTTTTATTTTTAGTGGGCGAAAACCGCAATATTCTTGGAAAATTGGTTTTAACAAAAAATTTAATACTGTTCATATGAAAACAAATGTTTACAGTAATTAAAGTCCACATTCACTATGTACTGTCCGATTAATATATTAGTGTTTGTTTGTTTGTTGACGGAGTGATTGTGCCAGTTTGATTGAACTTTACAAAAAGTATTTAAATAACACTTTTCCTGGGCATTGGATCGGACGAGGGGGCGCAGTTTCTTGGTCACCCCGCTCGCCCGATTTAAATCCCTTGGATTATAACTTGAGGGGACATATGAAGTATCTAGTGTATGCAGAAAAATTGCATACCAGGCCTGAACTGCTCCATAAAATTACTGATGTCGCTGATGAGATAAGTATTAATCGTCTTGTTATTGGGAAAGCCACCAGTTACATTATTAAACCAGCTAGACTATGTTTACAGTATGAAGGTGGACACTTTGAACAACTATTGTGAATAGTTATTTTTATTGTACCTAGTAATTTTATCTTAAATAAAAGTAATTTTCCAACAATATTGTGGTTTTCCCACTATTAGCACCCTAAAAATAAAACAATCATTATCTTGATAAGGAAGTATTTTCGGACCCATGTTCATTAGACTTTTTCCACTCGAATTGACGTGAAGCACATGTATAAAAATTTTGTCTCTTACCTCCTGTATATAGGATTTTTGTGATAATATGTAGGTTTTTCTACAAGAAATCAACTTGGCACTAGCTGTTGAACACTTGTGTATGTGTTGCATCATGATGTTTCAGTTATTACTGTTTGGCCCTGTGATATAAAATCTACTTCAGAGTTGGCATTATTGGAGATTTAAGCTGAAAGTTGTATACTATAGCTAGACGGAAACGGCAGTCCATACGTTCATAGTGTGGATTTTTGTTCTAATAATATATGTTAATGATAATTCCATTGGTAAAAAAAAGTAGTTGCACATCCGGTTTTTCTTATTAAACACGGAAATTACATATGCAAATTATATGGAATTCAAAAATAGAGTCACAAGAAAAGAAAATATCTGGTTGGTGAAGTATATTAAAACAAACAAGTGAGAAAATATGGTACATACAGGAATATTCATGAAACATAAAATAGTTCTTGCATTTTACAATATTTTTGATTTCCAGTCATTTACATTTTATAGAATTTTTTTTGCAATGTCAAGTAGAAAATACAATTCGACACCTAGATGTGAGGCAGTGTGAAAATGTTTTTCATGTGTTGCGTTATTCTTAATTTATCTGTGATGTGGCTAAAAGTGTAGTGCTAATTTCCCATAATGCTTCTAAAAGTTGTTAAGAACGCAAAATCAAACGAGAAAATTGTGATTTATAACTTTTAGAAAGGACAACACAAATAACCCGACAATTTGTCGTTTTTTTTTTATGTTCTATAGGTTTTTTGCATAATAGCTCTACGATTAGCCCTTAGCAAATTGAGCTCAATTTTTGACATTCCTCAGGAATGTGGTGGGACATCAAAAAAATTTGTAATGCATATGAAATTATACTCAGACTGCCTGAAGCTATATTCTATATACATGAAGTGCTCCTAATGAATCTTCAAAAAATATTTCAAGATGGCGCTAACAACCATATTGAAATTTCTAATAAGCTAACAAACCCGTTCGAAAATTAAGTATGGGGAAACATTTTTAATGAATGTCCTGTATAAAGGTACTTATTGAATTGAATAGATCCAAAACAAAATTAGGCCCACCTATCAGATACAGCATTTTCACATTCAATTTTGATATCAAACTCTTCATTTAGTGTCCAAATGTCCATATTTTCAAACTTTGTGTTGTTCACAGTTGGTTCTGCTTCTGGTTTTTCGGATTTAACCCCAACTACTAACTGATTCTCCATTTTCACCTGGTTAACTCCATCCCAGTGTTCATCTTTGACACTAAAATAATATTACTATAACTGTCAAGCACCATCTCTAGGCGCCAGTGTTGCCACTTCTTGGACTGTTGTTGAAGGGATTTCCTTCTCTACCATTGAGAAGAGAATATAAAATATTAGGAATAATTATGAATGAGGTTGAGAGGTGATCGTGCCTTGGGAGGCTAATGTTGCAATTAAGAATAAATTTTCTGTAAAAGGAAAGTGGAATCTGTTTTTATTACTTCAAATGGAATTAGTTACTTGGCAAAATGGCTGTGATGGTTAAAATTGTATGTGAATATCCAAATACAACATGAGACAAGCTATCTCCTTGGAGAACATATTAAGCAATGGCATATTTATAAAAGAAGTACTGTGAAATGGGGTGAAATTGATCACTTACAATCGTTATATTGGAATGTCTTTTTCAAATCAGATACAATTAAATACATTCTGTAAAGTTGATGAAGAATAGCTGCGCCTGAAACTATCTTCATTATTGCTCATTACCGGAGGAGCTTATTTTGCACAAAAATAAGCAAAAACTACATGATCAGCTTTATACCTTATTTGGGGTGACTTTAATCGGCAAATAAATTCCAATGCAGAAATACATATAATTGTGTTAGTTGGTGGACAATGTGATTGATAGTTGGTCAGTTTCGTCAAATGGTTGGGAAATTATTGTGGATTTTATCTTATGGGGTCAGATTGATCACTGGGGGTGAGTTTGATCACCTAGATTATCACCATCAAATATGTAAGGCACCAAACAACAAAATATTTTGATAACACATTAAACTAAAGAGCGATAGATCGTTATTTTGATAAACTACGTAGGGATATTCAATTATTTTGAAGATAAAAATTTGGTGGTCAATGCCACCCTAGAGGAGTAATCAAGCTCACCTCAATATGGTGATCAATATGACCCCACGTTACTTAGCTAAAATTTTAGAAGAAACCCGTCAACAATATAAGGTTCACATTAAGGTTAAAGTTTTGCAAGGTACCCATGAACATGGTTGTGTAACAAAACTATGTTGTTCTTTAAATCGTACGGAAGTAGAAGACCAAATTATTACAGGTACAAAATCTATCTACAAAAAAAAATTCCTAGACTGAAAATAGTTATCAAACTCACCCCGTGAGATTAACGTCACCCCATTTCACGGTACTGAGGAACTCTACTATTTTCGAAGCTCCTAAATTTGCACTTGTATGGTAGATAGGGACACCTCAATGTAGCATATAATAAGAAAACTATTTGGAAGTTTCTTGATCTCCTATGATCAACTATTAATACATTTCTTACCTTTTCAATGTTGAACTGGAACTCATGCTCCTCTTGCTATATGGTTCCTCTACACGGCTTATTGAATGTTCAGTCTTCATTTCAGGATATATCCCATATAAAGAATAATAAAATAATTCTATCGCAGATTATTTACTCAAAGCCCTCAAATCTAAAGAAACTACCGTTGCTGCATACTCAAAAATCACATTTTAAAAACAACAACGCTAAACCGCTAACCCACAAACACAAAACACAATAATCGAATAATCTATAATCAAATCCAAGCGAATAACCACAATTTCTGTGTTATGTGCCGCGGTTATAATATGGTTCAAGATGACACACGGGTTGATGACGTCATGTTACACGAATCGCTTGAACGCGTTGGTTTTAACCGCGGTTTTGTTGCAAGTTGTTCATTTTAGAAAAGCGTGTATATAATCTCTGATTATTTTTATTATCACTTAATAATCGGTGCTTTTTCGTCTACAACTGTATATGGAAAGTTTAAATAAGAAACCTTTCATAATATTCATGGGAGAAATGTTTTTTCAGATTTTTTTTTAATGATGGAACCATGGCTTTGTAGCTATGATAACTTTCAATTCTCTCAATTTTTCCGCATGTGAAAGAAAACATTTATTGATTCAGCAGAAATGATGAAAAAAGAAATTAGCAAAACCGTATACAGGTGGATATCATCTAGTGAGTTTATATGGCCATATTTTAATATTCTTGTGGAATATGGCTACACAGGATACTTTGTTAAGCATAGGAACTACATTTAAAGTGTCCCCAACAACCGTAATGAGTATAACTAATAAGGTGCTCCACTTTATGGTAAAACTGAAGTCAGCCTGTATCATTTTTCTCAAAAATGAAGCTGAAGTACAATAACAATATCCAATACCCGGCAAAATTCTAACTTGTCACATTTCAAATAATAACCAGAAATATAAAACTACTCTTGAGTTGGGTAAATACCACAATTTTGCGGTGATAACTATGACATATAACAGCTGATTCGTGACGTCACGGATCTTATAACCAAACTGATAACTACACTCGCTTGAACGGATCGGTAAATACCAATCCAGAATGGTAAATACCGTTTCCATTTGGTTATTCGCTTGAATTTGATTTATAATCTGTGACCAGTGTTGCCAGGTGGAGTCGACGATATTTCGGTAGAATTGTTTAGAATTTTTTGGTAGTTTGAATACCGAAGAGTAAATGAAGGCATTCACTTAAAACAAATTTATTTAACTCAAACTATACTCTAAAAGAGAAGACAAAACAAAAATAAACAGTTTATATCTCACTTTAGCTAACTAAAAATAAAATATTCTTAATAATACACAGAAAAGGTATATAAAAAAATGTGTAAGCTATATTGGATAATAATTCTTCCGATTCATTTTTATCAGTCTAATTATATAGCAAATTACTATATGCTCGGCCAAAAATGCGCTCAAACGAATTTCTCCTGGAATTAATAAAATAATCTATAATAATCTCATATCTTCTCAAATAGTTTGATTAATTTTACCTACTTTAATATCATTTTCTAATTTCTTTGATGTACCTGCAACTGCAAATGACAACAGTTTTGGCTGTTTTGCTATGGTTTGCACTTTTTCATGAAATTGCCCATTTGCGTGTTTTATAAGTGCATCTCTTCCACTTTTGATATTAATATCTTTATCACAGACCATGCATATCGCATAATCGCGCCCTTTATTGCTTTTTTAAGTCAGCCTTGGAAATCTGGCAATTCTTTCCAGTCTTCCTTATAATGTTGGGCACACGCATGCGAAAAATAAATAACTGCATGACAGGCAATACTTATACTTTTTTTATATATCGAAGCAGCCGCGCAGGCAGAAGCCTAAATGTCGGAACATCGCGGCTGCTATGATGATCCCAAAGAAATTTTGTTAATACGATTTTTGAACTGCCTAAGGTTAGTAGAACTGGGAAAAGCTTCCTCTTGTAGATTGTTTCACGGGACAAAGGAGCGGTCGTAGCGGCCAGTTCTGGATGTACGAAGTTCGACACGGTTAGAATGGGACGCCAAAGTCAGGCGGGTCTGTCTGACAGGCACATCGCGCGGCGGCATCATAACAGAGAGCTCTGATGCGCAAAGCCCGTTGGTGTAGCGGTAGAAAAGGGCTAGATCGCCGATAGCCCGCCGGTGCGAAAGAGTTCCGAGACTGTCTGTTAGAGAAGAGTCATCGATCAGTCGGACCGTCCTCCTCTGGACAGCATAGAGCATGGATAATGTAGTCGAGGCTACAGCACCCCAAACGTGTGAGCAATACTCGAGGCTAGGCCTTATCTGGGCATTGTATAGAGTAAGAAGGTCATGCGGAGAAAGGTACTTTTTAGCCCTAAACAAATAGCCTAGCTTTTTCCCAGCAGCTGCAGCTATTGACGAGATGTGTTCGTGCCAAATCAAGTCCTCGGGGATCTGGACTCCGACTAGCCGGAATGAATGGCTCTTTGACAGAACTCGGCCATCCATCGAAACCGGATGAGCGCTAGGACGCTTTTTGTTCGTCAAAGTACAGTACTGTGATTTGGAAGCATTGAACTGTACAAGATTGTTGCGTCCCCAAGCAGTGATAGCCTCCAGGTCTCTTGTCAGAGAGGAAGTCGTCGATAGTCTTTTTTTTTCCAGCTCAGCGGCAGAGATCGACCGAATTCGGAATTACTAAGTACACGAAGTCATACAAATCGTACAATACAGGCATAGACTTGCTACGAGCCGCTAGGCCTAGGCAATGTAGCCAAATCATTGAGTATTTTCGGTGATTCCCCAGATGCGGAGAATCAGCGTATGTGGCACACCAATGTCAGGCAAAGAGAATAAAAATATATCTGGACTAGTACGAATAATAATAGTACTTTTGTCATTCTTTTTATCGCTATGCATCAGAAATATTTCTCTTATATAGGGAACGAAAATTATTCATTTGAAAAAAGTCCACTTTTCTGTAGATTTTGCTTTAAAATCGGTAGTTTGGTGGACTAGGACCAGAATTGGTAGATCTACCGAAAAATCGGTAGACCTGGTAACACTGTCTGTGACATATGTTACACTGGACCCAGTCACTTGTGTTGTGCCTTTTGCCATCTATTAGTGAGAAACTTAAGTATCAATTTTTTATACAGATTTCAACATTCACTCTCAAATTACAGATGCCTGCAACTCAACAACGCTGGCAGCATCTACTGGAGAACAACTTTTGGCTAGATTTCTCTCTTTGATTCCCTTTAGCTAAATAAAAAATAATTATATGTTACCAGATGGTAACTTCAGATTGTCTTATCTCGATACGAAACGAGTCGGAGGAGATAATCCAGTCGGCAAAGACTTGAATATTTTAAAAATCAATTTATCTGTCACACCCAAAATTAAGGGAATCCTTCGCGCAATTAAGAATCCTAAAAGGTTATGATTTTTTTAAAACATCATGGTTCCGTTACAGTAATTATTAAAGATGTAATGTTTGAAGCCGCGTTATAAGTTCTTGTAATTTCCTACTGTATGTACAATCGAGAAGGCATTGAAATAAAGTCTGTGTTCAAAAGTGTATTTAGGAGTGCAATTCTGAAACCATCCCGAATTTTTGTCCCATTTGTACAGATTTTTCACTTCTTGTGATTTTTTAATAATCCCCTAGGTCTAGGGATTTGAGAATAGATAATAAAAAAAACTATTTACTAAATGCGTGAGAATTCCATTGACTTTTATAGTTTAAGCGTAATCTATTCCGCACCTATAAAAATATGTCACAATAAAATAATAAAGGTTTTTTTTAACTGTTCTTAAAACTGTGAAACGTCAAAATCTATCACGGACTGGAACGTTGATAACGGAGATTTTGCAACTGTTTTCGGTTGTCCGTAGGTCCGCAGTTAATCAATTTTTGAAAGATATTCAAAACTCGGACCTCGGTATGTGGTAGGAACTTGGTTATGGGGGAAAGTTGTGAATTTAGGTAACTAAGAGTAACTAAGAAAGTGGCACTTGAAAGTTTTGTAATTCGGATTATTTTCGGAATGTCAGAATTAAAACGAATTTTCCGGAAATCGTATTTTCTCCTGACTTTTCGCCCGAGCCAAAGGGTGTCTCGGGTGAGAAAACAGAAGAGTGAGACGATCGCTGAATGTAGAAACCTTCTCGCTTCTCACGCAAATTTACTAGCCGTGAGTCTTGAGGGGCTATAAAAATGACTGAAGCAGGTTCTCGTTTGAGAAAAAAAAATCAGTTACGAACATGTACAGGGTGGCCAACTAAGAATGCGAGGTACTGTGTCTTTTGCGGCATAAACAGTTATTACTAAAACGACCAAAAGAAAACCGGCAAAATATTTTCAAGTTTCTGACATGACCGCTAAAGGGCGTAAATGCAATCTTGAATCTAAAAAAGTAATGTGATGTGTAAATTTCGCTATATTAACCTAACAGAAAATAAATTATTTTCCAAGTCGAGGATAATGTGAACTCTTTTTGTTTGAGAATTTTTTCTGAATCCCTAAAAATAAAGTGGGGGTATTCTAAGGTTTCCGTAAAAACTCAATGTATCTTCGAAAAGACCGAGCAGATTTTTAACAAACTTGGGCTAGTTGAAAAGAGCTAATCTTCGGCTACAAAAGTGTTATAATATTTGAAGTCTTTTAGTTTCACCTGTGGCCGCTAGAGGGATTTTTTCGACATTAATTAATTTTCTCAAAAAAATAAAAATAAATGCATTGCTGTGATGGTTCTATGAAAAATTAGCTAAATGGTGTCTAAACAATCTCGTTAAAACAGCATCTCGATGTATTGTTCCTAACCTAAAATTTAGGTTACAGAAAATTATATAGGAAAATAGCTTAAACTTTAATTTTTTTAAACTAACTTTTCTGGAATTTCTTTTTATTATTAAGTCGGTCCGAGTGCGACAAATGTGGCCACGCAAGACAACTGTTGAAATAAGTCTATCCACAGCGAATATTTTCCCAAAATCTTTGCACAGCACTTAAAAAATGGAAATGAAAATTGCAAAATCGACGCCACGACATCCGAAATTACCATGGCGTCCACTCGACTAGTGGAGACCTGGACCAAGATCATTAACCCTTTGACGCCGGATTTAATTTTTTTTCGAATTTGCGAATCTTTTTCTTTTAATATGGGTAAATGTGGACAATATGTTATAACTTTACACATTTTATTATTTTTTTTTAATCCTGAAATGCTTTAGAATATGGTTTCATTATGAAACCACTAGGTAGTAAAAGGAACTAATGATTTTTTTAAACAAAATTTTATTTCAAGTAATAAAAGAAGACAAATCCGATATTTTCCATTTATCGTCTGTAATACGGAAGGAAACAATTTTTGATTTGCGTTGAGGCATAATCCAACGTTGCATCTGAAATAAAAAGTTTTTGCTAAAACTAAAAAGAAGATGAAGCATTACTTTCTTTACCTGGAACAAATCCATTTCGTCCGGTGTGGTGATGATGTAGAGCTGCAATAAGCACATCTTCTTGAACTTCCATGGATTGGCATGTGTGCACAAGAATCATATCGAATTTCCTGAGGCACATTGGTTTTGAAGGTATTTTGTTGCACTGATGATATCCGCCCTTTCTTTGGAATATTTTCGTCTGCTCCAATAAGTCCCAAGCATACTGCTAGCTTGAAATCCTTCAATGTCATACATTTGCCGGACTTAGTCGTAGTATTTCGGTTCTTGAAAATTATGTATGCATTCACTAGGGATATGTCAAGTAAATACCAAAAAATGCGCAGCCACCACTTTTTAGATTTTCGATCTAATTCATAAATTGACTTCAACATGTCTAGTTTATCTACATAACCCATGTGCTTATTATACTCCAAAACTAAACGAGGACAAGCAATATCCTGCACATCTTCATTCATGTGTTCATCTGAACTCATCTTTTCTAAGTCGGCAAAATAATATTTCTTGTTCTGATCTGAAAAAAAAACACGGCATGCCTACTGGTTTCATAACGTAACCGAAGGTATTTTTGTATAAAAATATGAGCTAAATTTGGTCAAATTCAATCCCCAAATATTTTACAATCATGATCAACATCATATCATATAAATCATCTATTTACTTACCTCCCATTGTTTATCTAACAGCGAAAAATCCCCTATTTATTTTGATCAACCACCTGTTTGCTGCAACAACGCACACTGAACGTTATCATTACGCTAGGAAACCAAATACAACCGACGCAACTGTCAAAGCCTATCAGATGGAGTCTCAAGAGCACGTGACTGTATGAGGTTACGCACCAAGACCATTCGGCGATTAGAAATTAATTCTTATTCAGGTGGTTTCGTCGTGAAACCAGTAGGCGTCAAAGGGTTAAGATATGTCATTGTCATGTATGTCAATTCTGGAAATCCCTTCTAGCGTTGTCGGATATTGCGATAAGGTTGATACTCCAAAGGTTTTTCCGATTATTCCGAATACTGTGTTTTAATAAAATAGTCGAAAATCGGACAACAATTATCCATCGATGAAGTCATATTCATATTTATACCAGAAAGGATCTTGTTACTCAAAAAGCGAGTAGAAGGAAATTCACTAATCCCGGGTACATGATCGCATATGCGACTATTCGCCGTCACCCGTCGGCGGCAGTCGGACCGGGCCAGTCCGAATCGCCCGAATCAGGCAGCACAGCGGTAAGAGTGGCCACTTAGCAGTGGCGAGCTACTAGATAGGTTTGATGTTATACGATTAAATATCAGGAGGCTCCGACTTTATTTGAGAAATTATTAAATGGATATTATATATATTTTTTATTATCTATTTTGGGGGTGCTCGTGCTCATGTGCTCCTACAGTGGAACCGCCACTGTATGTCAATCCGTGTCTGTTGTATATCAATGCGTCATAAGTACCGAGTCAATCTACTTCCCGAAACATTCAGAGAACCATCATATACTGAGCAACACAAATTAAAAGTTAGGCGAAATGGGTGGGTACATTTAAGGATCATAAAATTCAGAAAAATACATGTGTACATATAAAAACAGTAAAGTCATCATTTACAAAAGCATCGCAGAACACTAAAATGGTACGTACTCCTCATGTCCAAATATTGCCAGAATATATAACTTAAAATTTATAAATATTCCTCCCGTAGCGATGTGTCAGTGATGACACCACCTCAGACCAGTTGGAATCTGTTACCGATTGCACAGTCGGCAGTGGCCTCCACGACGACGCAGCATCGCTCTGTGCACGCATTGCCAAGATATTTATGCGCACATTATACATCGGACTTTTATCATTTTATTTTCCAGTTGTTACAGGGATCAGAAACTTTTGAGTGATAAAACGTCTGACTAATACTACCTTTACAACCTCCTACCCCTTTCAAACCCTCAACCATTTTGCATCGGATTTTCAAAAGCTACAAAGCTTACTCATCCTTAGCATAGTAGCAACCTTGTGTGAAAATTTTATCAAAATCTGACCGGTACTTCTCAAATTATAGACGGTTTTGGCATAGGAAGTAAGACGGTGTTTTCATAAGTAATATCATAAGGGCATATAATTTTTTCACACTAACATTATTCTACATACACATACCTTACCCATAATTACTTGTTATCAAACGTATTGTAATTTTTGGTGACCACAGCTGGCAAGTTTTTCAGCGGGTAAACTGGAAAAAACTGCTGCGAGGTGCTGCCTTAAAGTTTTTCTATCTACGAGTAGAAACCATTTGTAATTCAAAATTGCGCGTTTGTGATTGATAGTGTGACAAATCATACTGTCGGCGCCATCTGTTGGGCGAGTCTCCTACTCGCTAGAGCTTCATGGCCGATCTCTACTTTTACGCGAATCACGACCGATCGACGCGAAGTGATCTCCAACATTCTAGATATCGCTTTGTGGTTTCCTCGCAGCGGTAATTGAACTATAACTCGGCGGCCGGGAGATGGGGCAGAGAGTACGGATTACGGTGGAGTAGCAGAGCGAGAAGTATAGTGCAGTCAATCGTGACATAAGAATTAGTCAGACATAAATAGTTGTGCATATAAATGTTTCATCCAGTTAAATAAATTAGTGCATTTCTTTTTGTGGAATCCAGTGTTTTATTCCACATCCAAAAAGAACCCAGAAAAACGCGGCAATAGAAATTAAGACGAGGAAAATAGTCGTTACAATAACATAAATGAATAAAGAGTACTTTCCCTCATTCTTTTTTACGTTTTTGCTGCTGCTAGTTTACCGCACGCGCTTTGTTATTTTAAATGTACTTATTTCTGAAAGCAAAAGTCCCAGCTTCCAGGATACCATATATTTACCGTGTAATAATAAATGCAACAACTATCAGTATTTTACACGAGGTTTTTTTCCTTTTTGTAGTTCATCGAATAATATCCGCATGATTTTTTATTCCGTGATCATCAAATGTCGATTTACAATCAAATGTCACATTACAGCATTCGTAAATATCACAACTCGACGCATTGTAAAATATGAAATAGTTCTCCAGCTAAGCTGACTAGGGATAAGGGGTAGGAAGACAGCGTTAACTACGTTTTCACTTTATTTGCTAACATAGAGGCCTCCTGGCTGATTTACAACTTGTAGCGAACAATTCGGGAAATAAAAATAACGTTGATAAATAAAAAAGTTCGTACGTCTGTAGGGCTGAGCGAATAGATACGTGCTCCTTCCGTCGAAGCTCATGCCATCTCCCCGCTCATCTCATCAAATGCCATCTTCAAGAGTTTTTTTAAATTTGCTGTCCGTATAATACCCTCATTCTTTCCTAAAGCAATAACGTAGATATCGATTTGATATGAGCCTCTTAAACATCCTATTGATACTCCGCGAGTGCTCTCAAAACGTCACGGTCATCCTCGATGTTTCTTTCCATCAGAGCTGGATATAGTCGTATATCTGTTTTTATCGTGCAAAAGTCGTCTGGTTGAACACAGTTCATAACTAAACAAACTCGGGTTTTTGAATCGAACAGCGACGGTGTCAAGCAGTGTTTACAAACATGTAACAGGGCAGTACTTGAAAATATGAATAGCGAGTATGCTTCTTCAATTTCTTACTTACGTTTTCGCTGCTGTTTTGCCGCACATTAGCTTTGTTATTTCAAACGTAGTTATTCCGAGTTTACGAGACCATGCAATCATAACACTACTTGTTATAAGTGCAGTACTGTTGCCTTGGCTGATATTAGACTTATTCGACGAATGCTTTATGCTGTTCCTGATAAAGTTACGCAGGATATGCGGTTATGTCACATGCTGGGTGTTTGTGAAAAATTAAGGAAACGCTCCAACAAAGTGAATCCAAAAAAACGCCTCCTTAATATTACTTATTACCTCAAATCAAGAACTAAAAAGAAATCCGTAAGAGTATGTCAAGCTTTTTTTGCTAAAAGTTTGGGAATATCAAAAAATCGAGTCAATACCGTTGCAAAAGTTATTCACGATGGAGGAGTGCAAAGGAAACTCGTGGGGCGATCATGTTTCCAGAAAAACAGAAGATAAAAAAAAAAATAAGAGAGTTTATTGGAAATTTAAGGGGTACCGAAAGCCATTACAACAGAAAAAAGTCTGTCTGAATATACTTGCAAGCTAATTTGAGTATTGCCAAATTGCATAAGATTTTTAACTCACAGCAACCTGCACAATATAAATCGAGTTTATCCATGTTTTCTAGAATTTTTTGTGGAGAATTTAATATAGGTTTTTCATCAGCAGCAGACTGTTGTGCTCTATGCATACGTCTTAAAGACAATATAAGAAATGAAAAAGATCCCAAAAAAAAATCTGACCTGATGATCGAACGTCGAATACATAGAAAGAGGGCAGACGCTTTCTACAAACATGCAAAAGAAGATTCTCCAAATTCAATAACTTTTTGCTTTGATATGCAGCAAGTGCAACCATTGCCTCGCACCCCCATTTCAGATGCCTTTTACTCTCACCAAGAGAGTCTCTACATATTTTGTTGCGTTGAAATGAACTCAAGGCACCCTACATTTTACACCTGGACTGAGATACAAGCTGGTCGTGGGTCAGTTCAGATAGGTTCAGCTCTATTAAATTATTTGGATTCACTGGAACTCGAAGACATTGAAGTATTAAGACTATTTTGTGACGGTTGTGGGGGCCAGAACAAAAACTCGCATATTGTACATGCGCTTTATTTTTGGCTCAAAAATAGGCCCCCCGGCACTTTAAAAGAAATCCAGTTGACTTTCCCAGTTCGAGGACATAGCTTCCTTCCAGCAGATAGGGTTTTTGGCTGTGTGGAAAAATCTTTAAGAAAAAACCCAACAATATTAAGCAAGGACGAATACTTTGAAAAATATTCTGAGTTTGGAACTGTGAAAGAACTTGGCATTGAGTGGAATCTTTACGACATTAAAAATCTGCAAGATTGTCTTAAGAAAATTGTAGGTATTTCCGACTACAAGCGAATCCTTATCAAGAAATCCCGTAATAAAATAGGACAAGATATCGTGAAAGTACAATGTCATCAGAATTTTAGACTGGAAATTTTAAATGAAGTGCCCCAACAAATTCTTAAAAAACGAAAAGAAGTTCCAATAGTATTAGAAGAAATTCCTTTAACGCGATCTCTTCCCGAGAAAAAGAAAAAATCCCTAGCTCATCTGATGGCTCAACAGTTTGGTACAACCTGGGAGAATAATGAAAATCTAGCGTGGTACAAAAATATATTGCGTGAAGCTCCACTTGAAGCAGGTGCCGTCGAAGTTCAAGAACAAAATGAGAACGAACTTTGCGATTGCCTCGAGGATGACCAAGGAATACATATTTAAATCGTTCATTATTTTTTTAACTTTTTTGATTTATAATAAACGTTTGAAAATATATCTTTGCTTTATTTCAAAAGTACAACAAAGTTTTAAAAAGATATTATACTTAGATAATAATAAAAAAATAAAAAATAAATAAAAAGGAATAAAATAAAAAAAAATAAAAAAAAATAAATAAATAAAATTAAAAAATGCCTTATTAACGTAAAAGATTTGCTATTAAACATATTTATATTAAAATAAATACTTTTTACATTATAAAGTTAGTTAACTCAAGCAAAAACAGATAAATCCATTTTGTAATTTGCAATAATTACTATGTTAATCATAAAAAAAAAACAAAAGCAGTATTTAAGAGGTCTATATCACCATATATTTCAGATACACCATTTATTTTCTTGGTTAAATTTACGGACGCCCTAATGGACGGTTTTTTGCCATTATCTCGAAACTTTATGAAATGGATTTATCTGGTTTTGGCTGATCGCTCCTCAATTTATACAGGAAAGAAGCGATGTTGGATTAAACCTTGCAGAGTATATAACTAACCATTGAACAAAACAAAGGCCAAAAGAACCTAGTCAAAATGTAAACCAAAGATTTTATGCAGAATTAAACACTCAAACGTTCCTTGTTATCGAGTTTCTTCAAGTTGACAGCATTATTCTCATTCATATAAATTTGTAAAAAAATACTTTTTGAAAAAATAAGAACAACGCTAAAAATCTGTTTTAAAGCAAGTAGAATTTATACAGGAAAGAAGCGATACTGAATTAAACCTTGTACATAACTAACCATTGAATAAAACGAAAGTCAAAAGTACCTAGTCAAAATGTAAATTCAAGATTTTATGCAGAATTAAACAATTGACCGTTCCTTGTTATTGAGTTTTTTCAAATTGATAGCATTACTCTCATTAATGTAAATTTGTAAATAATACTTTTTGAGAAAATAAGAACAATGCTAAAAATCTGTCTTAACGCAAGTATAATTTATACAGGAAAGAAGCGATGCTGGATTAAACCTTGTAGAGTACATAACTAACCATTGAACAAAACGAAGGCCAAACGAACCTAGTCAAAATGTAAACCGAAGATTTTATGCAGAATAAAACACTCAAACGTTCCTTGTTATCGAGTTTTTCAAGCTGACAGCATTATTATATATGACTTTTTGTAATGGATGTGCATAAATGAAAACCTGTCTAATGTTTATTTCTATAGTAAAGAGCGGCCGCATCCAATCCACCATACTCCAATTTGCAACAATGTTTGAACAGTTCATGAGCCATCGCACAAATATTCAGAGGTTGCAGCACTTTGTTCTCCGCATCCAGACCGTTCGACAAGTCTAAGCCGAGTTTCATGTCCCTCTGTAGATCTTCCAGTCTTTGTTCGTATATATCAAATTGTTTTCCTTTAATTTTCTCGAGCTGAAAGATATTAATATCAACCCTTATACGAGTCAATCGAAATGTCGTTAATCAAAAAACCTTATGGAATATGGAAGTCCGAGAAACATTTTTAATAATAATAATTTATTCAATTGTTGGATAGAATGGAAAAGTCTATAACAAATGAAAAGACCACCAGAAGCAGTGGTGACGGGTTAAGAATGTGTAAATCATAAATCCAAACAAAAAGCTGATCCATGCTGTAGGAACATTTGTCTATAAAAAAATGTTTTAGTTTTCTTTTAAAAACATCTAGACAGTGAGATATTTTAGAGGGTGATTCCTTGTTAACAAATATGGAAAAGTTTCTATAAACATGAGTCCGGAAATGAGTTTTCAAGATACAGGGTGAAAATTTAAAAAACATTATTGTTATCTTGGAAAATGTTTATTCGATTCTGTTGAAATTTCTCTAAAACGAAGTGAGATACGAAAAAAATACAAGAGGCAAAGAAGTTGTATTTTTAGATGCTTAATCAAACTACAGATATTAAATTTACAAAAAGGCAATGACGTAAATTTGTTTGCCTATAATATTCGCTAAGGTGGCCTCCGGGAACTAAATTAGTCTCTTAATACAAAAACTAATAAATAAATAATATTTTTCAAGATATTAATAAAATAATTAAATTTATCACCATGTATCTTGAAAATCCTGCAGTTGGACCCATGTTTATAAAAACCTTTTTAATATTTTTTAACAAGGAATTAACCTCTAAAATATCTCCGTCTATTTTTCAAACTCCTTGTATATTTAAATTTTCATTTCATTTTCCGAGCAGCTATACAGGGTGTAAACGTTATGGTAGTCATTATTGAAACAAGTCAAAAAGTTCATATGACCCATGGTCCAAAAGTCAATAGATTTTTGTCTAAATGGATTTATAGTTTACAACTTTAAGTGCTTTATATCTACCACAAAGACCACAATCTTACTAATTTTTATAATCTAATCTAAAAGTTTTTAAATAGGGGTAATTAACAAATAAATGGCATTGAGTTTTTCTAAGTTAAGCCAAAATTTTCAGTCAGTCAGTAAGTTTCATTAAATTAAATATTTAAAACACACACGAGAACAGCGCGTCGGTCTTTCATCACTCTTATCGAACCGGCAATCGATCGCAAACGGTAACAGTGGTTAGTTATCATTTTGCATAGATAAATTACTTTATTTTGTCAAGCGGAGCATCGGGCGTGTTGTTTTGTTTTTGTTCGCGTTCGTCATCGTGTTTATTTACAATGTTCTCGAATCAAGAGTTCGCCGACATGTTGTTAGTTTACGGTGGATCTCTTCAGAATTCAAATCTTGCAGCTTAAATTTATCGCGACAGATTTCGCCAACGCGTACACCCAGACAGAAGGACATTTGTGCAAGTGTACCAAAGACTTCGAGAAACAAGAAGTATTCAGCCCATTAATATTCGCACTCGTGAAAGACAGGTTACTGTAGAGCAGGAGGAACAAATTTTAAATATCGTGGAAATCAATGCAAATATCAGCACTCGGGAATTAGGTCGCCGCGTATGACTATCGCATACCATAGTCCATAGAATCCTACGAGAAAATTTGCTTTATCTCTACCATGTACAACGAGTGCAGGCCTTGTTAACAGAAGACTATCCTCGCAGACTAACATTCTGTCAGTGGTTTTTGCACAAAAACATTGAAAACCCGGATTTTTTTAAAAACATTCTAGCGACGGACGAATGTACGTTTACGGGAGACGAGATATTAAATTTCCGTAATACTCATACGTCGGCCCAAGAAAATCCTCATACCATTCGTGAAGGTCATTTCCAACAACGTTTTAAAATAAATATTTGGGCGGGTAATCTTGACGATCAGGTAATTGGCCCTTTCGAGTTACCCCAAAGTTGTCAGGAGAAGGATACCTTATCTTTCTAACCGATAACCTACCAGAACTTTTGGAACAGACCTTAGACAACATGCCATTACAACGGAGACAGAATTTGTGGTTCTTCATGACGGGGCACCACCACACATTTTTAGAAGTGTCATTCAGTATTTGAATGAACATTATCAAATCGCTGCATCGGTCGAAATGCTCCTGATCCTCAAAAATGGCCAGCAAGATCTCCTGACCTCAATCCAATGGATTTCTGGTATTGGGGAGAACTTAAAGGGATGGTTTATGGGGCTGGTCCAATAACAACTGAAGCACAACTTCGCGAAAAAAAATTTTAATGCGGCTGAAATAATAAATGGACAACTTCGAGGACCTAGAGTAAGAAGAAACTGGGTTCGTCGTAATGAAGCTTGTGTGGAAAGTGTAGCGCGACATTTTGAACACCTTCTTTAAATACAAAAAAAATGTAGGTTTTAAAAAGATAAACAATGTATGTATCAAAATTTTGTTCCCTATTTATAAGTGGATTTTTTTAATACGTTCAATAAACTTGCACACACCAGGTGAAGCTCTGAGACAGTTAGTGGCAAGTCCCTTTTTTGAATTGTTAGCATTTTACGAGTACATTATCAAATAATGAAATAATACCTAAGAGCCAAAAATAACTAACTCCATCTTTATTTACACTGCGTTACATTGTAATTTGCGTTTGGCATTGCAGCACTGTCAGATTTTCTTTTAATTTAAAGTCGCTTTTCTCTAAAAAAATGCCGTTTTGACCCCCATGTTATATGAAACTTTTTGCTTATTTTAACCCCCTCTATCACCTATTTAAATAATGACTATCATAACGTTTACACCTTGTATATACGGGCTTGTTTTTAAAAATGTTTTATTTTTATTTTATTACTCCAATCACTTCAAGCTGTGATGATAAAAACGACATGACCTACCCTAGCTTTCATATAATTGTTACAAAGCAGTGTATCTCGAAAGATTTTCTCAAAATCCTTCGATGAGACACCACAGCGCTCTGCGAGATGAAAGCCCTCAATAAGTCCAGCTAGCCAAACGCCTTTGATCAGTTGTAAAACCAGGTAAACAATGCACGCATTCCTGAAATCACAAAAAGTGGTGTTACTAATCGAAATAAGACTATAACACTAGAAAACGACGAACTGTTAGGGATCTCAGTTCACGTTTAATAGCCCAGTCACCACGTGCCTGCTAGATGCTATGCCATCTAAAGGAGGCCCCAGTAGTGAGAGGCTCAGGATTTTGGAAGGGATGGCAAACCGGCATGGGTATCACATAAAAAACCTATAGAACGTCAAAAAAACCTATAAGATGTCATCTTGCAAAGTAGGTAGTTTTAAGAGCGCAAACTGTCATTTCACGTTTGTTCATTAGGATCGTTGTGAACGTCCAACTAAGGAGGAATCACTCAACTAAACTACACGCATTATTGGTTGCATATGTTTTGTGAGGCCAAATGGTGCTTGTCTGTAGTCTTTATCTCTGAGACGAAAGTTGGTTGAATAGCAAGATCGCATCTGGATGATCATGTGTATTGGTCTGCATGTGTATAAAATCAGTGATATTTGCTTTGTGTGTACTGAATATGCCGAATATGACGGGTTATTTATATGTTGTGCTTTCTGAAGAGAGGTTATGTTCAAAGTTATAAATAACGAAAAACTGAGGAGAATTACGGGAAATCGTCACCGCGCCCGTTGTGTGTAATTACTATTAGCATGTATATGGATTGTAGTTTGACAGTGTACAGTGAATATAATTATTTCTAATCATTCTCATTTTTGAAATTCAGCAAATTTGAACATGTAATTTCCAGAATGGATAAGAAAAAGTGGATGCGCAACTAATTTCTAGCTTTGAATCTCAATTAAGTGTATTTTAGACAAGTACCCAATGTAATTATCATCAACACATACAACTTACAGCTTAGACCTCCAGTAATGCCATCACATTTTACATCACATCAAAGCCAAAGATAACAAGCCTCATAACGTTTAGGCAACACATACAACTAAGAGCTAAGTTAACATCTTGTAGAAAAATCTACCAAAAACAGCATAATGTAAAAAAAAATCTGCATGTCACTTTTCAAGATACGTGATACCCGTGCCGATTATGCTGTAAGGAGCTCCTATATACAGTGTAATTCACAATGAAACATCATACACAGGGCCGCATGTGGGGGATCTTCTATAAAACATTTTTTCCTCGAGGGCTTCATTAAAAAGAACAGCGTGTTAAAGTTTGAAAATAAAAAACAATTTTTTTAATATCCTCAAAACCGTCAACTGGAATGAACTAAAATTTGGTATGTCGATTTACCTAAGTATTGTCCACATTCAAAAGTCTTTACTTAAAATAACGTGCACCAGTGGCTTACTTTGGTGTATTCGTAAAAATAAATGTAATGATATAGAAGAATGAAGACTTTCACGGCTAATTCTAATGTAATTTAGGTTTTTAGGGCTGTTGAGTCTTGGTAGGGTTGGTCCATAGCTTTCGGCTACATCTGCGGTAGCCATCTTCAGTGACGCTGTCGGCGAGAGCGAAGTGCTCGGCTTGGCTGGTCGACTGAAACTGATCGGTAACTGGCTGAACGTGCGGTTTTATAGGCGATCGGCGGACTGAGGACTGAGTTGTCTGGTGTGGGTACTCTGGGTCTCTTGAGTGACGTGGCTTTTGCGCTGTTTTTTAGCATTGGGAACCACGTTTTGTTTAAAGCAAAGCCTTCTTCTTTTCTATTGAAATTATCATTGTGTTTATAGATTTCAATTGCTTCTGTGTACATTCGGGCTGTGTAGTGGGTGGATGTTGATAGGACTTCAATTTGGTCGAACAGAACATTGTGGCCGTCTTGGAGTGCGTGTTCGGCCACCGCTGATTTATCAGTTTGTCCCAGTCGTCAGTTTCTTTCATGCTCTTTGATGCGTGTTTGGAAGCTACGTTTAGTGGTGCCTACGTATACTTTACCACAGCAACACGGTATTCTGTATACGCCGGCACCGGTCAGGGGTCCCTAGGGTCCTTTACTGATGTTAGGAGTTGCTGGATTTTATTTGTTGGCTTGTAGATTGTCTTGACGTTGTGTTTCTGCAGCAACCTTCCTATTCTTTCCGTGATGCCTTTAATGTATGGTAGGAAGGAGGTGGTTCCTTGTCTCCTGCCGACGGTCTGCTTTTTTTGTCGTAAAACCTGTTCTATTTGTCAAGGACTCCACCAATTTCATAAGAAAGATACAGAATATACGGCTTACGCAGTTTTGATGTACGTATAGTGTCACTTTTCACAAATGTCCCACTAGACCTATCACTGGATTACCTGAAGCAAGTTTTTCCAGAATATATCCTGACCTTGTTTCGACACACCCTAACAACTACATATTTCTAGTGGAACAATCAGTTTTATGAACAATTTGACGGCGTCGCAATGGGAAGTCCGCTAAGCCCGGTAATAGACGATTTCTATATGGAAAGGTTCGAGGAAACAGCACTGAACACTGCTCCAAATCGTCCCAGTTGTTGGCTTCGGTATGTGGATGATACCTTCGTGGTATGGAGCCATGGAAGAACAGAACTAGCAGTGTTCCTAAATCACCTAAACAGCATTCACCCCAAAATCAAATTCACAATGGAGATAGAAGACGACAATCAACTGGCATTCCTAGACGTATTGGTGGTCCGACGAGAGAACTTAAAGCTGGGCACAGGGTTTACCGCAAAACAGCAAACACTGACAGATATCTACACAAGGACTCCAACCATCATCCTCGGCAAAAAAGGGGTGTCATTATAAATATGACAGACAGGGCACATCGAATTTGTGAACCTCAATACCTGCAGGCGGAACGGGATCATGTTAAAATGGTTTTACAAGCAAACGGCTATCGCAGGGAACAAATAGAACAGGTTTTACGACAAAAAGCAGACCGCCGGCAGGAGACAAGGAACAACCTGCGGGAGTCTCCTTCTTACCATACATTTAAGGCATCATGGATAGAATAGGAAGGTTGCTGCAGAAACAGGAACGTGAAGACCATCTACAAACCGACAAATGAAATCCAGCAACTCCTAACATCAGTAAAGGACCCTAGGGACCCCCTGAGCGGTGCCGTCGTATTCAGAATACTGTGTTCCTGTGGTAAAGTATACTTAGGCACCGCTAAACGTAGCTTCCAAAAACGGATCACGGAGCATGAAAGAAACTGTCGACTGGGACAAACACAATGTTCTGTTCGACCAAAATGGACTATCAACATCCACCCACTACTCAGCCCGAATATACAGAGAAGCAATTGAAATCTATAAACACAATGATAATTTCAATAGAAAAGAAGAAGGTCTTGCTTTAAACAAAACGTGGTTCCCAATTCTAAAAAACCGCACGCTCATCTAGTTACCCATTAAGTTTCAGTCGACCCGCCAAGCCAAGCACTTCGCTCTCGCCGACAGCACCGCTGTGGACCAAATCCAACTCGACCAGGGCTCAACAGCCCGAAAAACCTAAATTACAAATGATATAGAATAGAAAATAACTAAAATTTCTCATGCACAAAATATCAATCAGATCGATAGAAATGAGAGTCGGACAATACTTACCCAGCATCCCCCAGAAAAACAGAACTAGTTGAAAAAGCCTTGGCACATGATTCAATTGACTGGAACAACTCTTCATCTCCAGCTGCTAGCAATATGAAGCGGTTATTGTCTAAGCTGCTCCGCTGGATCAAAGTCTCCAAGTACCTACCGCCTTTCTTCTCAATCATATCTTTAATATCTTTCGCAGCTTCTGGGCCCATACTCGTCATTATTATCATTCCCTTATCTGGAAAGATATATCAATTTCGTCATATGGGTGTTAGACAATAGACGGAGATACAGGGTGGTAAATTTGAAAAAAAAATATAGTGGCGTCCCTTAGCGAATATTATTGACAAAAGAATGTACGTAACTTTGATATTTGTTGTTTGATTAAGCATCTAAAAATACAACTTCTTTGCCTCTTCTATTTTTTTCGTCTCACTTCGTGTTCGAGGAAAAAATAAAAAAAATGATTGTTTAATTTTTGCTAAAGATATCACAAGTGCCCTGGAAAAGAAAAAATCATTTCTGCATGTAGGTTTGACTTTTGCGCGTCAGTTTTTCTAGAAAAAAATTATACAAATAATTTTGTTTGCGAAATTTCTCTAAAAAGTTTTTGTGAGGAAATGGCAGACATGCACGTAATGTATGCACGTGCTTATAGTAACTGTTATACGGCAAGGCGCCCCCGGGTCGCCACTGGACCTAATAATTTCAATCTAATTAGGGCTAAATTAACCTCTTAATACAACAAATAGAATTGCCAAATTTCAACAGAATGGAGTAAATATTTTTTAAGATATTAATAAAAAAATGTTTTTTAAATTTATCGCCCTTTATGCTGAAAACTCATTTCCGCATTTCCGGACCCATGTTTATAGAAACTTTTTTTCATATTTAATAATAATAAATAAAAATAATGTTTTTATTCTCACAAAAGAAAATACAAAACAAGTTGCAAAACCAGTTTTATATGAACATATAGTGGGAGGGGCGAAGTTCGGCATATCCGCCCTTTCACTTAACCGCTGGCTTTAGGTTTACATCATAATAAGATAAGCATATATATAAATATATAAATGAGGTAAAAAAATATATGTATGTATAAGCAGTATCAGAGAATGGACCCTAGCGGCTAATTTGATAAATGGTATTATGAAAATACATAATGACTCCAAAGTCATACCATGCAATTACCTGCAATCGTATTTTCTTAAACCAAAAATAAGTCTCAGACAAGAATTTTGCACGCGTTGTATTTTATCAGATGTGAATTTAGTTAGACATTTGTCATAGACGACATCACAGAAGTTAAAATGCGACAGTACAAGAGAATTGCATAGTATGACTTTAGTTTTTTGGTTCATGTAATATTTTTGACCGTATATCGTATTTAAATCACAATACGCCCTTCTGGAGCACTTGTTAACATGATCCTCAAACCCTAAGTTTTTGTCAAGGTATAAGCCGAAATTACGCGCTATCGAGCTTATTTCTAATGTATTGTTATCGAGGTTTATTTTCAGCAGAGGTTCACAATGGTGTCTCCAATTTTTCGGCCCGAATAACATGTCTGTACTTTTATCCGGATTCAAGTCTAAGAATATGTTTCGAGACGATTTAGTGAGACGGTCAAGGTCTTTATTTATCAGATCAACAGCAGGCAATGTTTGAGCTGGAGGAAATGATAAGTACACTTGTGTATCATCTGCATAAAAATGAGCTTTACAAGAGTGAAGACTGAAGTATAGATTAGAGGTGTAAATAATGAACATTAGCGGACCCAGAATAGAGCCCTGAGGAACACCAATGGTAACTTTCAATGGCGTGGAGTACTTATCATTCAGCATTACCTGCTGTTGACGATCGCTGAAGTAGCTACGCATTAGAGACTCTGCATCGGCCGAGAATCCGTAAAAGTGGAGCATGGCTAAGAGTATAGGTCATGATGTATCCTATCAAATGCCTTCGTATAATCTAAGAGCAGCAAGGCAGTCAGGTTACCTTTGTCAGCACTGCATAATACATCATCCACCACTCCCAGCAATGCCGTTGCACAGCTATGCGCCGGACGGAACCCTGATTATTTATCTATAATGAGGTTATTCGTTCTTAAGTGTTCTCTTATCTGAACATCCATTATTGATTCAAGCAATTTAGACAATGTTGGCAATATACTAATATTACGCAAATCCTTGAGCTCAGATCGCTGAGCAACTTTAGGCAAAGGCACAATCAAAGCGTGCTTCCAGCAAAAAGGAAAATAGCGACGCAATATGCATTCATTAATGATATGTGTAATGAAAGGAATAATTTTGGGGCAGCAATACAATGCCTAAAATATTCCGTATATTGTTCGAACATCCTGTATCTGTATTCGTCCAGGATAAAAATCGGGAAATATAGGGGATTCATACGAGTTCTCTTTCAATGTACGAATTTCAACAAACACAGGTAAAAAAATAGCCAAAATTTAAAAATGAATGAAAACAGTCCATTTTTCTTGGCAGAAAATACCTGAATGGCAAATACGAGTACAGACCAAGGTTACCTTGCAATGTGTTTTCTTCTGGATCATGCATATTGAAATTGTTCTGAAAAAATATCTTCAGTTCGTTATCATCAGATATACATATGAATATCGTGTCAGAGTTCAACAAAAGAGATTGGGGTGTATCATGAATTGTAAGCTTGATATTGTGATCCAGGTCCTTTCTCAATGCAATTGACTTTTGAGCTGTTCTATTCCATACATTCACTGTGTGTCCAGTCTTAACGAGTTTTCCAGCAATTACCCTTCCTGAAATTAAGAAGTCATTTGAATTTTCTCAGCTTTTAATACCCTAAGAACGGGAATAGGGCGCCATTTAGATTTTGTTCGTTTGTTGAACATTTATTTTGTATAATTATTGATTTACACATTATTTGAATCACTTTTCTGTAATTTTACTTTATTGTCTATTGAAATTACATCACTCTGCATTTTGGGTATTCTTAAAGTGATTTCTTGATTTCACCTAAATCTGTTTAATTACATAAAATTTATGAATTCGGTTTAAATTACATAATGTCAAAGTAGCAAACTTTTACTGCACGACACTGGAGGCAATAATGAGCACTTCAATCTTTTCTCAAGTGCAAAAAATTCCACTTTATACAACAGTATGAGAAAAAAATACCCATTCTCAAAATATACCTCAAAAAGCCCCTTTTTGGGATAAATGTAACACTTTATTAAAATTCGATAATTTGAGTCATAGCCAGCAACTTACGGAAATTTTGAAAAATTACTTGTTTTAGTAGATAGTACAAAGATCATAAATATTCATAGAAAAATTTCCAAGATAAAAAATTGATAATTTGGCATAGCCCCAAACTTTGCTAAAAAAAACTGACTTCCTTTTCTTGCCCTATATAAGTAGATAAATAAAAGAAATATACCGATCTAATCCTGTACGAGTTCTCAAAGAGTTGGTCAAGAACCTCCCGAATAGCGCAGCTCCATATCTCTTTCCATTCCAAAAAATCGAGCTTTGAATTTGGGTAAAATTTTCCATGTTGCAAAGCAACTATCCACCAGTTTATGTACGAGGGATGACTTTTAAGAGTTTCGCATATAGAAACATAGTAGGCCGCGCGGATCGAACGTCAGTACTGAAACTTAACCTCATTCCTTAGTAAACTTAAATTCAAAGTTTCATAACAATACGTGCAGTGTTCTCACTACAGTGAATTGCAGATGCAGATGTGTATTAATCTTCGAGGAGAATACTTCGAAAAACAATAAAGTCATTTAAAACTACCTACCATGTTGTTTTATTTCCATATGCAAAACTTAAAAGACATCCCTCGTAGTAGTAGTAGTAGTAGAAAGATTTATTTAGCACATTTGGCTACACAAACAGAATAATTGTAAACAACTTAGAATTAGTAAATTCAAGCCATATGATGTATGATGTAAATGCTGGGCAAGTTATAATTGTAGATTTAACAAGTGATTCCTCAATTTTACTTTAAATTAAGTTAAGTTTTCCGGATGGAATACAGATTTGTAGCATATGTTATATTTTTTGGTCATTAAATGGAAGTCATCGTTATTTCTGGTATTATGTAAATGATGGTCGACATTTGATGATGTTAAATTAGTTAGACTTGATGGAAATATATTATTTTTTACCATATAAATGTGTATCATTACACTATATTTGATCATATTTTTTACATTGAGCCATTTTAATTTGCTAAGCATTTGTCTAATTGGAGTATATTTATCTTTATTCAGTATTATTCTCATGCACTTATTTTGTAAAATTTGCAGTCTTTCAAAAATGGAATTATTTGTTAAATATAGAATAGTCGAACAGTACAAGAAATTTAGAATGATGGTATTATAGATAATTTTTCTGCTATATGAACTCAAACATCCGGAAATTCTTGATAAGTATCCCACTTTACTACTAATCTTATTTATAACTTTTTCATAATGAATATCAAAAAATTAATCGAGAGTCAACAAAAACCCCCAGGTATTTAACATTTTCTATGAATTCAATATCTTCACCATCAATATTTAGTTGAAAATTTTTACATTGTTTTTTCCGATTAACATAGCTTTCGTTTTACTTATATTTAATTTTAATCTCTTAGATACTAACCATTTTGAAACAAGTTTCAAGTCTTCATTTATATAAGAGATACCAGTCTGAATATTTTTAGTACTTATATAAGTCGTAGTGTCATCGGCGAAAATCTGAATTTTCTGTATAAAATAAAAAGAAGTGGTCCAAGGATACTGCCCTGTGGAACACCCAACGTAATTTCAATTTTTGATGAAATAGTGTCATTAACTTTTGTAACCTGCATCCTTTTAGAAAAATAATTTCTAAACCAATCTAAAACGCTTCCTGATATACCATATGCCTTCAATTTACCTAACAAAATATCTCTATCAATTGTTTCAAATGCCCTCTTCAAATTCAAAAATACTACTATGAATTTGTTAAAGAATCGAATAAATGCATATTATTACTCCACCTATATTTCCTATGCCAATAACGCCTATTTTGAGCTGTGATACTGGAATGTTTCCAGTTTTTAATGTATCACACCATATTTCTTTGTGTTTAGTCGGTCTGTCTTCTGCACCTGGATCCGTATCGTCTCTTGTTCTCTTTTGCGACTTTGATCTTGGTCTTTTCTTGACAAAACTCTCTAGTACTATTTCGTATTCAGGATTACTTTCTACAATCTGCATATGGGTTTCTACTTCTTTTACTGCGTTTAGGAACAACCTTGTCCTTTTGTGCGTGGCATATTGGCCATAATGTTTTTTGAAGGACTTGACTTGTTTTTCTGGGACCCAGGCATAATCACGAGTTCCAAAAAAGTAAATCTGTAGAAAAATAAAAAACATATACAGGGTGGCGCATCGAAAACGAAACAGACGCATTTACTGGCAGCTCAGTTTTTTTTTTTGAAAAACGCTGAGACCCGTCGATTTAGTTTTCGAGGGGGACACAAGTTTGGCAAAAAATCACGTTAGCACGTGCAGCCCCCTAGGTGACACCACCCCCAAAATCTTAAATGGAAAGGGGGGTCGAGTGATACCTTATTTTAAAGGTCTTTCAATTCCCTTTATAATGATATAAAATTGATGTACTTCAGTTCAGTAGTTTTGAAGATTTATTTATTTAAAGCTTAAATATAACTAATACATCATCATTAGTGGAGATCAATACATTTGGCAGCAAAGTAATTTAAAAATGAAGAATGAACTGACCCTTTAGGCAAGTAAATGTTGAAAATGGCCACCATGACTCTCCATGCAATAATAAAGATTTTGCTCAAAACGTTGCCGCACATTTTGCAATATTTGAGGAGTAATTTGAAGCCACTCATTCACAATTCTTTGTCGCAGGTCTTCTAATGATGTTGGCTGAGTAGCATAGATTTTGCTTTTTAAATGACCCCGCATAAAGAAATTCAAAGGTGATCAACCTGGCGTTCTTGGGGGCCATTCAATGGCACCTCTTTTACCAATCCATTGATCTGGAAACGTCTGATCTAAATATTGTCGAACACGTAATGCGTAATGTGGTGGGGCACCATCCTGTTGGAACATCAACCTATTCGCAACGTACCGCAGATCATTCTGATTTTCAATTATGGCTGTTAATGCAGGATCTATGGCGTCCTCCAGTACTTCCAAATACATTTCACCAGTCAAATTTCTAGGTAAGAAAAAAGGACAAACAAAATGATCGTCAAAAATACCCGCAGAAACATTTAATTTTTGTGGCTGCTGTGTATGAACCTCATGATAAATTCTGGGATTAGAATCGGACCAATATCGGCAGTTATGACGATTTACTACGCCATTTAAGAAAAAGGAACATTCGTCGGAAAGCAATTGTTGAATAGAAAATGTTCATCGTTTATAAATCGTTCACTCATATCTTCACAAAATTGTAATCGCCGATCAAAATCGTCTTCATTAAGTTCTTGTACCAGGTGAATTTTATGCGGATGAAAACTATGGGCCTTTAGAATCCGTTGGACAGTATGTCGACTAACACCACACACAGTCTCCAATTTGCGGATACTTAACGTAGGATCTACATAAACTTGCCCTAAAACCCCCACTTCTATTGATTCGTTCCTTATGGAATTTTCAATGTTGCGTTTTTTATTGGCGACTGACTCAGTTTCCCGAAATTTAGCTACAAGTTCTAGAACATATTTACGATGCACGTTACTGTTTTCATGTCGCTCATTAAATATTTCTGCTGTTCTATTAGCGCACTGATTATTTCCGAAAAATATTTCGTTGTTATCAATATTAGTTTGATTTTATATTTCAATATCACTTTACTTGAAAACCGTTTTGTTAATATGATAATATGATGTGCAAACAATATATTTCATTGTCTAAAAGAAAAACAATGACTTTTTAACCTTACTAAAATAAATAAACTTTCAGACAAAATTAGATAATGTCTGAAAATTTATGCGTTAGGGATCATATAGGTATGCATATTATTTTTGTATTAATATGTTGATTTTCTTTACATATCCATTCTAAAATAGTGAGGGAGATTATCAATAGGTTTGTAGTGACAAAAACAAAGACATATTAAGACAGAGTGTTGCAAGACCTAGATTGGAAAATGGCTAAAAAAATGTAACATTTTGTTATTTTTAGACAATGCGGGATCTCATCCAAAAGACATTTGCTTAAATAATATACATGTACATCACCTTGTTGACCACTTGACGAAGCGATTATATATACTTTTAAAACTTAAGCTTAAGTAACCAAAGAAACAGTGCAAAATTGATTCCCCAAAGCAGGATTAAGTATGAAAATATGCAAAGTGAAGACTAGTTAAATGAGGCTGATACGCCTGCCCCAGAAGGTGACTTAACACTTAATGTACTTTTAGATATCCTCATAAATAAAAATTTATTGAAATTGACTGATAATGAAAACCTTTAAGATTTTTTTAACCTAGATGACAGTTTGTATGTTGAAGATCCAGATTAAGGACAAAGAATTGAAAATCCAGTTGCAATACAAAAACTTTCCCAAAGATTCTGATGTTTATGAGGTTCCAATACTAACAGAAACTATTCCAAATTATGGTAAAGCTATTAACCAGATAAAGCTGCTCAAAGGTTTTGTAAAAAATCAGGGAAATACAGCTTCATTCTATATTAAAAATTCAATTTCAAGATGCTGTTTTAAAGAAAAAGCGTAGATAAATGACAATATATGAATTTTGCATGCTTACAGTGACTGTTTACTTCATTTTTTGTGCTACCTACATATACAGTAATGGACAAAAGTATATACACAAATTAATATTGTGCTGTATTTCTTGTTTAACTTGTTTTATTAATACACCAACCTGTATATATAATTTGTTATAGCATAATACTCACTTATCTATATATATATATATAATAAATTCATTAGACTCCCTTCAATAAAAAATTAATTGAAAAAAATTGGAACTACATATGAACGACAAAAATATATAGACAACGCAAAACAATTAGCAAGTTGAAGCAAAGTTCGTTGAATTATAGAAAACCAACTATGTTTGTGTTAATATTTTGTAGCATAACCATTATTATCAATCACCGACTGGCATCGTCTCTGCATAGATTGTAGAAGTTTGTTGATATAAGCTTCATCAGTCTGTCTCCACTTTTGCTCTAAACTGGCAAAAAGCTCACCCTTGTTTGAATAATTTTTATCTCGTATTTGTTTATCTAAGTATTCCCATATATTTTCAATGGGGTTTATATCAGGAGACTGTGAAGGCCATTTGAGAACTGGTATTTTTTCATCCAGAAATAATTTCTTTGCGAGATTTGAAGTGTGCTTCGGGTCATTATCTTGCTGGAAGATTGATCTTAACAGACCCGCCTCCATGTTTGACAGTGGGCAACGTGTACTTGAGGTTCAATCTTTGTCCACTAGGACGTCTATGTAATGAACACCATCTGATCCAAACATATTGAACTTGGATTCGGCACTGAAACATACCCTCTTCCAGTAACAGATTATGATCCAATCAAGATGCAACCGTGCAAATTGTAATTGGTCCTTACCGTTTTTCCTCTGGATTAGCAGCTTCTTACTCGGGCGACGTGCAAATAACTTCAAATCATTTAATCTTCTACTTATAGTTTTTGTAGAAACACTGGCAATTCCTTTTGTTTCTATTTCAGCTTTTATTTGTCTTGGGGTTTTAAACCGATCTTTGGACGAAATTACTTTTATTAATCTAACTGATCCTGCATTTAGTTTTCTAGGCCGACCACTTCTCTTAGAGGCTTCCAAGATACCATTTTGTTTATATTTGTTCAATATTGCCCAAACTGCTTTATGCTTCAGCTTCAAATTTTTGGCAATGTTGACTTGACGTTGACCATCTTTGTATAACTCAATGATGTTAGTTTTTATATCGAAAGAAATTTCGGGACCATGCAGCATGGTCTTAACTCAATCACTCAACTTATTCCACAATACTTGATGAACACAAACTAATCCTCTTCTGACATGAAACTGTACTAAACTAATGTTGAAAAGAATTTGTCTACATATTTTTGTCCCTCATAAAAAAGTGTTATATTCAGACTTGTATTGTGTTCATTGCAGATAATGTAAAAAAAAGGAATTTAGTTTTTCTACTAATAATGCATTTGTTTATGGAGCAATGAATTATGAATTCCTTTTCTAAAGGTATTTAGGTAAATATTCATATTTGTCTATATACTTTTGTCCATTACTGTATATCTAAAGGGTAACAAACCTTTTTTCTCAAGTTTAAAGTCTTATGTTCATTTTAAAAGCGCTTATATATCTATGTTTTAAATGTCGCAGCTTCTTCAATATAAGCAGTTTTCATTAAAAACACAATTTTTGTTGTATTTACTGACACCCCTCTTGAATAGACACTTTCAGTCAGTTTTATTGGTGTCTGTCCAAAGGAGATTTCACTGTACTCCAATTTTTAATGTTTACTATTGTAAAATGGTTTACTATTGAAATAAATAAATAATCATGGTTGCCTTCCCCTTACCATAAAGCAAAAATGACTTTATAGATAAACTTTAGTTCTGCAAAAAATGCTTTGCCTTACCAATAAGATAAGAATTATACTTGTAAAAATACTTCGGTGTTCATGTTCAGTTCATCTATCCAGTTAATAAATTAGATCAGTAATTTTAGATGTGATAGTCGATGTCGCGTCCTTTTATTTCAAACCACAAGTCCAACAGAATTTTTCACTCTGGCTCAGAATATTATATAAAAGCGTGAGAAAGTTTGCCATTCTAATATTTGCTCACAGCACATTTTAAGTTGGTTTACCAATATAACATATACATTCTCAGCTTAATCCCACTTCAACAACAGGTTCTCACGCATTCCTTAATTCATACCCAAAAATAGTTTTTCTCATCAGTGCTAACTGGTTTCTCTGGTAGATCAGCTCCTGGACCAGGAGATAAAACTAGACCAGGCCAATATGGATGGCCTCGTACTTTAGCCCATACAAATTCATATGAATTAAGATTGGGTGTTACTGATTCCATAGTAGGTATTTGCTATTATTTATATTATAAATTCTTTTTCTCATTACAATATATCACTGAAAAGTGCCAGAAAACCAAAAAAGATTTTCACTTCAGAATATTATTTGTTTAATACGTTAGGCAGTTTTTGCTTTTACATAACCCCAATCTTCTAGCATTTGCAGTGTTGCCGAAACGCCGACAAAATCCCTAGGTAGTTCCTAGTCTGCAAATAGTACATTCCGAGTTTGCTCGCTATGATGAGCGTCTGACTATGGATGAATGACTCAACGACACAACACGCTCAATTACCATGCTGCAAACAGCTAGTCAGTTCCCATCATGTTTTTTTGGTTGCAGAATGCCAAGATAGTCTGCAACGGTATACTCTGAGAAGATGGGTGGTTCAGTATCAGAGTAGCAAGAGGACATCTGGATGATTGTGTGTATTGGTCTGCATGTGAATAAAATCAGTAATATTTGCTATATGTGAACAGAGTATGAATAAAATGAATGAAAACACGAAATTAGAAGCATACCGGTCACCATCAGGAGCTAGCGCATAGGCTAAGAGTTTAGTTTAGTTACCCGATTTAACCTACAAAAAGAGCCAGAGTTTTTTTAGTTCGGACCAATTCTATTAAATTCATTTTCACAGTTAAACTACCTTATTTTAGCTTTCTTCACCTTACCTACATATATACTTGTACCGTACTTGTTAGGAACTCCAGCGTCGAAGCGCTTTTTGTCAAAAATGACAGCTTTGACAAAATTTCTATGGGAATGGTGATTTTTGATACAAAGCGCTACAGATTTAGTCGATGGTATCAGATGTCTAAAAGCAAAAATCTGATAAACGATGCAGATTTTCGATACTTATTTATTTTAAGTTTCAGAAACAGTTCCCAGTGGGCAGGCGGGTACGCCACACGCTAACTTCCCAGTTCAAACAGTAATTGCTGTTACAATTTATTTGACCAACTAAGCGCCATGAAAAATGTTGTGTTAGTGGGAAAACGGACCAGATGTCGAAAAGAATGCTAAAGGGCCACACGAGCTTAAAAAGTGTCAGATCTGGCCAAATCGGGCCACCCTTGGCAACGCTGTATACTAAATATACACTATCTCATCATGTGACGTCGTTGCTAATGGAGCGTATAGATGGAGACTCTGCTCAAGCCAGGGGATGCGAAGGGAGGAATTAAAATTAAAGAAATAATTATAGTCATTTTATGGTCAATCATTCATATACAAATTATATCACCTTTTCTCACAAAGCTAAATATAATAATAATAATAATAATAATGTCTTTAGAAATCCATCCACACTGCGAGGCGAAGTTTCCCCAGGTGGCTACTCTACCACTTACTCTTGAATGCAAGTATTCCCTTCTTTAAAAATCACATTATTTACACCTGGATTGATGGGAATCGGGTTTAATAGCTGCATTATTGTTTTTTTTGAGGGCAAAGCAAATATTTTTGATAATGCTCGATATCCCCTACCACTTTGTTTATGAAGTATAAGTCCCATCAATTTGTCTTCTAAGCTATATCTGCATCCCTGTGATTTACTACCAGCCAGTGTGATCTGGCTTTTGATAAAAGTAGCTATAGTGCTGTCCAATTGCTGCAATGCCTCATTTAATACTTCTCTTGTACTTCTGGTACTTCTAATCAACCTTCTTGTATATCCTAGTCTTCTGTTAGCTCTAGAGAGGTGACTGGCTATCTTATATAGGTTTTTAGCTTTTGGACTTAAGTGGGTTTCTCTGGTTACGTGTACCTTATGCAATAATCCAGATTCTGTCCTTGAGGAACCTTGAAATAAAGAATGAAATTGATATATTATATATTATTATTTTGATTTTACATTTATTTACTCACATTGTTTGATATCTTTGTACATTGAGTGAATAAATATTATTATTATTATTATATATGTTAAGAATCCATTACAACTGTATTTTTACAAGACAATACATTCAATAAAATGTTCCATTTGTAAATAAATGCAAGTGATTGATAGTCAAAGTTGACCAAACTTCGTTTTAAAGTTTATATTGTGCTGATGTGATTTGAAATTATTATTATTAGTAGGTATTATTGTGTATAGAAACCAAACTTCTATTAAGATTTGCTTTTTTTGAAAACAGTGTTTCACTTGGTATAATAGGCTAAGATATTCATGAAAAATTACTTTACTCACTTGCTTCTGAATAATGCTCCTCACTCCTTCTACTGTAGTTACATCAAGATTTTCTGGTTGTGAGGTGGTAACTGAGCAAACTTCTCCCAACTGTTGTGATGATGCTGAAGTTGATGGTTTTCCTGTAACCACACAATTTACACTATCAAAAAAAAATTACATGATCAATTTTATAATGTTTCATACAGTTACTGTGCTATCATCAATAAACTGTTTTGGAGCCCATTCTGGGAATGATTGAAACAACTACCAATGAGATTTTTGCAGTTAAGATAATGCTATCTCTAATTTCCCTGTATAAATATTCACCTTATAACATTCCTAGTGTTAACTGGAGCTCAGTCTAACTTATTCCAAATATAAATGATTACCATCAATGAGTTGAAATGAGTTTTAAATGGAAAATATTAACTATATACTTCGTTTATTGAAGACAGACACCAAACCCAACAATGTTCACACATATTTTATGTAACTTGCTACATGCACTGTGTTGTCTGCCAATGCCAAACTAGGAGGGTGGAGCAGGAGACAACACAAAGGTGCATGTAGCCTCACCAGTCATGTAAAATAGGCATGTATATGTTTGGATTTACTCTTCCTTCGATAAACAGACTATAGTTATGTAGTATCAATCACTTGTACTAAACACTGTTGAAAGTCACTACTTATAACAGTTTCCAAAAAGCTGAATATACGTAGTCATGCCATAAGTTCTGTCCCTCGTTTTCAAACAAGTGTAGACCTGTTAATACTTGTCCGATTGTTTACATTGTGGTGTCAGTTGATTAAGCGCTTTTCGGGTAATTACATATACCTCAGTTTGTATTGATCTCTCGAAGCATAACGATGGAGTGGGGCAAGGCAGAGAACCGTATTGCAGTGATAGCTTTACATAAGTGTAATCACAGTGCTAGTCAGATTTTTGAACTCTTACGCGGCCTTCAAATATCGCGTAAATTTGTGTCTAGGACCATTCAGCGGTACAATGAGACGTCCTCTGTTGATGACAGGCCAAGAAGCGGAAGACCTCGTCAAGTAAGGACTCCAGCAGCCATCAAAGCCGTAAAAGCCAGGATTCAAAAGAATCCACTCCGGAAGCAGAAGATCCTATCCAGGGAAATGAAGATTCCTGTCCGGACGATGTCGCGCATCATTAAACAAGACCTAGGGCTAGGGGCTTACCGGAGACGTACGGGCCAGCGACTTACGGCCACCTTGCGACACATCAGGGCGACAAGATCCAAGAAGCTCTTGGAGAGGTACGCAGCTGGGGGATTCCGAAAGATTTTGTTCACGGATGAGAAAATCTTCACCATAGAAGAAAAATTCAACCGACAAAATGACAAAGTGTATGCAAGGAGTTCACAGGAAGCTTCGGAGATCATTCCGAGAGTTGAGAGAGGCCACCACCCTGCGTCAGTCATGGTTTGGTGGGGGGTGTCCTACGAAGGGGTCACTCAGCTCCATTTCTGTAAACAGGGCGTGAAAACAAAAGCGGCAAACTATCAGAGCGACATACTGGATCCTATCGTCAAGCCTTTAAGTGGTACATTGTTTGCCAACCAACACTGGGTCTACCAGCAGGATTCCGCCCCCGCTCACAAGGCTAAGAGTACGCAGCGCTGGCTGGAAAGCAATGTGCCAGAGTTCATTGCTGCGGAAGATTGGCCCTCAGGGAGTCCGGACCTCAATCCTTTAGACTACAAGTTGTGGGACCTGCTAGAGCAGTTGGCCTGCTCCAAAGCCCACCGTAATATCGAGTCCCTGAAAGCGGATTTGATCCGATCAGCGGCAGCTATTCCTTTGGAAGCTGTGCGTGCAGTGATAGATGAGTGGCCCGCGAGATTGAAGCAGTGTGTGAAGGCCAAGGGGGGACATTTTGAATAAAACTGTTTGATTATGAATTCTAAAAATGTTGTCGAATAAATAATATCTTTCATATAAATATATCTTATCTTGTTTCATTTTTATCATGAGATTATCATGGGACAGAACTTATGGCACGACTACGTATGTAAGTGAAGTTGAGATATGTAAAATTGGATGATACTAAAAATAAAACAAACCAACATACCAAGAATTTCATCAGTCGTGTTGGATATTTGTTGATCAGGAACCTCTGCCGTATTGAAACACTGTCCTGACAGCTTCTAACTGCACATTTGCGGTACCGAGACATGGTTTCTGAAAAACAACAATCAGTTATAAAAATATGTTCAAGTTAAATGACTCAAGGAAATAGAAATGTCGCTAAGCTCTAAAAAGACATTACAACATAAAAAAATCAAATTTAACTTTTGCAGTTGTAATAATGTAGTAATACTGTAATGACACAATATTAAAATTGATGATTTTAGTAACATATTTAGATAAGCAGGACCGTTGAGAAATAAGCTCAGGCTGCTATGCCGGAAAATTCTCGAGCCCCCATGCCGAAATATTCTCGGGCCCTTTTCTTGACATGAGCGAACCTAAGGACGTCTGTCCAGTTCAGTAAGCGAGCCTCGGGCTCCCCTCAGCGCCGGACCCCCCTTGCTGAGCCACGAGCTCCTCTCTTGTCGACGGCCCTGAAGTTTTGTACCCATCATCTTAGCCTATGAAACTAGATTATATCACTACACTTACATGCTGCAATAAACAAGTGCCGTAATCACTCAAATTTCACCACACATAAACAAAAAATAAAAGTATTAAACGGTCCAAACACAAAGAAGAAAGGAAGCATCCACAACGATAATCCGTTTTCACAAGATACAGAAGAACTCAGTAAGGAAAGAACCAACTGGTTTATCATCTCTGGGTTTATGCCGTTTATGTTTATCTCTGGGCTCTGGACCGGTATTCTCGTTCTCCAAAATGCTAAGCGTTTTCCAGTCGCTCAGCGAATATGTCATCATTTGCACTTGCTTTCGACGCACTTGCCAAAATATGGTATTCCCGTTGCCCGAACGCTCAGCTTTTTGAAAAGCGCTTGTCGCTTTCAAAACGACTACCAAGTGGTCGGTGTTTTGCTTATCGCTTTCGTTATGAGTACTGACACTGCTGTCAGAATTCTTATTTAGATAGTGATTTTTGTTGTAATTGATGCTACTGTGGCCCTCATATTTAGATAATTATATCCAAAGTATACCTAGTAATGGCATATCAGTTTGCTGGGGTTAATTTAATCCGGATTATTGAGCATGTGGAGAGGCAAAGATTCAATGCCGATGATCCGTTCGAATTCTCTGACTTTAATTTTGTGAAATTCTGCGAAAACAGGACGTGCAAAATTTGGAAGAAATGTTACAGCCATTTTTACCAGTACATTCTAGATCGCACGCGATAAGTAATCGCACGAAGGTAAGTAACAATAATAATGAAGTACTTGTACTTCCAAGATTGACAAAAAATCTTATATATACGATTGATAAAATAGTGATATTTGCATTATAACAACCTAGTGTACATTAATGTTTTAGATACTGTCTGCCTTGCGTTTCTTTGCAAGTGGAAGCTACCAGCTGGATGTAGGCAGAAATCATACAGTAACTCTCAGCCAGCCATCGATTTCAAGAACTTTACATGAGGTGTTGGGAGCATTCAACACTCCAGAAATATTGAATAGATATGTCCATTTTCCAAACACAATTCAAGAGTTAACCAACACCAGAGAAAGGTATATTTCAATTTAGAATTATAAATATATATGAGGAACTATCATGATGTTGTCCTACACTACGTTTCTTCAAAGCTATTCAATAAGATGATCAAAATTTGATGGTCAAGCTGTACCTATATTGATTTTATTTTGTCTAGATTTTTCGCAAAGTACCAGGTACCTGGAATTATAGGCTGTATTGATTGCACTCACATAGGTATTGTGTGCCCAATCGAAAATGAACATATATATATATATATATCAATAGGAAACATTACCATTCCCTCAATGTACAGATGGTAAGCTACCCTTACATCCATAAATGCATGGAATAATTTTAATTTCTCATATAAAGAAACTTTCAATGCACAAAGCGTCAACCCCTAATCAAATTTTCTCTGACTCTGCATAGATTACAACTGAAATTTTGCACCAAAGTCAACCTGCATACTTGACACTTGTTTATTGCAGATATGTGATGAAAATTTGAAAATAATGAACGTAAACAGTCGCTTTCCTGGCAGCACCCATGATAGTTTTATATGGAGTCAGTCACGAGTCGGGGAATTTTTGAGAACATTGTCTGAAGAATATATGGGCAGCTTCTATTTACTAGGTGAAATATGTCTATATGTTGTACCCTTGGATCTACTAAAAGATAGTATTTTCTTTTAAGGTGACTCTGGATACCCTCTACGCCCCTGGTTGATAACCCCTTACCTACCAGAACCACCTCAAGACACTCCAGAATCAAGGTTCAATAAAAAAATTAAGCATATCCGGGTTTCCATAGAACAATGCTTTGGGTTATTAAAAAACAGATTTAGGTGTCTACTGAAAGATAGAGTTTTACATTATGCACCAGAAACTTGTGCAAAAATCGTAAACAGTTGTGCCGTGTTGCACAACTTATGCTTAGAAAATAATATTCCATTATATAATGATCAGGAAGATGTAGGTGATGGTAACAACTTCAGTGACGCCTTGGCAGAAGAGAGGGGCAACTTGCCACATAATAATTTTTTGGAGAGGGGTCGACACATACGAAATTTCCTAGCGAGAACTTATTTTTGAAATAAATGAATGGATACACTATAGTATATTTATCACAATAAAAGAGTAGTCTAGAACAAAGATAACTTTATTTTTAACTATACCACACATCTCATTACAACAAAACCTTATACTCTGATCATAAAAAATATATAAAATAAAAATACAGACAAAAACAAACAAAAGAAGCTATGATGCATATTTTTTAGCAATTGTTTCTGAACTAGAAGCAATTCTTTCTAAAACTTCAATTTTTTTTTTATAATAATTTTCCTTTATTTGATTTAGTTGCAGGTGTGCTGCAACTAAATCGTTCGCGGCCTGGACTGATGATGGTATTGAATTTGTCTGCCTACACCTTTTAGTGCCATGTGGTGGTCTCACGCGTTTAAGGTTCTTTTCCTTAATATTATTTGGACACAGGTTTTCCTTGTCCTTGTCCCCTACAAAAATCCAACCCGTATGTCCTCGAGTTCGTTCTGCGGGGCGGCCTTGGGCGCTGAACCGTGTGCGACCGTGTAGGGGGGGCAACGGGGTGCCGGTCTTGCGGTGGACCGCCTCGATTAGTTTTTGAGGAGACCCGCCGGAAAGCCGGTAGCCCGGCCAATCGAATGATTCGTTGAGCCACAGGTGTCTCGGATGTATATCTGGGACGCCTGCAGCTCAACGGTCATCATGGGCAATGGTACGTTACCCAACCCAAGGTGTTAAGCGATTCCGTGCCGAGGGGTGCGTGGCGGTGGGGATGCACCGTCTTAAACGGAGCCTCTGGGACACCGGGCGACCTCCCAGAGTATCCAGCCTTGCGTCCGTGTAGGGGCACCGCGGACGTCGATCACCACTTCCCCTATACTCGTGGGAACATTATGGAACCAAACGATAGCAAAAATAATAAAAAACCCGAGGCCCCCCCGTACAGGGGACCCCGAACATCCAGGCGACCCCTCACCAGGGGACCCTGATCGTACTCTGACAGAGGAATCTGTCAGAAGCTTAGCGAGAGAGCTAGCGGAAAGGGTGGGCTTTCTAAAGATTAAGAAGAAGTCTCGGCCAGGTTCCGAAAGGAAAAGGGCTCGGAAGCGGAGAGAGGCGCAGATGACGGAGGGCTCGGAAGGTCGGGGCACCACTTCTGGGACCCCGGCTGGACGGACCCAACCGCCATCTGGGCTAGACGGTGCGCAATCCGGTGTGTCAGCGGAGACCCTAAAGCGGCCCGGTGACGGGAAGCGGCAGAGGTCTGCCGGTGGGACACCGGAGGGCGCATCCTCGCGGAAGAAGCCTCGCACTGCGACGCATGCGCAAATTAGTTATGCGCGAGCGTCCCAAGCGGGTCTCAGGGTGGCCGTCGTGTCCGACGGTTATCCTGGGACTCAACTTACTAATGTACAGGTGCAGCAGGTCCAGGAGGCGGTCAGTGTGCTGATAGATGGGATCCCAGATGAGGTGACCCTTCCCAGGTACATTGACTGCTACCTCTCTCGAGGGGCAGCCATCTTTGTCTGCGAGGACGAATCCTCTAGGGCATGGTTGGAGGCCCACGTGGGGGATCTGCGGCCGTGGGAAGGCGCAAGGCTCATTACGATGAGCTTTGGAGACCTTCCCATATACCACCGCGTGATGGCCTGGTTTCCGGGTCCCAACCTGGACAACGAGGTCATCACGAGGAGACTCAGGAGGCACAATCCTGGGACTTTTCCCAGCGCGTGGAGTCTACTTGAGAGGAAGGAAGAGCCGATAGGTGTCCGACTTGTCCTCTCAGTTGATTCCATAAGCTGGAAGGTCATTGTAGGTAACGGCAACAGGCTGTGTTGCGGTGGAAGTTCGGGGGTGTTTACACTCCTGAGCAAGAAGAAGAGCAGTGGAGCGACACCTGCTGGAACTGGCCTGGCTCCAAACCAGGAGTCGGACCAGGAACCCTGGCTGAGAAACGGTTCAGTAAACGGGCTTAGTATACCGGGCTATACGCTTTTTAGCGATACTCCGGACACTAAGCCCAGAGCTTGCGTAATGACTTCCGTCAACTCATGGCAACTTAAAGAATTTACATTCAGAGACTTAGTTGCAGTCAGAATTAGATATAAGAAGGAAGGCAGTGACAGGGACTTGGTTGTCTGTTCGGCTTACCTTCCTTACGATTCAAGAGACCCTCCTCCGTCTAAGGAAATGGGGGACCTTGTCGCATTCTGTAGGGATTCTGGACTCGACCTTGTGATTGGATGCGACAGTAATGCCCATCACGTTGCGTGGGGCAGCTTGAACACCAACAGACGGGGCGAAGACCTGATGGAGTTTCTTGGGGCATCGAACCTTGAGGTTCTGAATGTCGGTAACATGCCCACTTTCAGCAATAGTGTAAGAGAAGAGGTTATCGACGTAACACTGAGCACGCTTAACTTAGCTCAGGACATCAGGGACTGGAAAGTGTCTCTAACACCCTCTCTATCGGATCACAGGTATATACTGTTCAAGACTGATGGAGAGATTCCGGATAAATATGCTCGGAATCCCAGGCATACTAGATGGGGGTCCTTTAGGGCAGACATTGACAGTAAGCTTGGAGCGGTCCCATACAGGCTTGGCAGGGGCTCTGACATAGAAGCAGCTGTCGAGTCTCTGAGCAGGGACTTGACGGCCGCATATGAGGAAAACTGCCCGTTACGCAAAGTACAAGGTAAGGGCAAGGCAACCTTCTGGACCAAAGATTTAGAGGATAGAAAACGAGCGGTGCACAAACTTCTTAGCAGAGTTAAGCACAGGAGAGGTTCTCCTCTATGGGAAGAATACAAAAAGGCATTGCAGGAGTACAAAAAGGAGATTAGAAGGGCCTCCAGAGAATCCTGGAGGCACTTCTGTCAGTCCATAAATGACATTCCTGCTACTGCAAGAATACACAGAGTCCTATGCAAAGACATTAAAGCAAGATTGGGATCTCTGCATGATCCCTCGGGGGGGAACACTACTTCCGAGGAAGATACTCTGAGGCTTCTGATGGATACGCACTTTCCCGGTTCCACAGTAGCGCGATCAATCACAGAGTGCATGCAGTTGCGCAGGCCCTCAAGGGAGGACTGGCGCACGGCAAGGGAGATTGTCACCTTCGAAAGGACGGTATGGGCAGTAGATTCGTTTGCCCCATACAAAAGTCCAGGTCTGGACGGCGTATTTCCGGCCATGTTACAGCAGGGACGGATTTTGGTTGTTCCTTACCTGTTGAATGTGTTTCGAGCATGTGTGGCCACGGGCTTCACACCTAGAAGTTGGCGGCAGGCTAAAGTGGTATTCATTCCTAAACCGGGCAGAGATAGATATACTGGCCCGAAGGATTTTCGACCGATTACTCTTTCATCTTTTGTGCTTAAGACCCTGGAAAGGATAGTTGATAGATACCTAAGGGATGGCCCACTGGAAAGGTGTGTCATTCATGCAAATCAGTTTGCATACCAAGCTGGAAAATCGACTGATCTGGCCTTACACAATCTGGTCGGGAGGCTGGAGAAGACTCTAGATCAGCGAGAAGTGGCACTCGTGGCCTTCTTAGATATTGAAGGTGCATTTAATTGCACCACAACCGACTCTATCAGACAGGCCTTGGTTAGACACGGGGTTGGATCAATCCTAATAGATTGGGTCCTCTCTACTCTGGAGGGTCGGGTAACAACAGCTATGCTGAATAACGTAAGCTGCAGCGTGAACGTAGCTAGAGGCTGCCCTCAGGGTGGAGTTCTGTCACCCCTACTGTGGTGTATCGTGGTGAACGAACTGCTCGTTAGGCTCAACAGTATGGGTGTCTACGTGCAAGCCTATGCTGATGACGTAAGCATAGTGGTTAGGGGGCGTTTCTGTAGAACAGTCTCGGAAATTATGCAGGGCGCTCTGCGCTCCGTGGAATCGTGGTGTAGGGAAGTCGATCTTTCTGTTAATGCTGAAAAGTCCGAGCTGATCCTATTCACTAGGAGAAGAAGGCTTGACGGACTGGTCATGCCTACCTTCTTTGGGACTAGATTAGTTTTGTCCCAGTCAGTGAAATATCTGGGAATTATCCTGGACTGCAAACTGAACTGGAGAGAGCATGTGGAACACAAGGTTAGCAAGGCTCGCAATTCGATGTGGGCTTGTAGACGTGTTGTCGGTGTAAGGTGGGGGCTTAAACCCAAAGTGGTATACTGGCTCTGCACGACGATAGTACGTCCATCTCTCTTGTACGGCTCCCTGGTCTGGGGGTCTTGCATTAGAACTGAGTCAACTAAGGCTAAACTCAATAAAATTCAGCGTTTGGCCTGTATTAGCATTACAAGCGCAGTGCGAACAACGCCATTGAGTGCAGTGGAAGCTCTGTTGGATCTCCCACCGTTGGATCTGGTGATCCGCGGTGAAGCGAGAGTAGTCGCTCATCGACTGTGGAGTCAGGGCAGCTGGGCTTTCTTGAATCCGGTCAAGGGGCATACTGCCATATTAGTCGAATTAGAAAGGGAGGACCCCGTCCTTCTAAGCAGGGGTGATCGTATTACCCCTAAATATCGCTTCAACCGCAAGTTCATTGTGGAGTACCCCCCACGAGGGAGGAGTGGGACGCCGGTAGCCGAGGACTCTCCGAAGTGAGCGGGCAGGTCTGGTACACGGACGGCTCGGTCACCGAAGAGGGCTCAGGTGCTGGGGTCTCTGGACCTAGAACTAGGCTATCTCTGCCTCTCGGTGAGTACACCACCATTTTCCAGGCGGAAATCTTTGCGATTCTGGCTTGTGTATCTCACATTCTGGAGGAGGGTGGGCCTAGGAGAAGAATAACAATCTTATCCGACAGCCAGGCTGCAATGAAAGCACTAAGTGCATGTAAGATTAGTTCGAGTCTTGTATTGCAATGCAGGGAGGCTCTGGATTGCCTCGCAGCGAGGCATCCGGTATCGTTAATATGGGTACCGGGGCACGCTGGGATAAGGGGCAATGAGACGGCGGACACTCTGGCGAAAACAGGATCAGCCAGCAAGCTCGTTGGTCCTGAGCCAGCTCTAGGAGTAACCGCGCATAAAGCTAGGAGGAAAATGGAGACGTGGGTTGCAAGACAACACTCTCAGAAATGGAGAAGTATCTCTAGACATCTCCGCCAGGCACGAGAGCTCATTGAAGGGCCCAGTGCTAAGGATGGACGCTTCTGCCTATCTCTGGGTAGAGCCAACCTAAGGTTGCTGGTGGGACTGTTGTCTGGCCATAACACGTTAAGGCGGCACCTGCACGTGATGGGGGTGGCTGAGGATCCCTTGTGCGAACGCTGCGGAGTAGAGGAAGAGACCTCGGCGCACGTTTTGTGTTGCTGTGAAGCTCTGAGCTACTATAGGCAGACTATACTGGGGTCCATTACTTTGGACCCTCAGGACGTAAAGGAGCTTGGACTCAAGGCGATTCTCAACTTCGCTAAAAGGGCGAGGCTTGTGATTTAAGTATTGTAGAGGTGCATAAGGGCCCGCTTAAGTGGCCTATGCACTGGCTCCTTATGGTGGCCGGGATGCCTCTAAAATTCAAGATTCATTCATTCATTCCTTGTCCTTGTCATCATTATCATGTACAGGATAACTTTTGCATACAGGCACTTCGCCAACCTCAGCTTCTTTCGGTAAGGTGTATAATAATCCTAATTCTGGCACTTGGAGCCCTTCAATTAAGATTTCTCCCCCTAGAATACAAAAGAGCTTTTACATTTACTGAAAGTAATGGAGATACTACAATGGAGCAAGATAGGCACAACTATGTAGATCATTTACATTGTTTAAATGAATAATAAATCTCATCAACACTTAAATCACAGTAGATCCATACTTTGAGTATCAATATTAAGAAAAAAACTGTCACCTAATAAAAACATTTAACGAATGACTAAAATATTAGTCACCCATATAAGAATTATGACCATACCCATTATTTCCAAGACTTTGTCATCGATTTCATTCAAGCTCTCTGCCAAGCTTGGTCCACCTCCGGTCTGGCTAGCTTCCTTTTTATTTTCTGACTTCTTCCTTTTTGCTCTGGTTTTCATATCTGTCCAGGTCTAGAAAAGGAAAACTGGAGTATTAAAAACCGACCCTCTTCATATACAACAAATATTCTGAGTAACAATCAAACTGACTCGAGTCTCTATTGCCGTGTTTTAACGATAGATCCTAGTATTCTAGTGAATTCGTTATTACAACAGAAGTACCATTCCTAACTATGGATCTATGTCCGTCAATAGCATATTAATTCAATACAAAGTTGCAAATATGTTACATGTACCTTTCTCCATTCAGTCCATTGCTTAGTGGCCCCAGGAATTGCATTTAACTTTTCGCTCAACTCCACCCATAACTTGCGGGCGTCTGCGCTGGTGTATTGGTTTGTTTGTTTTTGAGACACCAATTCCGGGTGGTCTTCCAGGAAATCAATTAGCATAGTTTTTTGTAAAATGGAAATTTGTTTACGAGACATTTCGAAACTCGAGTGACACTGACAAAACGCATCTGACAAGTGACAACCATCATAATGCCAGAAATAGAAACTTTTTTAGTACTGTGGTTATATAACATTGGTGACATTGGAGACAAATATGTTGGTAACACTGGAACAACCACCGTTGCCAATATGTGCCAAGCGTTTTGAACCCGAAGCGTTCGCACAGCAACGTGAATACCAAAACCGAAGGCTTAGCGCTTTGCCGTACGACATGAGGCGCTAAGCGTTTTGAAAACGTATCGCTTTCACGCCAAAGAACGAGAATACCGGTCCTGGGGTGGAGAGGGTAGTGTTGACACTGTTGACAGTTCATTGGGAGAGGAACAAAAGCAGCGCCACCTTCAACTAAGGTTGAAGGTGGCGCTGACACAAGCCACGCCACGTCACTGACAGCTGTCAAATATCAGCTTCTAATTCCGACAAATGACAATAGCGATACCAGCGGCATCCAACAGATTGGTCTCCAACTAAAAACACTGTTCCAATTCATGCCATAAGAGTGAATACCTCCTGCTAGAGATGATCAAAGTTGCGATTTTGTGATCGTAGTTAAAACTGCGATTGCGATTTACCATTCACTGCGAGTGCAACCTGTGATTGCGATTTGAAATTGTGGGACTGTGTTATTTCATTATTTCCCTTCTATAAAAGGTTAATTACATTAAATTGGTCAGATTTAACTGTTATGTGTTAACAACTGTTATCACAAAAAATGAAATAACATTGTATTTGTGTTAGGAGAAATGTTAATACCTTTTTTTTAAATCTTATAATTCCAAATTTGTAGATTTTATTAAAAATGTTAACAAATGTCTCTTATAATTAGAATTTTAATTAGAAGAATGCAAAAACTAAACCAAACAGGTAATATGTTAAAATGCAAACATTTCCTTTCAAGAACTTAACGAGGTTGGTTTATTTGACTTACTACCTATGTTTATATATATATATATATATGATATTTTGGCTGTACACATATTACATTTTGCGAAATTTTCGTCGATTTCGGAAAAAAAATCCATAAATAACTTATTTTCCTCTTTTAAAACATTGTTGAAACTGAATAAAATAATACTGGCTAATCAAACAAAAAAACAACCTATTGATTGAAAATAGAAACCACCAATATCAATCCTAACAATTCGCATTCGCAGCTCGCAACAGTCACAACTCACAACCATATAAAAGCAACGCCATTCGCTCGTTTTTAACCGCCAATCGCCACTCGCATGTGTCACTCCAGATTGCGATTGCCGCGATTGTACGGTTGCTTGCATGCCTACCGGCTCACGCGAACGCGACCCCACCAGATCGCAACTCGCAGTTTGCTACGGAACGGGCTCGCAGGTTGCGATTGTATAATCGCTGCGAGTAAATCGCAGTTCGCGAGTTCCTGCTCATCTCTAGTAGGTACTATGACCTTTGCAAAAATAACCTTACTTTTTCAGCTTTCAGCATGTCATTTTCTTAAAATTTCATTTTAATTAAATAAGGTTCCTATTTATTATGTTATTTGAGCCATATGCATTTTGTTCGGAGTTCGGAGTTGTGAAGTATAACATTGTAAGTACAGAAAGCTGTAATACCTGTTTGTATTTGTAAATACTATAAGACAAACTCCACATCAAAACTTTCTTTTTTAAGGTGATCCAAGTCCCTTAGCCAGGCTTCTGGCAGATCCTGAGGAAGATCAGAGATGCAGCGGTTACTTATTTTAGGAATGTAATATTTGAAGATTGTACCTGTTTGTATCTCCATATCACTCTTTGAAGAGTGGAGCACCACGAAAAGTTCAACAGGTGCCGTTGTCAACCCCTGAGGTCCTGAGAATTATCAGAAGCTCAGAGATTACGTCTGATCTAACCAAAAGGCTCAGCTCTGAAGGATATTTGCAGAACACATCATTGTAAATTTTAATGAAATCAAAGCCAAGTATTGTTATTGAACAATAACATGGGTGCCCTCAGGGAGGCTGTGGTAACAGTTATCTCTTGATGATGATCAGCACATCTGAGAAAAATTCCTGTGGGTACCTGTGTACAATCATTATTGTTAAATTTTTTTCTAATTTTCCATTTATGCAGGTGCCAACAATGGCTGGGGAATGCAAACATTGGACCATAGTGAAGTTAGTACTGATTTGTTTGTAGAAAAATGTATGAGATTTATATAACAAGTATATCTATCTATTTCGGTATTTGCAGTATATGTTTTTCATCCAAACCTTTTCAGATTAGTAAGTAGATATGAGTGATCTCATAACAGCTTGTGTTATTGACGTTGCTATTTTAGCATACAAAAAAGCATTTATTCGTCAAGATGCGCAAAATGTTAATACCACATGCTGTTATCAGATTTCCCATATCCCATCAAATTTCTATATATATATATATCTATATATATTCGTGGTTGTTTAGGCCTCCCACTGTGCCCACCCCGAAATTCCTCCAAATGGCCAGTATCCCTGACTCCCTGGACCAGGTACACAAATCTGCGGGGCCTTGGATGATGTCTAGGGAAACGATCTGCATACACTCGCGACGATTCTGTAGCATTTTGAAGACATTCGCCATAAATTAACAACATATCAACGAGTTCATTATTGGTGTATGAGTGTGCCATTATTATTATTTTTTTTTGAAACGCAATCGATTATACGGTTTCGTTACCTCTATACGCGTGATCCTTTACCGTAGGTTGAAGGTTATATATCGCGGCGGGTCGCGGCTACAGGACGGTATTCAGATATTTTTGATGTTGCAGAGCCTTTATCTCGGTGCCCTTAAGACATTGGTGTATATGGTACTAAGAAAAATTGCTTATGTTTTCAAGATCTACACGTCGTGTAAAGGAAAACCCCAACTTTGCGGACACCCTGTATATATAAAAGTATGGCGATCTCGGATTTATATATAGAGCTGGCAACGTTGCAGCATATTAATTCACAATCTGGCAACAATGTCTCACCCTCAAAAAATGGCCGCTGACAACCTAACAAGTCATCGTGTTGCCATTGAATAGCATGGAATTAAGCTTTCTTCCGTGTATATGTTTTGTGGTTGATCCCACGTGCTTCTTATTTCTGGTAGCTTTTACCGGTGAACTACTGAACTACTGATGAGTGATGATACAATAATCAAATCCAAGCGAATAACCAAAATTTCTGTGTTATAATCAAATTCAAGCGGATAACCAAATGGAAATGGTATTTACCATTTTGGGTTGGTATTTACCAATCCGTTCAAGCGAGTGTAGTTATCAGTTTGGTTATAAGATCCGTGACGTCACGAATCAGCTGTTATATGTCATAGTTATCACCGCAAAATTGTGGTATTTACCCAACTCAAGAGTAGTTTTATATTTCTGGTTATTATTTGAAATGTGACAAGTTAGAATTTTTCCGGGTATTGGATATTGTTATTGTACTTCAGCTTCATTTTTGCGAAAAACGATACAGGCTGACTTCAGTTTCACCATAAAGTGGAGCACCTTGTTAGTTATACTCATTACGGTTGTTGGGGACACTTTAAATCTAGTTCCTATCCTTAACAAAGTATCCTGTGTAGCCATATACAAGAAGAATATTAAAATATGGCCATATAAACTCACTAGATGATATCCACCTGTATACGGTTTTTCTAATTTCTTTTTTCATCATTTCTGCTGAATCAATAAATGTTTTATTTGACATGCGAAAAATTTTAGAGAATTGAAAGTTATCATAGCTACAAAGCCATGGCTCCATCATTAAAAAAAAATCTGTAAAAAACATTTCGCCCATGAATATTATGAAAGGTTTCTTATTTAAACTTTCCATATACAGTTCTAGACGAAAAAGCACCGATTATTAAGTGATAATAAAAATAATCAGAGATTATATACGCGCTTTTCTAAAATAAACAACTTGCAACAAAACCGCGGTTAAAACCAACGCGTTCAAGCGATTCGTGTAACTGACGTCATCAACCCGTGTGTCATCTTGAACCATCTTATAACCGCGGCACATAACACAGAAATTTTGGTTATACGCTTGGATTTGATTTATGTGTCGCGGTTATAATATGGTTCAAGATGACACACGGGTTGATGACGTCATATACACGAATCGCTTGAACGCGTTGGTTTTAACCGCGGTTTTGTTGCAAGTTGTTTATTTTAGAAAAGCGCGTATATAATCTCTGATTATTTTTATTATCACTTCAAAATCGGTGCTTTTTCGTCTACAACTGTATATGGAAAGTTTAAATAAGAAACCTTTCATAATATTCACGGGAGAAATGTTTTTTCAGATTTTTTTTTAATGATGGAACCATGGCTTTGTAGCTATGATAACTTTCAATTCTCTAAATTTTTCCGCATGTCAAAGAAAACATTTATTGATTCAGCAGAAATGATGAAAAAAGAAATTAGCAAAACCGTATACAGGTGGATATCATCTAGTGAGTTTATATGGCCATATTTTAATATTCTTGTGGTATATGGCTACAAATGATACTTTGTTAAGCATAGGAACTACATTTAAAGTGTCCCCAACAACCGTAATGAGTATAACTAATAAGGTGCTCCTCTTTATGGTAAAACTGAAGTCAGCCTGTATCATTTTTCTCAAAAATGAAGCTGAAGTACAATAACAATATCCAATACCCGGCAAAATTCTAACTTGTCACATTTCAAATAATAACCAGAAATATAAAACTACTCTTGAATTGGGTAAATACCACAATTTTGCGGTGATAACTATGACATATAACAGCTGATTCGTGACGTCACGGATCTTATAACCAAACTGATAACTACACTCGCTTGAACGGATTGGTAAATACCAACCCAAAATGGTAAATACCATTTGCATTTGGTTATCCGCTTGAATTTGATTAATCTTACAATCACAAATCTGTGATAATTTTTTAAAGTCTAAGATGGTAGGTATATTTTAACAAACATTACCGTGTTTAGTGGCGTTTATTTAGTTTTCGCTCACTGTCTAAAATCAGGACGTGGTGGAATATAACTTGAAAGTGGTCAACATTCAACAACACGAAATGCTTATTGTCATTTACCTAACCTATATATATATAAATAATTATAACAAAAATGAAAACCATAGATATTTTCTGTTACGTGACTAGGTAAATACCTATTAACTGTGCTTAGTTAATAATAAATACTAAAGACCTCGAATTTTCATGACTACAAATAACCACAACCATGCGACCGGTTATAGCCAGTTGCTGTGCTAATGAAACTGATTATTTGAAATCAAAAAGTTTGTCTGAATCTAATAGTTCAGTATCAAAAAGTTCAAGAAGTCATGGGTATGAACAATTGGTATGTTTTATCATCATATTTCAAACATTCTTTTTAAGTGGTTAACTCTTCATGCAAGTTTCTTAATTTACTGAGATATCATTTTCGCAACTTTCATTCTTTTAAGGATTCTTTCAACACATCACCACGTCAGGATGATGTTTCCTCTGAACATGAATTGTCATCACAAGCACCATCTCTGTCAAAATTGAGCAAAATGGCAATACTCAGAAAAAAGATAGAAGAAAAGAAAGCTAATCAGAAGGAAAACACCACACAATCCAGTTTGCAGATTATACAAAGTTCGTCATCAGGCAAAGGGCAGGTTGTTGGTGAGTGAAAACCTTATCATTAGCTGCATACTCAATTTTTATTGTATGAAATCAGGACATCGCAACAGTTATGGTTGGTTCATGCAAGACTTAAGGTGGGTTCATGAAAGACTTAACGTAACTTAACTTAGGAAAATGAGCATTTAAAGCGCATGCGCAGCCAGGATTGCCAATGTAGCAATGGCGACAATATCAACATTAAACACACTAACAAAATCATATGTATAACGTCAAGGTAGCAGCTGAAAGAGTGTTTTGTGGCTTTTGTGTTACGTGGACTGGCGGACCAGCCTTGACATAGACAAGTGGCCCCTCTCCACACCCTTGCGCCAATGCACTGGTAATTAGTCACAGAACTCGGATAATAGTCCAGGTAATATCGGAACATCTGCTCGGAAAATTCTTCCTATTCCGATTTGTGCATAATCTGATTCAAGGACCTCTTTAAGAACCTGCTTGTGACTAGGCCCAAAATTGCTCCAAAAATTGTTATTAAACCGATTCCAAAAATTGATTTGTTCGCTTTGTTTAAAGAACTTCGCAGTTTTTAGGACATTTTGAATAAAAAATGAGCTTTAGAACTTTTCTCTAGACTTCTCTAGACTTATATATATATACAGGTTTAAGCAACATAAAAACTCAAAATACGTCATTTGCTACCCTAAAAACAATATGAAAAATGAATATTTTGATGTTGCCAAATCTCACACATGCTTCAACCAACCAACAACAAAACCCCCAGAGCATTTTAGGGAGTACAGTTATTGTAAATATTTGCATAGTAATTATGAATTGAATGCATGCTCAATGTATAGTCTATGTGAATGCGAGAGAGATGAATTATCTCTCGTGCACGCTGAATATGCATTGAGTGTCCACTTGCATATCAATTAAATACAAAGATTTATAATAACAGTATCTCCTAAAAGGTATCGCAATTGTGTTAATGGTTATTTATGAAGCATGGCGACATTAACATTTTCGTGTTTTCAGATCATTTTTCGGTATCGCAAAATCAATTTTTTATACTTTCCCATCTCGTACAAAATCAACTTTTGCCAAACATTGTCAAACATCGTTTTGTTTAGGAGTATCAAAAATAACGAATACTTTGATGAAGCGAAAACATTAATTTTTGGAATTCAATTGAAAAAGTTGTTCAAACAATTAGAGACGCAATTGTGTCGGCGATTTCATTTGTTTACATTACGAAATCTGACTGATGACCTTCCCGATATTAAGGCAGTTCGATGATCATAGATGCATAATATATCCTCAATAAAGGAAGTATTTCTTTCATCAGTTTGTCTAGTAATGAATTTCAGGATAATAAAACAATGACTCATCCGCTAATCCACAAATAGCCGAAAATATCACAGGAAACTTGACTGTGTGTAACATTCCAGCCGAGTTCTCATTTCATCGTCCAGAATCAAACCCAACAATACTGTTTCAGAGATTTATGTATCACTTTGGAATATCGTAAAAATAGCACTCCAGGAATGGATAACATCTCATATTTAATGCTTAAGAACCTATCAGTCTCGCCCCTAAAATCACTATTAAACATATGCAATTGCTATTCGGGTATGCAAATTGTAAACCTACGGTTGCAGCCTCATAATTTTGAAATCTCCGTGGAAAAAAGTTCAGCGATATGACTTACGAAAGGTAAACGAATGCGGTTCACACTCACACTTAAAATTAACAATTTAAACATAGAGCTCAAAAGTCATACTAAATATTTAGAGGTCATACTTTATAAAAATTTAAAATGGAGCTCACAGATAGACAATATGATAACTAAAGCTAATAGAGGAATTAAACTTTTAAAATTTTTTGGGAAGGTTTCCTGCGTCAGCGTAGGTGGAGGCTGTCCTCAGGGCGGAGTTCTGTCACCCCTACTGTGGTGCATCGTGGTGAACGAACTTCTCGTTAGGCTCAGCAGTATGAGTATCTGCGTGCAAGCCTATGCTGACGACTTAAGCGTAGTAGTTAGGGGACGTTTCTGTAGAACAGTCTCTGAAATTATGCAGGGCGCTCTGCGCTGTGTGGAATCGTGGTGCAGGGAAGTCGATTTTTCTGTTAATGCTGGAAAGACCGAGCTGATCCTATTCGCCAGGAGAAGAAGGCTAGACGGGCTGGTCATGCCGACCTTTGGGACTAGATTAATTCTATCCCAATCAGTGAAATATCTGGGAATTATCCTGGATTGCAAACTGAACTGGAGAGAGCATGTTGAATACAAGGTTAGCAAGGCTCACAATTCAATGTGGGCCTGTAGACGTGTTGTCGGTGTAAGGTGGGGACTTAAACCCAAAGTGGTATACTGGCTCTACACGACGATAGTACGTCCATCTCTCTTGTACGGCTCTCTGGTCTGGTGGCCTTGCATTAGAACTGAGACAACTAAGGCCAAACTCAATAAAATTCAGCGTTTGGCCTGTATTAGCATTACAAGCGCAGTGCGAACAACGCCATTGAATGCAATGGAAGCTCTGTGGGATCTCCCACCGTTGGATCTGGTGTTCCACGGTGAAGCGAGAGTAGTCGCTCATCGTCTGTGGAGTCAGAGCAGCTTGGCTTTCTTGAATCCTGTCAAGGGGCATACTGCCATCTTAGTCGAATTGCACGTCCTTCCAAGCAGGGGTGATCGTCTTACCCCTAAATATCGCTTCAACCACCAGTTTATTGTGGAGTATCCAACGAGGGAGGAATGGGACGCCGGTAGCCGGAGACTCTCCTTAGTGAGCGGGCAGGTCTGGTACACGGACGGCTCGGTCACCGAAGACGGTTCAGGTGCTGGGGTCTCTGGGCCTAGAACTAGGCTATCTCTGCCTCTCGGTGGATACACCACTATTTTTCGGGCGGAAATCTTTGCGATTCTGGCTTGTATATCTCACATTCTGAAGGAGGGTGGGCCTAGGAGAAGAATAACAATCTTATCCGACAGCCAGGCTGCAATGAAGCACTAAGTGCCTGTAAGAATACTTCGAGTCTTGTATTACAATGCAGGGAGGCTGTGGATTGCCTCGCAGCGAGGCATCCGATATCGTTAATGTGGGTACCGGGGCACGTTGGGATAAGGGGCAATGAGACGGCGGACACTCTGGCGAAGACAGGATCGGCCAGCAAGCTCGTTGGTCCTGAGCCAGCTCTAGGAGTGATCGCTCATGAAGCTAGGAGGAAAATGGAGACTTGGGTTGCAAGACAACACTCTCAGAAATGGAGAAGTATCTCCAGACATCTCCGCCAGGCACGGGAACTCATTGAAGGGCGCAGTGCTATGGATGGACGTTTCTGCTTATCTCTGGATAGAGCCAACCTAAGGTTGCTGGTTGGACTGTTGTCTGGCCATAACACGTTAAGGTGCCACCTACACGTGATGGGGGTGGCTGAGGATTCCTTGTGCGAACGCTGCGGGGTAGAGGAAGAAACCTCGGCGACGTTTTGTGCCGCTGTGAAGCTCTGAGCTACTATAGGCAGACTATAGTGGGGTAAGTTACTTTGGACCCTCAGGACGTCAAGGAGCTTGGACTCTAGGCGATTCTCAACTTCGCTAAAAGGGCGAGGCTTGTGATCTAAGGAATGTAGAGGTGCATAAAGGCCCGCTTAAGCGGCCTATGCACTGGCTCCTTATGGAATGCCCCTAATTTCAAGAGTTATTCATTCATTCATTGGAGGAATAGAGCGCCCACTATCATCATAGAAGCCCTTAAAATTTTTGAGGAATGCATTCCACAAATCCACTCCTCCCATGCTTCGAGTTCGACTGCAATACCCAAACTCGGGCAGTGAAAGTCGTCCCCCGGAAGATGATGATAATAATAAATGGCCTTTATTCGTCACATGATTACAAAATAATTGGCTTAAAAGGAATAGTGACGAAAAGGTAGAGTGTCAGCTTATGCTGTTTTTCAACCAGACCTAAAAAACATTGACACAAACTATAAAGAGAAAAAAAAAGTACCTACATTTAAATAGCACAGTTCACAACATTGACCGCTAACAATAGAAAAGCTTAAAAAGGAAACGATCAATTACCTGTGGATATGCGTCAAGTGAAATTCTAGCCATCCGATTGCTTTAAACTCATCTTTAACCTTTTTTTAAAATTGCTTAGACTATATTCTTTATACTCACTTGGCAAGCAGTTATATAGTTTGGGTGCCCAGTACGAGAAACTACGTGTGAGCAATGCTGTCGAATGCCGCGGGATAAGTAAGTTGCGTTTATTTCTAGAGGATCTTTGATTGTACTGACAGAGGAGGTTTAGCTTTGAATAAAGATTTTCAGTATCTGTATGACGTGTCCCTAAACGCCATCTCATGCCAATTCTTAGCAGTACCCTATAGCTTTTAAACTATAAAATTATGATGTGTTTTTCCAGCCAGCAAAACCAAACCGCAATCATTAAATAATCGAAGATCAAAACCTCAGGCCATAGTACCGGTTCCCATGGAGACTCACCAGAGACCATGTGCTGCTCAAAATGAAAGTCCCAATAGCTCCACTGACTCTTCTTCAGAACGCAAGAATAACATTGCAAATACATTTGGGGACCAGAATCGAAAAGGTTCGAAATATGATGGTGAATCATTGTCTTTAGAAAGCAAGACCACTTCGTCTGTATCTACTAGAAGTGCCGGTAATATGGAAATCACACCATTATGTAAATGCAAGAGGTGCAATCGATGGACTAAAGACCAGGGGTGGGGGGAAGGTGGCAAATATGAGAAATACAAACCAAAGGTAATTATTTTAATATAAAACTATATTACATTAAAGTCTGTGAAACTGATGTCAAAGTAGATGGATGTCATTTAGTAACTTTTGAGGCTGGAATATTTTTTCTGATCACTGCTGATACAAAACCCACACTCCCAGAAGCAAATACTGTACAACCTCGACAAACAAACGTCTACTATAAGGTTCAGTTTTTATTTTTCATAATCTCAGATTTCAGTTGAAAACCTGTAATATGAAAATAGAAATAGCAGAGTTGGTTACTCCTATTTTTTTTATTTTGTTAGGTTAAATTAATTGGAGGGCCAAAACACAAATTTCTGAAAGAAGAAACGGATGATGAGCCTTCAGAAATACTGTCAGTGGATTACAACTCATTGACAAGACTGGAAAAGAAAGCCTTGCCAAAGCTGTTAGTGCATAGGTAAGAATATAAGGATTAATTTCCTTTTTATTATTTTGTGTTTAAATGGAAACTAATTTTAATTTTGAGTATTCAGTACTGACAGTATTTACATGAGTTTACCTCAAAGGTTTTTAGTTATTCGAGAATGTTTATGTTACGTACTTTTTACGATAAAATGTTTGAAGTAATTTAACTTTGTACGAAGGATGTCTTTTAAATTTTGCATATAGAAACATAGTGGGCCGCGCGGATCGAACGTCAGTACTGAATCTTAACCTCACTCTTTAGTAAACTTAAAGTCAAAGTTTCACAACAATACGTGCAGTGTTCTCACTACAGTGAATTTTTAAGTTTCACCAAGTCATTAGAAAAATGGAACTCAACCGAGAACATGTTCGCGCCATAATTTTTATAGACAATTATCGCAACAAGATTGCCTTGCTGAGTTACTGTCTGTTTTGCTGTGCGCAAACTCATCATTGAAGATAGACATGTGACATATCGCGAGATTGAGGCGTCCTTGAAGATCTCAAAGACCTCAATTCAAAAAATTTTACATGAAGAATTATGAGTAAGAAAATTAGTTTCTCGTTGGATACCCCACCTGTTGACTGAAGTGCAGAAAGCAGCCAGGGTTAATTGGTGTCAAAAAACGCTTGACCGTTTCAATTCAGGAAACTCAAAAAATGTGTATAGCATTGTTAGTGGTGATGAATCGTGGATTTACTGTTATCAACCAGGAAATAAACGACAGTCGGCTGTTTGGGTGTTCCAGGGTGAAGAAAAGCCAACAAAAGTAATCCGTTCTCGAAGTGTTTCGAAAAAGATGGTCGCGACATATGTGTCAAAAGCGGGTCATATTGCAACAATTCCTCTTAATGAGCAAAGAACTGTTACGGCGGATTGGTATACCACCATTTGTTTGCCAAAAGTCACCACCGAGCTTCGAAAAATCCACTCCGAAAGAAGAATCATCCTCCACCACAATGCTAGCTCGCACACAGCCCAAAAAACAAGGCAGTATTTAACGGAAGAAAACGTGGAATTATTGGACCATCCTCCATAAAATCCCGATCTAAACGATTTCTTTACTTTCCCGAAAATTAAAAACAGACTGTGTGGTCAAAGGTTCCAGTCACCAGAAGAAGAAGTTGACGCATTCAAAAATGCCGTTTTGGATCTGCCAGCAAACGAGTGGAATAAATGCTTCGAAAATTGGTTCGAGCGCATGCAGATGTGTATTAATCTTCGTGGAAAATACTTCGCAAAACAACAAAGTCATTTAAAACTACATACTGTGTTATTTTATTTCCATATGCAAAACTTAAAAGACATCCCTCGCTAATACTCCCCTGCCAGACTCTCATACTTTCAAAGAGTAGGAAAAATGTATGTAGTTCAAGATGGTGCTAGTGAACGCTGGCATTACAATTGGGGCAGATCAGTGCAATTGGCTTTGGTGGCATGGTGCAGTCCGTCTGAACATACATATGTGCTTTGGTAAAGCGGGGACAGGGATGGAATCAACATTGGATAAGGAACATCTAGCCAGTGTTGCCATTTCAATGTTATGTCATTCCTGTGTTATGTAATATATTAGTTATTCAAGACATTTTTGACATTTTACTGATTATGAAATACAGATTGTGCAAAAGGTTTCAGTAGTGATTTTTCAACCACAGAAAACTTGATTAAAATGAATATTAGAATCAAATATAATGCAATTTTTATTACCTTGAAAATGCTTATTTAGTATTTGTATTCAAGTTGTCATGAACTTTGAGCTTACCAGAAATTCGCTACCTTTTTGTGATCATTACTAGTTACTTCAAGATATCGTCGTATTCGTATGTATTTCATGATGTCAACTAATTAATTTCTTCGAAAGTTTTATAGTGGTCTTCAATTCTCTACATAGTTCAATCATATTAGACGAAATGATAATATGATTACACTAAAACAATTTTATGAATTTACTACGTTTCAATTGATGTGGTATCTTCAATCGTCTTCAGGTCGCTTCGATCGAAATGTCGTGTCGTCAAAAAATTGTATAGACAATATAAAACTTTTGACCTCCAGATTGTCTACAAATTTGAAACAACTTTTGATTTTTTCGTTATCGTAAGCTCATTTTTTCGGTCAACTGTACAGATGTACCTCATGCGGTTGTCACTTTTGAGGGCTGACGTTTTCCTAGACGGTCTTGAAATTGACGGTGTCTTTTTTAAAAGTGTAATTACAAAACAATTGTAAGGATGGCTTTGCTTGTGTTGGGACTGTTCAATCTGTTGTATGGTAGCTGCAAAGCAAATGAACATTCACCTGGAAGTCGATTAATATAAAAAATACTGTCAATGTTAGTTACAATTTGTACTATGAAAAAGTCCACCGAGGTGCCGAAACGTTAATAAAGAGTAATTCATACATATGTGGTTTCATTTAACGGTCAGAAGAACATTGAGTTTTAGTAGAAACTTTCACGTGCATGCTTGTAATCTTGCCAAACATCTCTTTACAGCGAATGTCTGCCGTCACCAGTCAAAGAGTTGGCCAATGTCTACCTACACCCCATGATACTATGACTATGAAGGTAAGCTCACTTCGCGGTCGAATTTCGTACGCCTTTGCACATGACGTCACGCGGAGACCTATGTTTGGCGCGCAGTACGAAATACAGTGTATTCAGATACGATTTAGATGTAGATTTAGACGTTGTGATTTCAATATTTGGGATGTTTGATTTATATTTTGTAGTGTTTTTAATGTCACATGATTGTTTTAGTATTGCATAGTATGCATAGATTTTATTATTTATGTTTTGATGTACTTGTCAATAGAATTTAATGGAGTTTGTCAGTTGGGCCGCAAGTAGAGATCGGGCGGGTCGCGCGTTGGAATATATCATTATAGATAAGTTATGGGTTTTAAAAATGAACAGTAACATGCCACCAGCCGTTTAATAACTAAAATTTGTTGTAACTCTAAATAAAGGGGCTCACTTTATTTATAGAAATAAATAATAATTCATTTGTGCATTTTTTCAGCAGAAAAAAATAGATGACGAATATGTCGCATCTCATGTCTTTATAGTGTTATGTATAAATAGGTAGTCTACTTACATAGTTTTTCAATATTTTTATAGATAGGTGACAATAAAAACCTCATTCATTGGTAAACAGTTTTATTTAATTTATTTTACAATATTCATCGGTATAAATACACAAGTCTTATTAATAGAAAACACAAAAGAATCTCACATTTGGACCATATTGGCAAAAAAGAATATCTCAGATTTTTCCCTAAAATCTTATTTATTGGTAAACAGTTTTATTTAATTCATTTTACAATAGTCATCAGTAAAGATACAAAAGATTCATCAATAGAAAACACAAAAAAGTCCATTTCGAGCACATTGGCAAAAAAAATCCCAGATTTGTCCCTTTAGGCGCCTCAAATTTTATATACTAAGTGACGAACACCCAGTTTAAATGGTTTTATTTTAATAAAATTTTGTATAAGTATTTAATGAAGCATAATAAGTAAATGATAAAAAATTCAAAATGATTGCACTGCTTTAAAGCCCTTTGACCTTTAATAATGTGTGGATGCACCCTGATGTGCTACGCATTCTCCAACGCGCCTAGGCATGCTTCTGATCAGGTGGTCAATGTCCTCCTGTGGTATCTCATTCCAGGCAACCACCAACTCCTCTCGAAGTGCTTCTAGAGTCTGAGGAGGGCGTTGCAAATTGAGCAATCGCCTACCCATCACATCCCACATGTGCTCAATTGGGGATAAGTCGGGAGATCTTGGTGGCCAGGGTAACAATGTGACATCATTATGTTGAAAGAAGTCTATTGTGACTCTTGCAACATGTGGTCGGGCATTATCTTGTTGGATAGTTGGATCTGACAGGGTGTCAAGATAGGGTAAATGAAGGCTGAAATATTCATTTTTAGATCGTTAGTGAATTAAAAAAAAGCAGTATAAAAACCGGAATGTCCAACTGATAAGGCTGAACATTTTTTCACTTGTTATTTACAGTAAGATAAATACATTCACCAACTTTTATTAAAATAAAACCATTTAAACTGGGTGTTCGGATTTATATGTATATCACTTAGTATATAATTCATTGCACAATTTTCAACTTTTTCCTTTTTGCAACCTGGGATTTTTCTTTTATGTGCCTGTTCAAACTCCTAATTTTAAAATACATCTTGCAACGAAAAAAAAGATGCTTGGCATCTGCACTCAAGCTAACTGATGCAGCTAAATCCATCAAAGATTTCAGATAATTTTTGGTTAATTTCAATGTTTCCCCATTAAAAGTGCCGAAAATATGGTCAAGTTCATTATATTTGACCATAAAATCGGCATTTGGTTTGAATAAACCACCCTCAGAGATGTGGTTAACCCATGAAAATGATGATTCACTGTCATCTGGAATAACACCTAAATTTTCTTTTTTCCTTAACCTATATGCTATATAACCAGCCAAATTTTCTAAAGCATCCCATTCTAATTCTTGGAGATGGTCAATGATTGTATCCTCTGGATCGGAATCTTTTTGTACAGGTTCATCACAATTTAGTACATTTAAAACTTCAAACATTTGTCCAGTAACAATTTCAAAGTCATCGACATCATTCTCATACACATTAAGGTCCGAAATACTACTTACACTAGCGATTGCAATATTTGGCACGTCCCCTATGGTAGCAATATTTGCTGATTTGGAAATAATGTCGTCATTTCGTCCCATGATGTAATTGCGGAGTCTATATTTGAACTGCAGAGCAGTGGGGTGATCATATAAGCCTCCAATTGCTCTAATTTGTGAAAAAAAATCTTCTAAGGGATCCTGATTCAAATTATAAGTTAATAGATATTTTATACCGAAATCCTCTTTCATGTCATAAAAAAGCTGCTTCAAAGACTGTATGCTGATTATAATACCTCGTTGAAACGGCAACAACGTGTTAGAGCCGACTTTTCTCAGATTTTGCATTGTTTTTTCCATTGACTCTAAAATTTGATTTTGCTCATCTAAAGCCAACCCATATGCCTTTACACGTTCCCTTGAATCACTCTGAGGTATTCTCGAATTGAATACGTCAAACCAGTCATTGGTGATCTTTATTAATTCTGAACATTCAACCCAATTGTTTTCACTTTTGAAAATACCTAATGATCCCAGCCTTGAAATTGCTTTTGATACTGTGTGTGAAAACAATTTGGTTGCAAATTTAACTTTTTGTCGTTGAAGACCCTTAACTGTTAAGAAATCGGTATTGATTTTATGTGCAATATTTAAGTCTAAATTTTGTGTATTTTGGAGTAAATCTACAATTGGTTTAGAGGTTATAATCTTTCCATTCATAATAAAACCATCATCAAGAAAGTGATTTCGCAATAGTTTAATCATGTGTGGTGCATCTGCAAACACATGTACTCTTTTTTGGCTTACAGGATTTGTGAACCATGTTCTTTCTTCTGTTATATTCAAGGATTTCCATAGTCCCCTGTTACTACCTCCTAAATCGGAATTAATTGCATGAACTGGGTATCCCAGATTTTCTAATTTGGAAATGATTTTAAACAAAAGATCCTTCGTTATTTTCCTGTCATAATCATAAAATATGGGCTGCTTCCACCTTCCACATATTCCACGAGCCATGACAACTTGCACATATTTACTGGGTCCTAAGGTTCTGTCACTCTTCTTATCATATTCATAACAGCTTTAAATTTTCATTTCATCAAAGAGTAGGACACATGCTTTTTCCATCATTGGCAGAGCTGTGTCTTTTATCAGTGTCAGTACTGTGTTAAGTATACCTGAAACAATTGAAGTAGTTATATGTTATTCAATCTTAGTTACATGCATAATATTAATCATAAAAATTAATAAACAATCAACAATGCTGAATGACTAAAAAATGACATTAAACATGGGATGAGAAAGCTCTGAAGAACACTCACACTGATGCAGATCCTAGAATGTTTTCATCAAATTACATATTCAAATATCTATAATTTGTAAAAAGCAACGCTGATGGTTTTACTCTTCATGGAAGCAATCATAGTTGCACAATTGTTAACAAAGTATGTTTTCAAGTATACCTAGACAAATGACCAATACAAATCTATACCTATCTATCTATCTAAATACCTGGTTCAATATTAATTTTACTAGCCCATCTTCTCAAAGTGGATACTGCAGGAAGAGGATAACCCCTTTTTCTGAGTAAGCGGTATGACCTGGGACCACCTGCATATAAGGAAATAGCTGAAGCTACATCTCCAACACTCCACTGGATTTCCTTGGTTGATTTCAGCTTACGAAGTTGCCCTTCAGTGAAAACTTTTGAAATTTTTTCCTTTTCTTCCATTTCTCTTTGAAGTAACTGCTTCAATTTTGCAATTTCAACTTCAAGACTTGTGATGTGTTGATCAACATCACATTTACTAAAATAAAATAGATATTTAGATGATTGTATATATGAGGAGCAGACTTTCAAAAAGCGTTATGCTATGACCCGCATAAATTGAGGAAAGTGGAAAAAACTGCTGTGACAACATGCGTAGCTGCAAATGCTTGATTTTGCTGAATCAAATACCACGAAAATAGATAGGCTTTGATGGTGAAGGAGGATTACCTGGAAAACAAGGAAATTCCATTTTTTGACCAAAAGTAGATTCTATTTGATGCACTTTGTTTGTCCGAAGGTGAAATAAGTCCTTCTGTTTGGGAAACGGTAACTAAAGTCAAAATACCTTTATTCCATTTACCGATGAATACAATCTTATAAAAAATAGGCTTAGAGAAAAATATTCAAACTTTCACTCCACCATCATCCTCGATGCAGTTACATATTTCTTGGGCATTATCTTCATCATTGTCTTCATCACTATTCTCTTGTAGCTCTACAAGGGGCTCTGGAAAAATCGGACGAAGCCATTGCAATTCCTCATCCTCACGCCATCTTTCTGTGGATAGCTGCACCAAAAGGTTATGCAGACTTTTCAACTTTGTCCTTTTTATTTCATGATTCAAAGGCAACCTTGGAAAACTCAAGTTTTCAATCTTCTTGTTTTTTTTTAACAACGTCAAGTACTTGGCGTTGGCAGCGTCATTTCTGTAAAAGGTTTCTGTTTTCACCGCTCGATTGATTCGATTTTCTTAAAAGTGGACAAAGCGGATTTCAGGTCATATATTTTCCAGTCAGTCCCAAGCTTTCGAACCAATCCGACTTGAGAATACAACTCCCAGTATTTTTCTGGTGACTTTAGTGTGCTATGGGACCTAATAAGCTTCTCACATCGTCCAAAAATGCGATCCGCTTGGAAAAACCATTCTTATAGATTGAAGGCCTTTTGGTGCTTCTTTATGTAGCCACATCATTAGCATGTGAACTATGTGACTGTTCTTGTTTTGGCCTCCACATCCATCAGAGAACAACGTCAATTCTTTCAAGTTTTTTGGAAATTCAACCTTTCTGAGAAAATCGTAAAGAGCAGAACCAACTTCTGTGGCACCCCTTCCTGCTTGGTGTTCTAACCATGAGTAGAAAATTGGTCGCTTGCAAGGTATGTCTGTGATACAGAAAACATACAAGGAGAGTTGCTGTGCATAGAATGCCTCTGAAATCGGTACTTTAGGGAGAGGTTGTACCTGCTGAAGATCGAAGCAGAATGCCATGCCGTCTTCAGATTTTTCCTTCATCATTTTAAAAAACTGCTTTGCTCGTAACTTATGTACTCTTAAATTTGTAATAACAGTTTGCTTTTCGCGTTGGCCGTTCACCATAGAGAGCAGATTTAGGTGCCGCGTACAGAATCCACAAACATCATCAATCCTATGTTAAAGTCATTCGAAAAAAGGCGACTAAAGTACTTGTAATTTACTTTATAGCTTTCTTCAACGCTATCATTGTATAGCCTATGTAGTATGGTGATATTGTACTCTGCAGATAAATATATCCTTTTAGATTTCGCTATTCCGTAGTGACTCTCTTGCCCCTTTAAATTTGCGATGAATGCTTTCACTTTTTTGCGCTTTTCCACATTTTTCTGCGAACGTCTGTCACCACCACGATTTTCAGAAATACCCGATCCAGCTTTCATTTGCCTAGAAATATTTTGTATGCGTTTCTGACTAATACCAAAAATTTTTAAAAACATTTTCTGACAAATTCTTTTCTTGCTGGAGCTCCACACATTGTAATGCACAGTAATGTTGCGGTTTCTAGTAAAGCTTTGGTCTGAACGTTTCTTTCTCCTAGGAGTTCCAATTTCAATTAAATGAGACATGAGACAGTTTCGTATCTTGCTTAACCTTGTCTTTTTGTGAATAAAACTTTTGTCGGCATCGCCTTAGATCTTCGAAAGGAATATCCTTAGATGAAAGTTTTTTTATTTCTGCCATGCTTACAGGAGACTTCGAAACCATCAAGGTTGGGATCAGGTCATCGTATCTAGAAATAAAACCGCAAACTATGAGAAAATCCCCCAAATAACATAATTTACTATATCTACCGTATTTCTTTCTGCTGCTGCCGTGATGTTGCACCCCATTTTCGTTTTCTACTGCCTCTGTCTTGATCACCAACAATATGCTCTTCATCCATAATAGTGATCCGACCGATCTAACCCACTCGATATCACTATGCTAACTGAAGCAAGTTACGACAGGAATACAATCTTGAGACACGTGTCCAAACAAAAGGGTTTACTTGCTGCTCATCCAAATATACTGGACAAACAAAAAACGTTCATGCACTAACTAGCTTATTAAAGTCTATTTGTTTGTCCAACGCAGAAAAAAATAACGCTCTTTGAAAGTCTAGACGTATTAACGGGCGTTATATTTATCGTTTAACATCGTTTTGGATGTCCAAGGAGCGGTTGACAAATGGAGATGAACCTATACATTTGATCGCCATCTTTTGGCCAATTTCGTAAAAACTGCACTTAATGCTTTTTGAAAGTCTGCTCCTCATATATTCTCATGATTATATTATTTATTATATAATTTATTCATTTTTTACCTTGTTTGAGTGGATACAGTTATATTTTTCTCAGGAATGTTCTCTTTGTCTCCCTCACTTTCACTTTGTACTTCTGCCATTTCTACCTCTAGTTGTTGATCGATTGATTGTACAAGCTCCCTATTCAACCTTTGTCTTATTCTCCTAGTGCGAGGAGTCTCAGCCTTTGGTGATTTGATCAAATGAACAGAGGGTATTGCATCGCTTTTCAACTTCCATTTATTTTCAGGTAAACCCAACAGTTTCTCCTTTAGACGATAATCGCTTTCCACAAAATGGTTCGAACAAATTCTTGCAGTTTCAGTATTGAATGTGTGTTGCTGATAACACTTCAGAACCCATTCTTTGTGAACTTGTTTGTGTTTAGGAAAGCGGAAGAAACTGCAGGTTGAAAAGTATCTGCTTTTCTTTTTGTTGTTGTTTTTACAACCCACCACTGCACAGTACACCATAGTTCAATGTTAGATTAACTGTTTTTCACAAAATTTTAGCCACACCAGCAGATCACAAACTAATTAAACAAAGCATAAACATTAAACAAGCTAAAGTGCCATATAAAACTGAACTTCCCAGGGGATTTGGGTCTCCGAGTGACGTCACGTGTGCGAGAGAGATAACCTGATCGCATGCGCGTGGGTTTATCTTCTCAGTCATAGTATCATGCCTACACCCTGTTATCTACCAAACCCTCGTCCAGGAAGAATACAAAGTAACCAGCCAAGTTCAGACCTATGCTTGGCCTGCTTTGCTTTGTAACCAACACGTGTTCATGGTAAATGGGCCTCAGACCGGCAAGACGATGGCCTATTTAACGACCATGTGCTCATTTCTGGTAGAAAAAGATGAGCGGTACAGTTTCACCAAGAAATTGAGTGGTGCGCCAATTATAGTGATATTGTGTTCGAATACTAAACGCTATCGAGATGTCAACGATAGAGCGTGGTTCATAATGGGCAGAAATAAGGCTAGGATCGCACTTGTAGAGTATCCCGTCTCTAATGTTAACACTGTAAGTATCATATGTATTGTAGCAATCCTTAGAGCAAACAATGAAAATTCGCAGCATTTTTATAGAATTTGAATATACGATAAAACTATTGTAGCTCAAACTTCCCCTTTGATCATCCCTTTTCAAGGATTGCAAAAAATATATTTCTAAAATTTGTAGGATAAAAATTGTAAGCTTTTAGAAAATTAGTTATACAAACTAGTATTAGAGTATAATAATTCCACCCCGAAGGATTTGTTTTTTGTTTTCAGACACATATTGACATGCTGATAACAATACCTACAATATTTGTGGATCTACTCAAGAAAAGGTCGATCACTCTGAATGGGCTGTGCCATCTAGTGTTTGAAGATGGTGATAACATTTTAAATCACTACTATCCTCTAATTGATATGATTCTAGAAAAGACACATAAAATGCTGAAGAACAGACACCACTCCAAGTTAGTACATACGGTCCAATGATTGAAATGCAATTAAAAAATTACGTTAATTAATCTCTATAAGGCGTATGTTGGGATACATGGGGGTCAATTAACATTCATTTTTTTAGCAACAAAATTATGTGTAAAGTAGAACTAAGATGCCTCAGACATGAAGAGTTCTTAAAATAAAACGTTTCAGGTCACTACAACTCATTCTGTGTGCCGAACATTGGACCAAAAAGATAACTTGTGTTTTACAAAAGTTAGCTGCTATTCCAGTGGTGTGTATTGCCAACTACCTTGAAGCTGCTATGTATGGGAAAATACAATTCTCTATGAGGTTTATGAGATCTTCAGCTAAACTGGAAATGATGAAACGTAAGTTATTAGTTCTGGATACTGTTATTAATTATTTATTTGGATGAATAATTTGCACTATAGGTAATGACTGGTTCACTGATCCGTATTATTCTTTTTAGGGTTATTAAAAGATACTTACAAATTTACAAAATCGGTGATAATATGTAACAACGCCGAACTAGACGTACTTGAGGCAACGTTGATTATGAGTGGCATAGATGTTGCCGTTATATCTGAAAAACTAACTGTTGACGAATCGCATCTTATAGAAGAAAACTGGACAAAAGCGCCAGTAGAGAATTACACTGGTAGGTCGATTCAGCTAACTTTTATTATTATATTTGTGACCTAAAGATATCAGTTGTAGTGATTACGATTTTATACTTTATATGTATTTAAGCATCGGTTTTTGGAACATTCCTTTTTGCTGTTCGGTGTGCTGAGTAACTATGTCTTCAGTGTTTTTGAGAGAAGTTCACGTCCCGTGTGAATTGATCCATTTACGGCAATGTATTTCCGAGACGTGCGTATTTTAACCTTGCGTTGCCGCACCGGCTGTTATACTCAACTAGAAAACGCATTTCACATAGGGTGCTCTATTCGAAACTTGATAAGGGTTGAAGTCATTTTTTTTTCTTATGATTCATCAAACATTCTTGTATTATCTTGAAAGCAGATAAAGTTTCTTATTCATAATGAAATTGGATATTCTATAGAGTATTGAATTTCTATGTCAGTCTGACAACTAAAAATTTATTTACATACTTCTAAAACGGGATTGATCTAATTGTTTAAACTACGGATTCATATCCTATCCGTTACAAGCAGCAGTTAGTGTTAAATAAAGTTTTTTGCTACGTTAACATTTTCAAATCTAGCGCGAACTGTAATCTAATATTGCGAACTAACATAGGCCGTTTGAACCAACTACATAAACATGGTTTTCCTTAATGATATGCGAATATTTAAGGGTGTGAATCTACATGAAAAATTAATGTTAGTTTGCTCTATAAACTATGGCCCAAAAATGTTTCCTTACAAAAAGTCGGGGTGTTGAAGTTTTAGAAAAAAAAAATGGAAATTAATTAATATTTTCATAACCACTTCAGATATTTCTCTGATATTTAGTGCGTAGTGAAAGTTAATAAAGTTGCATATTTTTCAATGTAAAAATAATTTTTAGCTTTAACAGTGGCGTGCGTACGGGTATTGACTTCGATATTTTTTAAGAAAAAAATAGTACGCCAATGGTTTTTTGCCAAATAAAATTATTTTTGAATTCCCCGTTCAATTTACTCGGACTCTAAGTTCTAAGGTAAAGGATAGCTCGTTTATCGCAAATTCAGTCGGAATGGATCGCTTCATGGGGCCGCAACACGCTTACTGTGTGAAACAATTTTATTTAAACAACAGTTCGCTTATTACTGTGAGACGCTTATTTCGCGTTGAATACAATTTACACGACTTAAGTCAGTGTCCGAGTGCTCCTTTGATAAAGAAACGGGTGAAGAAGTTTAAAGAGCCGGGATCTACACTGAATGTGAAGCAAACCGGCGGCCCACGGATTGCTCGGAGCGAGGAGAACATGCACCAAGTTTCCACTTCTGTTAGGATGTTTCCGCACATCATTACGCCGTAATTTGAGATTAGATTTAAAATTACATCCATATAAGTTCCAGATAGTGCATGAACTAAAACCTAATAATTTAAATTTGCGCAAGTCGTATGCCGAAACGATTTTTGCTCGTTTTAGTAATTTTGACAATCTCTTATTTTCTGACGAAGCCCATTTCCACCTCAACGGACATGTGAATAAACAGAATTGCAGGTACTGGAGCAGCGAAAATCCCAAAGCTAAACACGAGAATCCACTTTACTCTCCTAAAGTAACTGTATGGGCTGCAATTTCAGCAAAAGTAATCATTGACCCCTACTTCTTTGAAGATTATCGCGGCCATTCAGTTACTGTTAATTCTGCTGAGTATGTGAAAATGTTACGGGAGTTCTTGGCACCGATGCTACTGGAATTTGCTGGCTATAATCGTAACACGTGGTTTCAACAAGATGGAGCCACGTCACACATCCAACGAGTCCCTGCCGGTGGTCAAATAAATGTTTCCGGAAAAGGTCATTTCCAGACGAGGCGACATCCCATGGCCACCCAGAAGTCCAGATCTATCCCCACCAGACTTTTTTTTATGGGTTTATTTAAAGAGTCGTGTCTACATCAAGTACTCAAGTACTCTCCGTCAACTAAAAGAAAATATCAACGAAGAGATGTCGGCTATCTCGCAGTCTTTATGCCGACGAGTATTCGAAAACTTCGGTACACGTTTCGAAGAGTGCAAAAATCGTAACGGTGGTAATTTAGATGATATAATTTTGAAGAAATGTCAAATATTTTTTCATCCAATTTTTTCAAATGTTAACTAATTCATGGCCCACCCTGAATATGGGTATATATGTGAAATACAGCTAATAGGAATAACACCTCCTCACCCCCTACCCCAAAATTCTAACCCCTTAAAAAAAATTCTGAAAATGATCAGGACCCTCTAAAACACGAAAAAACGAGGCTTAAGCGATTTTTATTCGAAGATTAGCAGACCGACTGACGGAATTGAATGAAATGGTTTCTCGTAATGTACATGTCATATAAAATGCAAAAAACATATCTCATTTTATTTCCTCGGCCAGTGGCGAAGGTTTCAAGTGCCACTTCCCAGTCAGTTACAAAATATCGTCTTCGAATGGTATAATCACAATTCAGATGAAGAATAACCGCCACAGGTGCCTGCTTTCACTTCGCCGACAAACCGCCTGCTACAGAAGTTAGGTCATTCCGTGTCATACAGGTTTTTTGCCGATAACTTGCTTTTAATCGAATATAGAAAATTCCTGTTTGTATATCATTTTGAAGAATGAGCTGCCACATATAAGATATTTCACAGAACTTCAATTTTTTTCCTTTTATTATGTGAATGATTATAACACCCAGATTTTCGAGTTTCCATTTTTGTCAGTCCGGGGCATCTACTTCACACAAACAAATTAAATTAAAGTAATACCTGATTCCTCAAAGCTCGGACAGACAAATGTGCTAAATTCATCGCAGATAAAGTTGTTTCTGTATAACTTGCCATTTTTAGCCAGTATGACAGAAAATGTCGGAAAATGTCTGGTTGTCAGTTCGCGACGCGTGGAATTACTCATATGACTATATTTATTGTTTACAGTTCTGGTTACGACCGATCATCTGCTAAACACAGAGCTAAACGTGACGTCTGCCACAATGTTGATTCACTATTCACTGCCCTCTTCTTGGACAAAATTCACAATTCGTTTCACCTGCTTACTGGAAAGCTACAGGAGTCCTTTGGATCAGAGAGAGGTATAAGCTGTGAATTATTTGATAAATGACCTTTACTCAACATTTTTTCTTTTTCAGTCAAAGATCACAACTCAAAGCATAGTCTTATTGGATGAGAATTGCCAGGAAGAGTTACCGAAGTTCTTCAAGTATATAAAGACCACCGATTTGAAACATTATTTGTGTGATGCACTTAAGCAATATACAGAGGTATGTGTTTTATTTCTTGATACTGTTCAGTTCAGCGTGGCATTGAATTTTCAAGGCTTCGTTTCCAACAAACTTCTGCGACACGTATGATGAAAATGAAGAAGTATTCCAGTATGATTGCTTATGTTTCGAAAGTTGATATTATTTATTTGCTAAAATAGCAATGCAACAGGTCTAAATAAATAAAACAATCACACTAGGCGTTCTCTGTGTAAAAATGTAAATTAAATTAATAATAGAAACTTGTATATATACACACGAGATAAAAGTAAAAACGTTTTTTAAGCCAACATCTTATACCCAAAAAATGACTGACATTCGAGTAAGCTCATATAAACTTTTCTTACGTGATGAATCATATTCCGGAGTATTAAAACATAATCCACATCCGATAGTCTAAACATTTCCCCGAAATAATTGTAAAGTCTGGTTTTATTAAGTTGTTCAAGGGGGTATTTAAAACCTGGACGCATAAAAGCGGGACACCGATTTTTGTGGGAAACTTCTTATTCGACAATAAAGAATGAGAAAACGTGTTTTTTTGGATTTTCAATCGAAAGTGTTGCCAGGAACAAAAAAACTCTAAATAAGATTCTTAGGTATTTATGAGACCTGCAGAATGAGATCACACGTAAAAAGATCCGACTAGCAGTAACAAAGTTGTGGCCGAAAACCGAGGGAAAATGCAGGTTTTGGCACTTGCTGCTAATGCGACGATAATTTCACACAGTTACTTGCAATTCTTCAAATCCGTAGGGTTCAGACTTCTAAGTAACCACAACAAACTCGGAGTCGAATGGACTACTTTCTAATTGTTGATCCCAAAACACCTGTCTTCCGGCCATCACTACTAGTTTGTTGAGCCATATGCAGGGTTGGTTCAAAGGGCATTTTATAGCAAAATACACGTGTTTACCTTGCCGACATAAATCACTAACCATTCCGAAAGATGCAAAAAACGAAGAGCTGCGTTTTTTTTCTTCTAAACAAATCCAAACATTTCGTATTTGCTTGTAATTGAACAGATTAGATACGATATTCGAAAAACATACGTTATTGTATACATTTTAAAACAAAGCAAAACAAAAACTACTTGATCAATCTACTCCAATTTTGATGAGGTACGAATCCTACGAATTTGAGGAATGTCAAATATCTGCGAGAAACCATCGTTGCACTACCAGCAAGTGCCAGAACCTGCGTTTTGTCTCGGTTTTCGGCCATGACTTTGTTGCTATTAGTCCAATCGTTTTACGTGTAGTCTCATTCTGTAGGTCTCATAAATACCTAAGAATCTTATTTGAAGAGTTCTTTGGTTCCTGCCAATACTTTCAATTGAATCCCAAGAAACACGTTTTCTCTTTCTTTGTTTTCGAATAAAAAGTTTTCCCACAAAAATGGGTGTACCCATTTCTTGCGTTCATGTTTAAAATACCCCCTTGAACAACTTGCATCAATAAAACCAGACTTGACAATTATTTCGCAGAGAAGGGGTATTTTCGTCTAATACGATTAGACTACGATCTATACAAACTACTAAGTTTAGAAGTTGAATTTGAACTTGTTTGTTCGACTTCTATGTTTCCGAAAAATTCGTAAGGAATCATTTTTCTATGCAGTACTCTACCCACAAAAATGCATGTTTAATAGCTGAAACAGATGTTCACGTCCATTTTTATGGGATGATGCACGTTATTGTCGGTTTTCTCGCTATTTTTTTTAAACTTGAAGATCGAAAAAACTAATGTAAAGCTTGTGTATGTACAACAATCTGCAATCGAAGTTGCACATACCTCCTTCATCTTCTGGCCTTCCAAAATACTGAACTGCAACGTCGCATTCGCGCCTAAGGTGGTTAAGCAAAAAGTGGAGAAATGATATGTACTATAGATAGAAGAGTAGCGTCACTCCGTCATTAAAACAGTCTTTGGCGAGGTGTCGGAAATTACATTGTGGTATACCAAATCTTACATGCAGTTAAACTGTGATGTCTGTGATATAGCAGCTAGTCAGGAGGAAGGTAAACATCCAGGAATGAAGGTCACCTGAAGGTAGTTGACCGCAGAACACTGGATTGTTTTACGTGTTGCGAAACTAGCAGGAAGTGGGGTGCTAATATTTTGATGCTCCGCTAATGATGTAAAGCCGACTATTGTTATTCTAACATATCTGGAATTTGAGACATCGTCGCTTAAGTTGTACCACCACTAAACGCAAAGAATAACTTATGTATTTGTTTAAAAAAGCCACCGGGATTGCCGGAATGTCATCAGTAGGCACTATTAGCTTATGAGGTTTCTTTTGCGACTAGACAAACATGGAGGATTATAAGATCATTCGATAGCGACTCCAAAGGCCAACCGTTCTTTTATGCTCTCATAAAAAGTTGTTAGTTTTAAGTTACATCATGCTGGAACTCTTTTTATTGAACAACTAAACTTTTGTGATTCATGACTGGGTAGTACCAAAAAGAAGAAAATACGATACAAATTTGTTATTTAGTTTTGCATTCTACGTCAATGATTATTGCCAAACATTTCCAAAGTAGATCGTTCAAGTATATTGCGAGAAAATAGAAGTGCTGTTCAATTTCTTTATTTAATTTTATACTCTTCAGTCTACATCATTCATGTTCCCTGAAAAATAAATACGAACATTCAAAAAACAATGTGATTGTTTTCATCTAAACTGAAAAAGCTTTTAGGATGTAAGCACACAGTTTGGAAAATCTGCTTTCTTTTCTGGTTACTAAGTTTAGCGCTCTTACACTCATTTTCAAACTTGTGACCGAACAATAATCCATTCCAACCTTTGTTAGAATCGGTATAGTAGTTACTGATATTGCACAATGTCAAGGAAACCAGAACGACAGGTGGATTATCGCCAATGGGTGGAACGCTAAAGCACTTTATTTTTCAAGCCTATTTTCCAGAAAATGCTATTTATCATGTATCGTCGAGACAGAAAAAATAATAATATGTATTACCCTGTATAAACTCAATTACTCTATGACATGCCAAACTAAGCATTACTCTGTTGAAATCAATAAAATTAAAAGTAAGGAACCCATTCAGGTGAACCATCCGCCTGTAACCTTTCTTCCCTTTATTTGGATATCTTGGTGGCCTCCAGGCAGTAAATCAAAAACAAAAAAAAACCTATTGTATACCGGCATGTGTGTGGGTGTATCTATCCAGTTGAAGGGTGGATGTAAAGCTGGACATACACGCTAATAATATACTTCGCAGCCTGGTTAACTAACTATTATGGATATTCAGATTCATGATTCCGCTACAATAAGATCTGTATGAATATTTTGATGAACAAATCATAATTGACTGTCTCTACCCACACTCCGCCGATACATGACGCGAATTCGTACGTAAAATCTCCCAACGTTTGAGAAGCTTCATTCCATCCAGGGCCTTTGATTTCTTACCTTTCGTCTTTCATTCATACGCAATTGGTCTATAAAATGCTCAAGTTGATGATCCCTTTATTACCAACGGCAGATAATGATATATCAATTTTCCTATTTTTAAATCTTCAGAACACAACACTTAAAAATACGAAATACACACACTCCTTAAAGTGTTTTGAAGGGTGCTCCATGTAAAATTTCTCTAAGAATTCTAGTTGGTACGCTCAAAACTCGTATTGTTATTGTAACCTGTTTATCGCATGACATTTCGGCAAACATTACCGTGTATGTTTAGCTTTTGCTTAGAGTGATCCATCAGACGGCTGTAAAGGAGATCAAAGAAATAAACCGGCAATAAATTATACTCGATAAAAGAGGGACGCTCTACCTAAAGACAGGTCGCTGGACGGCGTGTTTCTGCTCCCCTGATTACTCATTGCCGACGGTCTCTTTAATAACTGGTCAGTCAGATTCCCAAACAGATTGAGAGATGAATTTTTCTATGGTAGGTCAAATATATTTGGTATTCAATAGACAAGCCAAAAATTCAAATAATTATGGAGTATATATATATATATATATATATATATATATACAGGTATATATATATATATATACACCTAAGGAAAAACCATTGTTATACATGGGAAATCATTTCTTGGCAACAGCGCATCGGCTCGTCTACTTTCATCGCTATTCGTACATATTTCCTACCGTTAACCGCAGACCTGTATCACGAATCAGAATAATAGGCAGATACGCTGTGTTGTCAATTTGAGCAGAGCTTCCCGAATTGTGGGGAATTTAGAGTTAAGTGTTGATTCATTCAAGCTTTTAATCAGCATGGCCTAGACGTTAGAACTTCATAAAGATAACATTGAAACTGAATGCTGCTGGAGTATAGTGTTTTGAATATTCAAAGCGGAGCGGGACACTATACTCGTTCAATGGGTCATCAAGCCACAGTCTTTTCAACAAAGAAATTATTTTACGAAAATGCGTTATATTTTTACGATTTTGTCGTCACCAAATCTCTGTTTCTCAAAATGTACGTCTATTGTAGAATTTTCAGCTAACTAAGCAAGAAACGTGATCTAGTATTTACTCAACATTACGGATTTCTCGAAATACATTAAAAAATGTGACCTAGATACCTAACTGCCCCAAGCTCTTTAAATATAACACCTTAAACCAGGGTTACCAGGTGCTCAGTCACGTTGATTGTCATGTTGTACTGCGCAAGTCAGCAAACAATCTGGCGTAATAAACGTCAGGTATTGCCAGATTCCCGAATACCGGGCACCATAGTAACCGTTATAGTTGTCCTTCAAAGATGTCAAATCACCCCTATGGCGCAAATTCGCCACACCAGGCAACTGTGCTATAAACAAACCCTGTTTATCACTACTATTTGATAGTCACATGGTAGTTGTAGCCCTATCTAGCGGTCCATGATTTCTCTCAATACTGTTGTATCTCTACTGGCAACAAGAATAGGGATTACAAAATCGTTTATACAACAATATACAAACATGAAAAATATGATTTGAACCATGAAACATTAATACAATTTTAATAGTTTGAACTATTTTCATTTTTGGAATACTCTTATGTGGAATCCGCAGCTACTTTTTCCCGAAATTTGGGTAGACTTAGATTTCTTAGAAATATGACATATTGTCAAATCGCATTTGTTGAGCGCATCCGTCTAAGCGGTAGGCGCCAGCACCCGTTCTGCCATCTCTCTCTTTTATCACTCTTCTACTTTACCCCGTTGTCCGTTACACTCCGACGCTGCCAGATAAGATCCTACAATCGAGTGTCTTTCACGCACCTACATACTTTTGTATATTTCCATCTCTCTTCCTCATCATAATGTATAATAATGGTTTTTATATATATATATATATATACCTATATTATATATCGAAGCAGTCGCGCAGGCAGAAGCCTAAATGCCGAAACACCGCGGCTGCTATCACGATCCCAAAGAAATTTTGTTAATATGATTTTTGAACTGACTAAGGTTAGTAGAACTGGGAAAAGCTTCCTCTTGTAGATTGTTCCACAGTCTCAAAACTCTCAGGACAAAAGGGCGGTCGTATCGCCCAGTTCTTTATGAACGAAGCTCGACACGGTTAGGATGGGACGTCATAGTTAGGCGGGTCTATCTGTCAGGCACATCGCGCGGCGGCGTCATGGAAGACAGCACCGAGGAGCAAAACCCGTTGGTGTAGCGGCAGAACAGAACTAGATCGCCGAAGGCCCGTCGGTGCATAGTGTATAGTATAAAATAATAAAAACAAACAGTCAATTCCATGCAATTAAAACAAAAATAATATCCTTTAAAATACAAACAAGTAATAAATCAATTTAGAATTCTCAAAAAAAAAAAAACAGTTTCTGTATAAATCCATAAACAAAAGTAACAAATAAATAAACACATTCTTATAAAAATCTAACACGGGCCACGTAGCAGTCTGAAAAAAATACATATTGTTATTCAAAATAGATTTCCTTTATACATACAATGTTTCTATACTATACACTGAAAAAAATCTCCGTCCCATCCCCCAAATTGGGAATATCATTTCAAGGCGAAGCCTGACTAAGTAAGTTTTCAAAGAAGATTTGTGAAAACAGTTTAGCTGCAGTTTGCTTCCAGTGACAAAAAGCACAACACGAAAATGAACAAAATGTGTTTTAGGGTAGTAGAAGAGAGAAGGGGTATCAAATGATTGACAAAATGATTTTTGTATTTTCCGCCATGTTTATGCGATACTTCGAGCAATTATTGTACGGAGCCGATTTTAATGCTTGATATATAATAAACACGCTATATAAAATATCTTACCAATATGCGATAGGATGACCTTCTGCGTCTATACAGGATTACATCCTAGTGCGCATGCTGCCCACCAAGTTTTTGCAGACATCCGTTCCCCGGAAGGATTCCCATAGCCGCCTACAATGGCTGTCGAGATTATCCCGCCTATTGGGGAGCGGTCCGCCAGTGCTCCACTTTTGAACCATTATACCCCACAGGTTTTCTATTGGGTTAAGGTCTGGAGATTTTGCTGGCCAGGCAATGACATTGTAATCCTCTTGTGCAAGATAATTTCGCACCTTGTGTGACGTATGAACGGCGGAATTATCTTGTACAAAAGTGATTCTACTTTGTGGATAGAGAATCCGGTATGATGGGATAAAACTATTATTTAAAATGTCCACATATTGTTGCGAGTTCATTCTGTCTGTAAATAACAAGATCATCTTATGAGGGACCGAGGTATACACGATAATGAGCACGCAGCGCTACGACGAAGTCGATCAAGTGGTTCCACTAGCAGCTCTTGCTAACTTTAGAAAAGTATAGTTGTAACTTAATTATCTCTTACCAGTTATACTAACTAAATCCCCTGGTCCATCCGCCGTCATCCACCCCCAGTATCCCATTGTCGTCCGACCCGTGGTTCTGTTGGGGATTATGTTTGCTGGGTCGTATCTAGTGTTGTTCCGACGCCATAGCGGCGGTCGGTAATCCGTATTAGTACAAAAATTTTTTTCATCGGAGAAGACTACGGTGCTAAAGTCCCTATTCAGGTTCTCCTGGCAGAACTGTAGTCTTACCCTTCTATGATCCTCAGTGAGCAATGGCTTCACTGCCGGTATCCTTCTAGGGATGCCTTCCTTGTGCAGATATCTACCCACTGTCGTTCTATGACACTGTAGCCCCAGTCTATCTCGCATTGCGAGCGCACTACAAAACCTATTTTCGTCATTGAACGCAATCAGCCTGCTCACGTCTTCATTTGATAAGACGTTGCGTCTGTGGACATTTGACCTGTCGGTTTCCAAACTGCCACCTTCCCTATTCCGCCTAATCCAGTTTTGGACTTGTCTTAGCTAATAGAAAAAGTAACATTCAGAAAAGTGTACTATGATCAAAAAGACTGTATAATTTACCGACATATCAAACTGATCTGCTATCTCCGCGCTGGATATTCCCATCTCATAACATTTGATGATCATTCGTCTCTCACGCGGGGTTGTTTGTTGTCGAGACATCTTTCTTCTACAACACTACTGCGCTCCAGAACACTCAAACAACAACTGAGAACTGATTATCGAGGCTAAATCCACTAAATGTAAGAGTTAAATAGAAAAATATGACTTTTTTTCTAGCTACTGTCAATTTCTTTGTGAGCACAACACAAAATACAGCTTTTGTCTTTGAGGTGCCGCGCCGCCGACTGCATTAGCGTACCCGCTGGCTGTTCCACTTCCACATTCATAAGAAAAAATTACATGGATTACTCTTAATACCTATTGAAATTTTGTTTCTCAAATGTCTGGTAATATTTTATGACTAAAAACAGGATAGTTTCTTTGATTAATGCATTAATTTGTAAATTGAATCAAGAAGGACTTATTCATTTCTTATTTACTTCGTCGCCGCCGCTGGTTTAGTACAATCCCAATGTCTAAAGTGGCTGAACCTACAAGTATGTCTACAAAGTAAGAAGCATGTAGACCAGAATGCAGTTTTGTATAGACACAGAAAGCGGTTAAAATAAATACTGGTGAAATACTTTTCAGAGCTAATGAAATTAGTTGCAAGAAGGATAAATAGCCAGCGCTAATTTCGTAAACTAAACGTTTTTCATATTTATATTTTATACGAGAATGTTCAGTTTCCAAACGTAAATAAGTTCGGTAGCCTAGCACTTACGGCTTGTCTATTCAATACCAAACATCCAACCTACCATATCAGAATTAATCAAACAACCTGCTTCTCCCTGAATATTGAAATTTGAAAGAAATATTTTGATTTACACAAGCCTGAAGATATATTACCAATAAAGATTTAAGCTGATTTGAAAATCACACCATATTGGGAATTTAATTAAGCTTACACCTGATCAACAGCAATAGCCCACCGCCACTGGAGACAACCAAGCCACGCGCCTCTATAGAATGCGGTACCTTTTATCTATAATTTATTGCTCGGACATTACCTTCCAGCAGCGCCACCTTCAACTAACGAGCCATGAAGAGAAAAAGGCAACACCGCATCATGGCATTTTGGGGTCCGGCCGTCCAGCTGGTGTGTGCTGTTATTAAGGCGCGTTTTCACGGGTCGATCTGAGTCGAACAATTTGTGTCGAACATTGAATCGAAAGCAAAGTGGTGTCGTTTTTATTTTTGGTCAACATACATCGCCTATCGTGTAAACCTTTTAGCTTTCAACTCAGATCGAACCATGGTCGAATAACCCAGGTGGTTCAACTTAGATCGACCCGTGAAAACGCGCTTTTACAGAAACTTCGATTCGAGCATTTTTTTGATGAATCTCAAATTTACGAGTACAAAGTACAAAACAATTTCAATAAACATAAGTTCAAAATCGAAATTACAGAATGTGAATACTCTATGCGAACCCTAGAGAGGGAAATTCACAAGAATACTAATTATGTAGTGCTTCTTATAACTAAGTTGTTTGCTGGCAGACGTATACAGGAGTAGAATCGTACTTGAGATGTATAAATGAGGTATTGCATTACCACACCAAGTTACCAATTTATATCGGGAGGTTTTGCCAAGAGCCATATATCTGTGGTACTAAGGCAAAACCCAATATGTCAAAAAATATTGATCTTTGATTACATGGTAGGTAGCAGGAGACTGATTATAGAATATAAATGCCATAACAATTGCGAGTGAAGAATATCTATTTTTCTTATTTTGAATTTGTTTGAGCTGGTCAATTAAAACTTCTAGATTTTTAAAATGAGGGAAAGGTACTGACACATGATTTATTACTCTAACAGCATGTTCTAGATTCTCAATCCCTTTGTGAATATGACTATAGGCTAAATTTATATTTTCTAGTGTTTCTGTATTATCAAAATAAAAACTATACCTACTCAGTAAGTTTTCTAATTGAGACCATCTAGAGAGCTTCAAGTCAAATGGGAGCACCCATTTCAAATCATTACATGAGAGCGGATCCCCTTTATTAAATACCTTAGTTTCTAATGAACTGTCTATTATAATTTGCGTATTCAAAACTAAAATTTCACTGATTGTTTCTAATTTATAAAAATAAATTTTGTCATTAGTCTTCTTCACCAACCAATGTTCAGGGATTTTAATCATTTTAGAATAGTTTTCCAATAAATCTGAGAATCCTGTAATTTTGTCTTTTTCCTGAAACCAAATTCTCATGCCTTTGAAGGATCTTATCTTGTCTGATGGCAGGATCTGTTCTACTAGAAACTTGACGCTTACTTAGATGGCACATTTGGAAAGACTGATGGAACAGCACCTTCTGAAAGTTTTGGACGACTCAGTGTGACTGTGTTAGCTGATCCATCCTGCAGAACATAAGTTTCCGTACGGACAATTTCTGCTTATTGAAAATGTGCATCACAAACAACAGAATCTTTAGAAGGCGACCAGTCCTTTCTTGGTATTGAAGCTAGCCACTTACTTTTCAACTCCTCATTTTTTGGAAATCGAAACACTGACCTGTAGGGTGTCGATCTCAATTCTGCCTCGTAGTTTCCCTTGCAGCCTGGTACACAGCAACGCTTAGGCATATTAATTAAAAGAAAAGATGTACCCACTCGAATCTACACACTATACAGACGTTTCTAACAAGCACCGATTCACACACATTTTAAACACATCAAAGCACGATTTTATACTACCTAAAATAAATACTTTCTGCACGGTTTGAAGAGCAAAACTAAGTAGATTACTCTGGTTTGTATGAATTGCACTGTTCCCATAGATTTACAACAAAATTGCACCAAAAAGTCGGAGGTTAGGAATATAAACAAACGAAAAGCCTGGCAAACACCTGTCTGTGGAAGACCCCAAAGCTGCGTTGCCATATCTACTGTTCATGGCTCGTTAGTTGAAGGTGGCGCTGCTTCCAGTATCAATCTTGCTTTTTAGACTGTCTTCGGTTCTAATACAACGTTGCAATTCGGTATTTTTGGAGGCCAGAAGATGCAAGAGGTATGTGCAAGTTGGATTGCTCATCTTTGTACGTAGTATTAACCCTTGGAAGGGGTTATAAAAAACGCATGCTTCAGGACACGCATTTGTTGAAAGGGAATTTTAAAAAGAAGTGATCATTGAAATATCACAGAATTTTGTTCAACATTTATTATATCACTAGCTGTTACCCGCGGCTTCATACGCTTAAAATTGTTAAAATGAAAAACATTTTCAAATAAACATGTTAGATTACCAAACTTTAGATTGTAAAAATACATCTCTGCTCAGTCTCTAGTTAGAAAAAATAATGGGTAAAATCCGCAAATAGAAGGAAAGTTGATTCGATCATTAAATAGAATAGGTAATCCGAGCAATACGTAATTCTGCTTGCTGGCTTCATCAAGCCCGAAATGAATGCAAATATGAATGTACCACGGCAAGTGGCTATAAGCGGCCGCGTGGTTGTGGGTAGATGAATCGAAAATTCAAGTTCTTCTGGCCATTATACTACAATGTGTAGGTTGGCTCTAGTTGATGACTTCGTGTGTTGTTTTGTTCTCTCTCAATCTTCGTTTGCTCAGGTTAGACCCGTTTCTGGGTGTATGGGCATGTATATCTACTTTTGTAGTTGCATATGTTCATTCAATTCGGGCCTCACGAAGCACAAAAGCAGAAATACGTATTGCTCGGGTTACCTACCCTATTTTCTGCTCGAATCCACTTTCCTGCTTTTACTTTCTCCGCATGATCCTTTTCTATATATATATACAGGGTGTCGAATATATAACTGATTGATTTACATTGCGCGCCATTTTTGATACACGCATTTCAGTATGTGGCGCCATAGTAGTTGTTTAAAGTATGGTTTATCTGAAGTCACTTGAAATAGCATAAAAATCTTTGGTCGGCGCGTCCTTTGTAATTTCATGACGTATCATAGGCGTGCGGTTATTTATTTAGAACGATAATAATAATGTTTTTATATCACAATAAATGGATTTTACTATCTTCTTATTTTTTTGATTTGGGATAAAAAATACTTATATTGGGAGTTTAATTTATGTTGACTGAAAGTTAAGAAATGGAAAAATTACAGAATTCCAACGTTTGACATAGGCAAATATTTACATAGCAGGTAGGTATATAAAAAGGTATATAAAGACTTACATCTTGTAGAGGAATTACAACGGGCTTTACTGGAGGCAAAACACATATTCATTTTCTTTTTCAATAATATGCCTAGAACACTGCTTCCATAGGTCTGTGGCAGCAATATGAGATACTGCATCTCTTATTGTGGCCAATAGCGATTCACTTAATTGTGGGGTCTGATTATGTTTTCTTACTTTTTTTTTAAAGCAGCCCAGACCAACTCAATCGGGTTAAAAATGCAGTAATAGGGAGGTAGACGTAATACTTCATGGCCATTTTGCTGAAGCAGATTGTCAACAACATACTCTTTTTCAAATTTTTGTCTTTTAATAAGATCCAATAATATGGCTTTGGTTGATTTTTGTGGTATTTCCATTCCCTTATCCTTCATAAAATCAATAATGTCTTGTTTTTTTGTGCCTGTATTCGGAATTTTGTTTTTCTGTCGGGAATGGTATGGCGCATTGTCCATAATAATCACTGAATTTGGGGAAATGTTTGGTATTAACTGCTGCTCTATCCACTTTTCAAATAAGTCGGAGGTCATGTCCTCATGATAGTCGGCACATGATTATTTGATATTTTTGGCAGATAACAGCAAGGCATTAGGTATAAATCCATTTTCACTGCCAGCATGGAGAATAATGAATCGTTTTCCACGATTGCATGGTGCATTTAAAAAAAATGCACTTGTTGCTGTCGTCAACCCAGCCGTACTGCACAACATCATGGGTATCATAGCACGTTTCATCCAGGTAAATCAGATTTCTTTTCTGCTCTCTATAGATTTTAACTTTGTGCAAAAATTCTTGGCGCAATTCAACGATTCGAGACGACTCCATAATCACCATTCTTTTATCTATTTTTTTGTATTGAAAACCACACAGTTTTACAATACAGTGCAGTGAGTCTAAGCATTTGTAATTATAAAAATCTTCAGGATAATCTTTTAATTTATCCCGTATCATTCCCAACGTGGGCACCAAATTTTCTTTATAAAATCCGTATATTATACGACGAATATCTTCCTGAAAACCCACGTCTATTCTTTTTAATTTTTGCCCTATGCGCTTTCTGTGGAAGGAATGGTTGACTACATCTCCCCTTTTTATAACCCGATAAATGGTAGACCGACTGATTTTTGTCAGGATACAAATTCTGTTTAAAATTTGATTTTGCGAGGAATCTGGATTTTCGTTTTTCAGACAATCGTACATATTTAGGTCTTTGGGTCTGTTCCTCTAAATCTTTATGAAAGAATTCTGCCTGCACAGGTTCATCAACCATCTCCTCGTGGCTTGGAGCATTTTCCCAAGGTCTCCAAAGAGCCATATTTGGGACACACAAGAACAATCAACACAACAATTAAATCAACAAGTAAACTGAGTATTCAAAAGTCAAAAACACACAAACTAATAAAATCTATGAAAAAACATGGACAGACTAAAGAAAACACGTTTATTCACCGCTACACGGCACTGGCTAAACTGTTTCAATTTTCAGTAGCCACCTGCACTTGTTCAGAGCTCTGAAATACACGCTTTCTCATTGGCTATGTCCACGCATAGGCGTGCTTTACTCCACGTGGAACGGTGAAACTGCCTTTGATCTTATACAGGGGATATTTGCTGTGAAATTTGGCGATTTTTGCAGCAACAGAGCGTGTTAAATATATATAAAACGCACCCGGTATTTCACAGTGTTTCAAGTGACTTCAGATAAAGTATACATGTGAAATTCATCGTGGAGCGCTACATGATCCCACAACTCGTCCGGATTGTTAAAATGTTTTACTTAAATAACGAGTCTATTGTTGCAACGATTCGGAAGCTACGACAAGATTCGTCAGTTGGTGCGGAAATTTGAACAAACAGGTGAAGTTAAAGACTTGCCAAGGTCGGGCCGTGTTTGAACTGTTCGAACTCCGGAAAATATCGAGAGAGTTCGTGAAAGTGTAGTGGAGCGTCATGAGACGTGTACCAGACATCGTTCTCAAGAACTGGGTATTCGTCGCACTTCATTATGCACTATTTAAAAAAAAGACATTGTGGCCAGACAAAATTCAGTTAACCCAAAAACTACAGCGTAGTGACCATGAAAGTCACCGACAATACAGACATGCAATATTGCAGCTTAATACACAAAATAACGATTTTTACCGACAACTGATAATGAGAGATGAAGCCCACTTCGATATGAACGGATTTGTTAATAAGCAGAATTGTCGTATCTGGACATTAGAGAACCCTCGTGTCATCTATCAACGACCACTACATCCTCGTCGAGTCACAGTTTGGTCGGGTGTTTGGCATGGAGGTGTAATTGGGCCTTACTTCTTTGAAGACGCTGCAGGTGCTTCTCTTACTACAGTGATAAGGTGCAAAACTTTCTGGCTCCTCAAATACAACAATTTAACCTGCAAAACATGAGGAAACACTGCTAGGAAAACAATGAATCTCTTGCGAAGAATATTTCCGGGACGTTTAATTTCTCGATTTGCTGATGTCAACTGCCCACCAAGGTCACCAGATTTAACGGCTCCTGACTTTTTTCATGGAGATACTTGAAAAATAGGGTTTATGTCAACAAACTAAATACTGTAGAGCAGCTGAAGAACAATATTATGGAAGCGATTGGAATAATTTCTCCTGAAACCTACCAAAAAGTGATGGAAAATGTAATCAAGAGGGCTCAGGTTTGAGCGGCTTCTAAAGGCAGACATTTGTCTGTTATTATTTTTCATACATGATTTCTAAGTTTCAATAAAAGATTAAGATGAAAAAAATGTTACATATCGGCCACCCTGTATAACATTGTAACAAAGCATAAGCCCCTTTTCGCCCAAAATACATTCTAAATTTAAGTACATCTTTAAATTAATTGCAATTTTAGGTATCTTCCAAGATTTTTAAACGAAACTCGCGATTACCCTTTAGCCCTCAATACGCCCTTGTTGGAAAATCCCATTTTAGCTGACATGTCCTGCCCATAAGTTACGTTAATGTTAAATTTCATATTCAAATAGTTTTCGATAATTCGTGATTGACACTTTTGTATATACTGCCCCTAATCATAGCCGCTCCTCTTGATCCAGCCTTTCCGCAAATTCCGTTATCAGCTGACTGTTCCTGTCCATAGAGTTGAAGTTTTCGAGATAAATTTCTATAAACTTGACTTGAAAAGTGGAAAGGTTTCCCATAGAAATATTCAACCTTCTCTCATCCCATCTTAAGGATATAATTTCTGTATTTCTTTATAATATTTTTTTTAATTTTAGACAAAACATACTCCTACTTGTAGGCTGGCCTAATTTGAAATATTCTAGGCTCCTCATCCTCAAGAGTATTAACCCCAACTTCACCACTTAGAGGTGGAATTACCAAAATTTCTTTATTCCAATTTACATTATATCAAAAAAGCAGATATACAAAACTCATAATTTGTACCTCTAACTGGAAGTTTTATTTTAGCAACAAAAAGTAGCCTGTTTCCGTCTCCAAGGTCTATCTACAGGGTGTAAACGTTATGATAGTCATTATTTAAATGGGTGATAGACGGGGTTAAAATAAGCAAAAACGCAAATTACGACGGGACGCAGTGTAAATAAAGATGGAGTTTGTAATTTTTGGCTCTTAGGTATTATTTCATTATTTGATAATGTACTCGTAAAATGCAAATAATTAAAAAAAACAGACTTACCACTGTCTCAGCGCTTCACCTGGTGTGTGAAAGTTTATTGAACGTATTAAAAAAATCCACTTATAAATAGGGAACACAATTTTGATACATACATTGTTTTTCTTTTTAAAACCCACACTGCACTTTTTTGTGTTTAAAGAAGGTGTTCAAAATGTCGTCCCCCACTTTCCACACAAGCTTCATTACGACGAACCCAGTTTCTTCTGACTCTAGGACCTCGAAGTTGTTCATTTATTATTTCAGCCGCATTAAAATTTTTTTCGCGAGGTTGTGCTTCAGTTTTTATTGGACCATCTCCATAAACCATCCCTTTAAGTTCTCCCCAATACCAGAAATCCATCGGGTTGAGGGCAGGAGATCTTTCTGGCCATTTTCGAGGATCAAGAGCATTTTGACCTGACATGGTAGGGATAAAGAAAATGTCCCCATAGGATTCTATGGACTATGGTATGCGATAGCCCTACGCGGCGGCCTAATTCCCGAGTGGTGATATCTGCATTGATTTCCACGATATTTAGAATTTGTTCCTCCTGCTCTACAGTAACCTGTCTTTCACGAGTGCGAAAATTAGTGGGCTGAACACTTCCTGTATCTCGAAGTCTTTGGTACACTTGAACAAATGTCTTCTGTCTGGGTGTACCCGTTGGCTAAATCTGTCGCAATAAATTTGAGCTGTAAGATTTGAATTCTGACGAGCATCACCGTAAACTAATATGTAGGCGAACTCTTGATTCGAGAACATTGTAAATAAACACCACGACGTACGCGAACAAAAACAAAACAACAGGCCCAATGCCCGATAACTAACCACTGTTACCGTTTGCGATCGATTGCCGGTTCGATAAGAGTGATGAAAGCCCGAAGCGCTGTTGTCATGTGTGTTTTAAATATTTAATTTAATGAAACTTACTTACTGACTACAAATTTTGGCTGAACTTAGAAAAACTTAATGTCATTTATTTGTTAATTACCCAATTTAAAAACGTTTTAGATTAGATTATAAAAATTAGTAAGATTGTGGTCGATATGAAGCACTTAAAGTTGTAGACTATAAAGCCATCTAGACAAAAATCTATTGACTTTTGGATCATGGGTCATATGAACTTTTTGACTTGTTTTGACCCCCCCTATTACCCATTTCAATAATGACTACCATAACGCTTACACCCTGTGTATCTATGCTCAAATTCATCAAAATCGTTTCAGTCATTTTGGCGAGAAATCGTCACATACATATTTATGTACATACGCACTTTCCCATTTGTATGCACGATGCAATTACCCTATTTATATATCCAGACGGATTTCGGTTGGACCAGCGACTGAGCGCTTTCGCGTCAGACACCTCCTATCAAATTCTATTAAGCCGTTTGGGCTGTATCCCGTGAAATAGATATATCAACGTTATTTCCCGGGATACAAAGTAGCCTTGTGCTATTACAAACTATAGTATATCTCAGTACCAAATTTCATTCAAACCTGTTCAGCCATTTTGGCATAATTAACAAACATCCACACTTTCATTTACAATATTACTAGCGATTTATTATGTAAAAAATTGTATACATTAATTATCGAAAATTCATTTCCAGATGCTGATATTTATTTAGCAAATTTGATTCCTCCATACGACGATGAAGGTTTCTCTAACAAAGCTCTGCATATCCTAAACAACACCCTGGAAAAGCATGATTACAAGAATATTGTAATGACTGGCTATATTCACCTTCAACTTTCAAATACGCTATGGTTGGCAAATGTAGAAGAGGAAGTAGTGCTTTCGGATAAAGTCCTGACAGGTTTCCAGTTGACCAGGGAGATATTGCAGAAGCAATTGGCCGTTGCAGATCTGAACCAGCTTGATCGTTTGTATAAGTTGTGTGCCGAAGCGGGTTTTGCCTTGCCAAAATACGAAGTAGAATCTGTTAGAAAGACGAAGGAGGAAAAAATTATACCACATTGGGCCCATTTGGAGATAGAGACCGTTCAGGAGGTCATTTGTTCGTCAGCTATTTCTCCGGGCGAGATATATGTCCGATTGAACAAATACAGTGATTTGTAAGTATGATTCGCAAAAGTATGTACCGAACTGTTTCTTAATAAGTATCCATTATGTCACAGGGTGATTCCTTAGGTATTTTTAAGATAGAAAGATTCTGTAAACATATGTTCCATTACCAACTACAGGGAGTTGAATTTCTACGCTGCTGATGAAACTTATTAAGGCAGCGACTGACTGAAGCCGAGCGCTGTAATGAAATGCTCACATCGAGCGTTACATTACAAAGTTCGTGATTTCAGTCCAGCGAATGTTCACTTGGAATCCTCGGCTCAAAAGTGCTCTAGATTTTTCTGCTGCAGTCTGTGTCAAAATCATAGACCTAGAAGAAGCTAGTGCTGCGTTCATATTAATGGGCTATTGCAACTTCATAAAAAAGAGAAAATAAAAACAGAGACGGTGGTGGCAAACAGATTTATTTAGAGGAAGAGATGTAAATGGTGGTGCGACATTAATACGTATCTTGAAAAACTTAAGATTGTTTCTTGATTTTGTTATAATATTCCGCATGTTGCGGATCACATATTATATATACTTTCAGTATACTATAAATCAAAGAAAAATAAAGTTTTATCCGGGGTCCACTCCATTAATAACGTGTGTTCGGAGCTGTATCTCAACTAATAAAATACGAAGACTGCAGAGACTGTACTCACAGACGAACTAATCGCCACCATTACTGTCTTGTAATGTAACCATCAAAGGGAATCGTCAAAAAACCGACAGTCAAGTGGAGCACGATTTGCCCGACATGAGCGGCTCTGGTCGGTGCTCGATTTAGCGATCCACTAGCGAATTTTTGTGTTACATTACATTACAGCGCTCGGCTCCAATTATTCGCCGCCTTTAGGGACAAAACATGAATACTCAAATAACCTGTGGCGAGGTGGGATTGCTTCCCTAATACACTCCATACAATTCAGGGTTTTTACATATATATATATATTATATATATATATATATATATTATATATATATATATTTACATCTTAAGACCATACTGCTTCCTTTTAAAGACAAAGCATTCTGCGTCCACCGTTAGGAATTGCGCTAGCCTACATTTTGATGTGTATATAGGTTCCTCATTGAATTCTGCTTATACCGATATACTTTTTATTGTCCGTATTATGAAGGCACCAATATACACTGTATACACTTTTTTCGCGAATTAAATATTTTGATTCCCTCTATATGACAATCTAAATTACTACCATCAGTATAAATCTGTACGTAAGTAGAACTATTTTGGTTCCATAAGTTGTATATTTAACGTAGCAATGGTTATTTTGCTTCCGACAGTGTTGCGAAATTTACCATCTTCCAGTTCAGCTTAATTATTGACTTGGTTTGTATCTATGACATGTAAGTTATTGGTAAATAGATATTATTATATGTCAAATTGTACTATCACTTTTTAGACACAATATTTCTTGAAGAAAAAGATTATTTAGATTATATCTCACAGAGAAAGGCGCTACCAACGTGAAGAATGTATAAATAATACTGAAAGAAGTAAAATCAATCCGTTTGGTAACTTGAAACCGAAATTTATAAGAAAATCGGTAGAGGCACATTTGACACTCAGTTACATGAAGTTATATGAAATGAGCCATCAGTCAGTACAACTTTGTATCAACCTAGGCCCAAGACAATGAATACCTTATTACAGTCAATGTGGAGATTTGACGATATAGCCGCAGTAATGGTAATATAGATTTGGAAGAAAATAATGATAACCATTGTGCCACTAGCCGCACACCTCAACATATCGGCTAAACATGCTTATAAAGTTAATGCTTACAATATCTCGTAGTGGAATACTTTTGAACTGAAAAAAGGGGGAGAGCAGCCAATGAATTTCTAACGGGTCTCCCGGTATTTTGGAAGTAATTGCAAAACACCTATCGATAGTGAAGCAAACTTATACCAGGCTTATAAAACAACTCGTATCATGAATTCGCCAGTTGCACAGAATCTGAATAATAAAGACTTTTATTATTATTATCAAAATTGAGTCAACTATTTAATTTAACGGAAGTGAAATCTGAGAGATGTCCAATTTTATGGGGCATATACTAGGGGTAGATGGAGATGTAAATCGCAGCCCCTATGCATCAATGTCTGAATTGCTAATTCTGATGGACAAGGGATAAGCTAACGGAAACAAAGGAAAATAATTAGAAGAAATAACAGTGGATTTAGTACAAGCTCTTTTGGGGCAGAACAGATCTGATAATGAGCATGTCGAAAAGAGGGAGGATGAAAAAGTAGATCAGGAGAAAAAAGAAGTAAAAGAAAAAGTTATCAAATAGCAGTGCAACGCAAGGTGGTATGAACGTTTATAATAAATATTTCCATAAACTATGACAAGAAATACACACATTTACTGATGATACCCTCTGATAGCAGTCTAGGCACAACTAGCGGTCAAAATAAATAAACTCAAGTGAGCTTGATTTCTTTATTTTCATTCACATTCAAATTTTACAAATTATTTGCTTTTTTTTTGAATACACGTTTTGTATAAAAACTTTAATCTTTAGCCAGTCTTTATTGGCTAGCAACTCGGGGTATAAACTTTTAATTTCTTCACAGTCCTTTCTTTTTGGAGCTTTTTTCATCTTTAGGTTCTTATTAAAGAAGAATGTTACTACTTCCTTCTGCTCACTAGGCCATGGTGTAAGAATACGCTTTTTCTTATTGACAGCTACAGGTAATTCCGTTTTCTTTCCTTTTTGCTCTGACACTACTGTTTTATTAGATAACATTTCTCTTATTTCTTTTTTTCCTGATCCTCTTCTTCCTTTTCCATATTTTCTCCATCCTCGTCATCACACCCGTTCTCCTCTAATAGATCTTCTTCTAAGTCCACTGTTATTTCCTCTAATCCTTTATCTTTATTTTCACCAGCTTCTCCATTTTCCATCAGAATTAGCAATTTTGAAATTTTCGCGGTCTGGTACAAATCGTCGGGTAGCCTATATGCGTCTTTATGTACCCCAGGTGTATGTCCCATGAAATTGGACAACTGTTCGATTTCATTTTCGTTTAAACTAAATAGTTGACTCAATGTTGCAAGGTGTTTTCTAAGCCTGGTACAAGTAATTGCTTGAGGATTTTTTACTCCACAAGCATGAGCATATTTTGCCATTACTTTATATCCCTGAATTGGCCCGGTGAGCCGTGGTTTGCCAAAAAAGTAAGGATTTTCTTTTGGGACAAAATTATTCCCCACTTTGAGTAATTCTTTGACATGAAGCTGTACATCGTTGCTGAACAATACCGGTACGCCACGGCCTCTTTTACCTCGTATCACAACTCTTTTCAGATATTTTATCAGTAGTTTTTCCGCCTCGGTTATGACTTCTTCAAATTCTTCATATTCGCCACTTTTAATTTCAGAACTCTCATAAGTGCGAAGAAACATCCTTTGCAGTTCACCTGGTCTTTTTCTATTCAGTAGTATTACCCTGAAATAAACTGTCTCCAGCAGAGTATTGTAAGCGTTCGCATCAGCAGCATTTCTAGCCAACCTGTTCACTGCCTCTCCTGCTTTCAACAACAAGTAGTTTTTTAAAAGCCTAAGGTCTGTTGCTAATGGCACAATGGTCGCTTTATTGAATTTTATCAAGTTCAAATAATTGCCAGCGCGGCCAGAGACATCAAATCTCCAATTTGATTGCAGTAAATTAATCATCGTTTTGAGACTAGCTGTTTCAACTGATGGTTCATTTTTTATAACCATGTGTATTGCAATGTCACAACACTGTTTCAGTGCGGTACTTATATTCAAGGCAAATGTGGGAGAAACAAATGTGTCATTAACAGTATCGTAGTTTGCTACTTATTTTGTAGCTTCAACTAGTTGGTCATAGTGCTTCGGTTTCAGGCCATCAAACAGATTGTGTATTGTGGGCTCTAGTTTTTTCAATTCTAGTAATATTCTGGAAAGCTCTCTCATTTTTCTACTCATTACATTGATAAAATGCTTTTCTCTATGGGTTTTCAAATATCTAGCACCATAGGCACAAATAAGATAATAATTTTTTGCCTCACGAGATATTTTGTCCGCTCTCATTCTGGGAAAGACTTCGACTTTCAATCTCTGGTCAATTCTTTTATTTTTTACGAGAAGATTCTGCGTTTCAGTTTGAGCATTTTTGCTGACTGACCTTCCAAGCACTTTTTTTGTGTCTGTATAAAAACTTTGATCTGTAGAATCCAAGACAAGTTCCGCACAGAAGAAAAGATGCACTTGGTGAACGAGCCTTCGTCACAGGATTTACGCACTCTTCTGAATTTTTTATGAATTTGACTTTTTTCTTCAAAAGTGCAAGTAAATGGTTCCTGCGTAGAGGGCGTACAAGGTTTGTACGTCCGTTTCACAGAAATAACACATATTGGTCTGGCGTCTATATTTCTTCGATGCTGCGAGTGTAGAGGGTTCTGCAGATTCGCCTTCACCAGCAGCACAAATCAATGGCGGTTCATTCTCCGTTTCCTGAAACAAGCGATGATTAAAAAATTGAAATTATGTATTGGTGAATCATCTAGTCCTAGTCATATCAAGTGTAAAATTAAAGAACATAGTAGTTTGGAAAACAGTGATCTCTCAACGTAAAACTACTACCATATGGCCAGGGCTATTAACCTTGCCTTTGTTGGCCAGGACTATCATTCTTGCCTTAGTAGCCCGGACGTCATTCAAGGTGAAATATGAGCGTCACCCCAGGACATATCTAAACGTAATATTTTTCGCTCATTTCATTGCAGGAGTCAAAAATGAGGATCTACGTTTAAAACTCTACCTTTAAATGACCTTCAAGGTCAAAGAAGAATCCAAGGTCATCTTCTGATAGCTGAGGATTAATCCTACAACTTTTATTTGAAGTATTTCACCCTAAAATGCATTCCCATTAGTGGCGATTTGACGTTGAAGATCACTCAATGTGAAATATAAGGATCGCTCAAGGTGATGCTTGAATTTAAAATGTTCCACGAGTATCATTACTCGAATCAATAATAGGTCTTTACATTATTTGAAATTTTTTTAACCTTCAAGGTCAAAGTCAAGGTAAAAACCAAGGTCAACGACCAATAGATGAGGCATAATCCTACAACCCTTATTTGAAGCATTTCTGAAAAGTATTCCCAAATAGTTGTCGAGCCGTCACGGTATTTTGCCACACCACATTATGCCATATATTGCTAACAACGAACATGGTTTTGTGATGTACATGTCATGAAACATTAAAAAAGTATTATCTTGATTTAGAAATGTTTCGCAATTACAAATACTTCCCCGCCAATTGGCGCGAGAAGTAAAAAAGTATAACAAATGGCAAATTCGCAGGAATAATATTTGGTGGACTTTTTGGTAATTTTTATAACCTAACCGTTTTCACGCATATTGAAATAAAAAGTACATGGATGAGGCTATAAAAATAGCCAAAAAAGTACTAAATAGTAAAATATCTCATGAGCTCAAACCCAAACTTCAAACAGAACATAAATTACCTTTTAAGTGCAATCTGTACAGCTGATATATTAGGTACCCAGACTTAGATTTGTCACAAGTCACAATACTCGTACATACGGATAAATCGTCAGAATTGTGCTGTAAACAAGTGATTTCAAAGAGGGTCAGCATTTGGAATACCAAAGGATACCAAAAAATCGCAATGCTCAGTTCATATAGCTATAACTTACAGTTAGTATGCTTCTGTCGCCATGATGTGTCAGAAAGTAACACAGTGGTGTTAGATTACAAAAGCAAGCTAAATCCGCCACTGTCTATAGCTTATGAAAAACTATGACTAATGCGATTTTTGAAGGGAAATTCGGATAAGTGTTAAAAGATTAACGACCATTGCTGTAAAGTTTTATGGGTGATTCTTCACGAACGCAAAAAATTTCCCCCACCTTATCCCTCAATTTTGAGCCATCCAAAGAGATTTTGAAAAATGATTAGGGGACTGAAACGTACAGAAAAAAGCTTGAGCATTTTTTGTATTTTTTTTTTGTTTTAAAAAATTCAAAACTTTTTCATACTCCTCTTAGGAGCAATCTTGTGTCTAAAAAATCCATATGGAGGTGCCAAAGATTTGCAGGCAGACTGACAGACATGAGTAGCATGGATTTTTGGCATTGTGTGTCACGAAATATTAAAAAAAAGATATTTCAATTTCGAACCTTTCTGAAAATTGTCATGGGAAGTACAACGCCCCGTATAAGAAATTGTCGCTATTGAATATTTGTCCCAATCAACGTAAAGAAAAAGTTTTATAAAATCTTGAAGGCTAGGTTGTCACAAAATATTCTCTCCCCGTGGGCCAAAGGACTATTAAAACTTACAAGAATCTAGTCATTGTTGAAACTAACCTTTTCTTGTCGAGTATCATTTCCACTCTTGTCCTCACTTGGAGATAATGATCTGTTACAAAGCCATCTATTTGTTTTTCTGTTATTCCCGAATTTCATTACCTGAAATTTTGAATCAATCAATCAATCGAAAAACAATCATTCCTCACCAGTTGGCGTGGGTAGTAAAAACACAACTTACCTCTTCTTGACTGCTAGCCATTTCGGTCTCAAAGAAAGTTACTCATATTTAACAAGTTGAACAGGCAACAGAAACTCACTGGCTGCAAAATCATACTCAAAACGTCGGGAATCAAGATACGGCTGGATAGATGATGTTGTTATACGTATAGACGCGACATGCAGCGTTGCCAATGATTTTTAGAAGAGGAACCAAAATAATCTACGTCATGAAGGCAAAGCTCCAGTGAGCATATTTATGCCTCCGCGTAGCGGAATTTCTGTGAACTAAAATCGTATTTTTTGGTTACAAAAGTAGTAATAAATTGCATCCACACATTATTCAATTGCAGCCATCTGGTGCCAGGTATCATAGAACAAAAACTCAACACAGATTCTGCTGAAGAATCGCGTAGGAATCTGTAAAGATTGAAGCATCTCTGGTCTTCTAGAGCGGCAGAAATCGAGTTAACTATTTTGAGTCCGATATATGGTATCAATATAGTCATGGAGTCAAGATGTAATGTGCCGTGCATGTTGATGGAAGCAAATGATTGACCTGGATGTAAATATATATATATATATTATATATATATATATATATATATATATATATATATATATATAGTATTCATAGTTAATTGCCTTAACTGTTAGGAGAAAATATCCTTGAATTTCTTTGGGTAGAAGGCAAAGTATTGCAAAAGTTTACTCTTATAACTTAAACTCAAGCTTTTGAAGATCTATGTCTTCATCGGCTGGAGCTGGAAACAATTATTGACAATAACGACAAATAACAATTAGGAGAAAAATAGTTACTTACTAAGTCGGCGAGATTGTTGCTGAAACCGTTTTTAAACAACAGTGAAGGGAACACATAGTCGACGAATAAAAACCTGGACTTTTCAAATAGGGCGTTGACATCTCATTTGTATGGATTTTACCATAAATATTCAAAGCAATCTTTCATCTAAAAGGTAGACTGACAAATTTTTTTCAGGAGAGGCGAATCAGGTAAAACCTTATTAAAAAATGCAATAGGTGTTTCAAAAAGTCCCAGTGAAATAGAACATAATTTTCTTTCTCTGCTTCATTTTCATAACAAACTCCAAAATATTTTTTTCGGATTAAATTAAAACCTCATTAACCTCTATCTAAGTCATAATGTCGACAACGTTACATTTCGAGCTTGTCTTCAAAAGATACCTCAAACTTTGTTGAGACAATAGTCATATGAATATATGAAGTTAGAAATAACAAATGTAATTCTCTATTCCAGATTATATACCTTGGAAAAGGATATCCAACAGGCTATAAAGAAACCCCATTATCCCAGGCTGTCAAAAATCAAACCAGGCACTATCTGTTTAGCAAAAGATCCAGAAAGTGAAGATTATTCCAGATGCATCATTCTAAAGAATGATGAAGAAAAGGCCTTGTGCTTCTTTGTAGACTTCGGTGATGAAGCTGTCGTCCCAACTACAGACCTGAAATACCTCAGTAAAGAATTTATAACAAAATTGCCATTCCAAAGCATCCCGTGCAAACTGTTTGGTATCAAACCAGTCTTGGAAGAATGGTCTAGTGAGCTGACAGACTTATTGTATGAATACGCTACCGAACCTCAAACTGATATATTCAGATCACTTTACGTCAAGATTTGCGGCAAAGAAAGAATAGCAATCTCGGACTACTGTCAAAACAGATACACTGTTTTATTGAAAGATGGTTTTGGAAATAAGAAGCCTTTGATAAACGAACAATTTATCGATTGTGGTTTGGCTTTGCCTACTGAAGATAAGCTCGAAGACTTTGAGATACCCGAGAGTTACGGACAGACTGAGGAAAGTGACGATGATGTTGAAATAGCGTTGGATATATTGAAGAAGACAGACGAGGCGCGAGAAAACTTCCATCCAAATAAAGGTGAGAATCACATGGATTCTTTATTAATTGTCTAGTAGTTAGGGGCTATGAGAGTAATAAAGATCAGTGGGTAATTTTGACACGTTTAAATTGTTTGGTTTGTGGAAAGCATAAAATGATTGATATAAAATCGAGCTGTCATAACATTTCCGAGATATTAAACATAAACATAGAAGTTAAACTTAAAATGAAGTTGATTCCATTGGCTTAAATGTGATTTTGCATATAACTTACACGTTATTGATCTGGTATGCATGCTTAGTCCGAAGTCTTCTACAGAATCTTGATAGCACACACATTAAGAATACATTGTTTAAATCAATTAGAGTACTTGACTGATTGAAACGAGTTCGATCTTTCTAGCACAAGGATATAAGTGATATCGGCAAAAGTTGTAGTTCCTTGTCTTAACGTTCCGATTGTAGGATACCACAAATGAGGAGCTTAAAGATGCACGCCCATTTTACGTGCACGCAGTTTGAGGCGAAGTGATGCGAAGGGAACCGCGGCATCATTTGTCATTTGCTTGCGTCAAATCTGACATGCCCCTTCCCTTGGCGTGGCTCCATTCAGCTCGCTCTCATTTGGTTGTTTTGGAACCCAGCGGAAGAGTTTTGCTTTTATTCTCTTCGCTTCCTTCCCCAGTGCGAGAAGAGAAATTTTACTGCTTTAATTTCTGTTTCACATAATTAAATGACAGCCCGCCCATACGAGTGATGCGAAGGGAACCGACGTGTCACATTTGACGCGTGCAAATTCATCTCGCTCTCATTTGGTTGTTTTGGAACACAGCGGAAGATTTTTGCTTTTATTCTCTTTGCTTCCTTCCCCAGTGGGAGAAGAGAAATTTTACTGGTTTAAGTTCTATTTCACGTAATTAAGCGACAGCAGCCCGCCCACACGACTGATGCGCAGGGAACCGACGTGACACATTTGACACGTGCAAATTCATCTCGCTCTCATTTGGTTGTTTTGGAATCCAGCCGAAGATTTTTGCTTTTATTCTCTTTGCTTCCTTCCCCAGTGGGAGAAGAGACATTTTACTGCTTTAAGTTCTATTTCACGTAATTAAGTGACAGCAGCCCGCCCACACGACTGATGCGCAGGGAACCGGCGTGACACATTTGACGCGTGCAAATGACAAATGTCGCCGCGGTTCCCTTCTCGGCGCTTCGCCTCAGTGAGCGTGCATCTTTCAAGACGCGTCCTGCTCAAAAAGCCGCCGTTTCGACGTTTATTTGACTTCTTCATGGTTTCAAAATCTGAACAATGGGTTTTGACATGATTCAAAAAGAAAATCAGAAATTTGAAAAGATTATAAAACAAAAAACGACAATGGATATGTTCATATTAAAAAATAATAATTACATATTAACACTTTTTAAAAATATGATAAGTATAACCTAGATAAAACAATAAATCTATAAAAAAGCCACATATATAAATTGAAGAAAAAATAAAATGTATATAAATGAGAAAAGGTAAAAACAGATGCTGGCATCTCCTGAATTCGACCAACTAAACTCAACATAAGGCATAAGGACTCCACAGATGATTTATTTTAAGATATACAGTTATTTTTCTTCACTATTCTTTACTGACATAGGCGAAAATTTAGCAAGTAATATACAAGCAAACGTACAAAATACTCAGCCTCCAAAAAGAACTTTGAACTGATTTATTTTGGATAAAGTCGAGCAATGTGAAGTATACACCACTGTTATGGCCTTAAAAAATCGGAAAAGTCCTAGGTTCGATGGTATTAAAAGCGAGCATTTGAAAATTATAGCCGAGGACATAACAGAACCACTCACTTACCAAAGGTTTTTGAAAAAGTTTTATCTACTAGAATGATTCGATACCTCACAAAATTCAAAATTTTAAGTAAAAATCAATATGGATTTACAGAAGGGAAGGCTACATCGCACGCAATAACTAAAATTGTAAATCAAATACATCAAAATATTGATAACAGAATCCCTTCAATCTACATTTTTGTTGATTTAAAGAAAGCTTTCGACACAGTTAATCACAAATTATTATTAGAAGCATTGGAGAGAATTGGTTTCAGAGGAAACGCGTACTCACTGATCGAAAATTATTTGTCAAATCGCCCACAATCTGTGCAGATACCAGGATCATTTAGTAAAGAAACGTATATTAAGTGTGGTGTCCCACAAGGAACTGTCTTAGGTCCGCTGTTATTCAATATATATTTAAATGATAATTTCCAAATTAATTGTGTTGGCAAAATAACTAGTTTTGCAGATGATACAGCAATATTATATGGAGGCACTGACTGGTCTGATCTGAAAAATGTAATTGAAAATGATTTTATCAAAATTATTCGGTGGTTTAACAGTAAAAAATTAAGCATTAACTACTCTAAAACACATTTTTTACCATTTGGATCTTATGCTAGACATCTGGCAAATTACACAAATTTCTCCTTCAACATTAATGATCAAAAAATGCAAATTAATAGAGTGCCCAACATAAAATACCTTGGAGTGGTCTTGGATCCTCACTTACGATGGGACATCCATGTCAATTATATTTTAAAGAAAGTTAGATTTGTATCCTACAAAATTAAATATCTTGGGAATATATTGACAGAAAAATATCTTCGAACATTATACCATGCACTGATTGAGCCTCATCTCACATATGGTATATTAGCATGGGGAGCTGCATGTTCCTCACATATCTATAATTTAGATGTTTTTCAAAAAAGTATTCTAAAAATGATATTTAAAAAACCGAAACTTTATCCCACTGAAAAATTATACGCAGATGTTCGAATGTATGATATAAGACAGCTTTATTTCTTACACAGTATCACTCACTACCATAAATTTGTAAACACCCACCAAAAAATTAAACATAATCATTATACCAGGTACAAAATTCGTGGCATAGTAGTTCCTCAACCGCATAAATCTATAATGCATCATATCTCTATATAGCACCTAAATTTTATGAAATTATACCTAAAGACTTAAAAGATTTACGTTTCGGAAATTGTTTCAAAAGAAATTTAAAAAAGTGGCTACATTCTATATCTAGGACTGAAATTCATAAACTCATCAATACGAACATCAACTAAATACATAATCTACTGTAGCTAATTTGTGTCCTTTTTTGTCATTTGCATTCTACAGTTTCAACTTAAATTATTGGTCCATGTACAGGCGATGCCTTCTATTGGGCCTGTTTTGATTTTATATTTATTTACTCATATTGTTTGTTATCTTTGTACATTGAGTGAATAAATATTATTATTATTATTATTAATGGAGAAAAAAAAGTATATAGACAAATATGAATATTTACCTACAGTATATTCAGATAAGAGATAGACCGGATGTAAACAAAAGGTTCGGGTGATTTTCACGCTAACGCCGCCGTCTCGACGTAAAACAGGAGCCCTCATTGGTCAATTCGCAATTAAATGCCAATGCCGAGCGGCAGAGCAGTCGTATCAAGGCAGAGTCACATTCAGGTTCAGACGTGTTACGTATGTCGTGTGCATCATTGCAATTTGATATTTCTTTGGACGTTTTCGTTTGTTATCTTATTAAGTTGTTGAGTTTGACGTTGTTATTGTTATACCTTGTTATTGATTGTTATTGTTATCAACTGCTTGCGCAAAATGCCCAGTAGTACAGATACTGCCGATGAAGTTGTAAACTCCTGTAGTCCACCTAGGAAACGCTCTAAAAAAAAGACACCTGAGTGCAGAAATGAAAGAGGTCATTTTGAATATATATAAGATCGAGCGCGAGGAGAACGAGGCATCAACCATCAAAGAAATTGTTGTGAAGGTTTCTCACAAAGTTGGGGTGTGTCGCGCATCAGTGTTTAATGTGTTAAGACAATACAAAAAAATCACACCTTTTCTGAGCCAATGACCAGTAAACATCGCAAAAGTATTGTTAAATCATTGGATGAAGCTGATAAGCATGCGATTAGGAGGAAAGTGCATGAATTCTTCTTTAGGAATGAAATACCTACTATAGATAAAGTACTGCAGGAGGTAAATGGAGATACAACGTTGCCAAATTTCAAACGATCAACTTTCCATGCGTTACTGAAGCATTTAAATTTCAAATGGAAAAAACGGGGTCGTAATAGTTTACTACTGGATAGAGAAGAAATTGTGCTATGGAGGAGGGATTATTTAACAAAAATTGGGAAATATAGAAATCAAAACAGGAAGATTTATTACCTTGATGAAACGTGGGTAAACGCAGGACACACTACAAGTAAAGTATGGGTTGATGATTCTGTAACTTCATCCAGGAGGGCCTTTCTAGATGGACTGTTCACCGGATTAAAAAATCCAGCAGGTAAATACGAGTAATAGACAACAATCGGATGTTTTTCAAACCTTGGGAACAAGGTTCTAAACATTAATTCCAGGGGGCAGATAAAACATATTACAAGTAACAAAACTTTTATAACTTTCGATAAAATGCGTGGATGTTTTATTGTCATTTTCATTTGTTAGAACTTTTTTAAGCCATGTTTTTATGTGTTTTCGATATTTCAATAATTTTTTAATATAATCTTAAAATATGTCGAATATTATAAACTTAAAAAAAGTTACTAAGTTTTATATTGTGTACCGTTCCTAATATTTCTAATCATTTTAATTCATACTTTAAGCTTTATAAAGTTATAATTTGTTAATATTAATATTTGCGCGTATTTCAGGTTCCTGATCATTCATTTTTTAAAGGTTTATAACTTTAAATTAAATTGTGAAGCGCTGAGAAATCATACGACCTTCAATATTCTTTCTTTAAATATGACTAAATAATCCCAATTATAGCAATCTGATACTCATGTCTCAATGTTTCTTCGCTGAATGTGATGAAAACATTTGAAAAAGGTTCGCTTATTGAAATAAATCTACACCAGTTAGTACTTCGATGTCCAGGTAAAGGGAAAAGGCTCATTATCTGCCATATTGGCAGTGAGGATGGATTTGTTGTTGACGGTCTGTGGTGCTTTGAGTCTAAGAAAACTGGAGATTACCACGAGGAAATGAATGGCGAATCGTTTGAACAGTGGTTTTCAAAAATTTTACCGAACTTAGAGGAAAACGCAGTAATTGTGTTGGATAATGCGCCTTATCATTCTCGAAGAATGGAGAAGGTCCCAACAACGGCTTCAAGGAAAGTTGATGTTCAAAATTGGCTCCGCTCGAAAAATATCAACTTTGAAGAAGCAATGCTGAAAGTACAATTATTAAGAATTGTCAAGGATCACAAGGCGGAATATCAAAAATACGCCATTGACGAAATGGCAGCAAGTCAAAATAAAACTGTGCTCCGTTTACCTCCATACCATTGCGAGCTCAATCCCATTGAGCTCATATGGGCAGAGGTTAAAACTTATATAGCTAAGCACAATACAACTTTTAAATTTTGTGACCTCAAAAGACTTTTCAAAGAAGCACTAGAATTAATAACAGCGCAGCTTCAGGCAGTAGCGATGATGAAAGCTCATCAAGCTCATCTTTCCAATAAAAGATGTCGTTCATCAAATTCGGTAAGTTATAAGTAATTATAAAGCTACTGTATTTTTTAATTAATTATTGACATTTTTGAACCCATTTTGGCAAAACTTATTCAAGAATCTTCTTTCTGACAATGTTCAACCATGCACGTTTTGAACGTTTTAATTTGGTTACATATTTACCTAGAAATCAAAAATATACTAATCAATATTCTAAAAGCAATTTTAAGAGATATAAGATTATTTTTAATTTAGGCTAATTTAAACGCCATTTTGAGATTATATTCGACTGTATTCCACCAAACATCAGGCGGCATCCGAAGCTGGAAATCGAAGCGAAAATTTTGAAACCCTTATGTATATTTACATCATTATATATTTCTTACCCCACCCCCACATGATCCTATATCCATCACCAATCGTATACACATCGAATTGTGCTAATTTACTACAAAGTTACGCAAAGCAGCATCTACTATCTAAAATATGTACTGCGTGACTCTTAATACGTCCCTGCCGAATGTTACAGCGTTCGATGATCACGTGGTCTTGTTTATGTCCGGTCTATCTCTTATCTGAATATACTGTAAATACCTTTAGAAAACGAATTCATACTTCATTGCTCCATAAACAAATGCGTTATTAGTAGAAAAACTAAATTCCTTGTTTTTACATTATCTGCAATGAACACAATACGAGTCTGAATATAAGCACTTTTTTATGAGGGACAAAAATATGTAGACAAATTCTTTTCAACATTAGTTTAGTACAGTTTCGTGTCAGAAGAGGATTAGTTTGTGTTCATCCAGTATTGTGGAATAAGTTGAGTGATTTTAAGACCATGCCGCGTGCTCCAGAAAATTGTTTCGATGTGAAAACTAAGATCATTGAATTATACAAAGATGGTCAACGTCAAGTCGACATTGCCAAAATTTTGAAGCTGAAGCGTAAAGTAGTTTGGGCAATATTGAACAAATATAAACAAAAAGGTATCTTAGAAGCCTCTAAGAGAAGTGGCCGGCCTAGAAAACTAAATGCTAGATCAGTTAGGTTAATAAAAGTATAATTTCGTCCAGAGATCCGTTTAAAACCCAAAGACATATAAAAGCCGAAATCGAGACAAAAGCAATTGTCAGTGTTTCTACGAAAACTATAAGTAGAAGATTAAATGATTTGAAGTTATTTGCACTTCGCCCGAGTTAGAAGCCGCTAATCTCGAGGAAAGACCAATTTGCACGGTTGCATCTTGATTGGAGCATCTGTGACTGGAAGAGGGTATGTTTCAGTGAGGAATCCAAGTTCAATATGTTTGGATCAGATGGTTTTCATTACGTTAGATGTCCTAGTGGACAAAGATTGATCCCTTAGTACACTTTGCCTACTGTCAAACATGCAGGCGGGTCTGTTATCGTTTGGACGTACTTTTCGGGGTTTGGTTTGGTACCTTTACATAGAATAGATGGCATTATGGATAAGGTTGTATACACAGACATACTAAAGCATGTCGTGTTACCCTATATGGAAGACAATAAGATAATGATCCGAAGCACACTTCAAATCTCGCAAAGAAATTCTTTCTGGATGAAAAAATACGAGTTCTGAAATGGCCTTCCAGTCTCCCGATATAAACCCCATTGAAAAGCTATGGGAATACTTAGATAAGCAAATACTATGTAAAAATTATTCAAACTAGGATGAACTTTCAGCCGCTTTAGAGCAAAAGTGGGGACATATTGATGAATCTTACATCAAGAAACTTCTACAACCTATGCCGAGACGATGCCAGGCGGTGATTGATAATAATGGTTATGCTACAAAATATTAACACAAACATGGTTGGTTTTCTATAATTCAGTGAACTCTGCTTCTTTTTTCTATAACTGTTTTGCTTTGTCTATATAATTTTGTCCTTAATAGTTCCAGTTTTTTTCAATTAATTTTTTATTGAAGGGAGTCTAATTAATTTATTTATGTATAAGTGAGTATTATATATATATATATATATATATATATATATATAAAGAACAGTTACAGATATTGTGAAAACCAGACATATTGCTACCTTTTCGTTGTACATCTTCAGAGTTCGCAAGCTCGGAAAGCTTGATATTTTTTGCTTATTATGGTTTTGAGTACTTTTATAAGGGAACTACAAATGATGTTTGGCAGTCAGTGAATAAAAAAAACAACAGCCCCAAAATTGCTCTAAAATTACCCATTTCCCGTTCAGTCAAGGATGACGTAACACACGAAAATAATGAAAATGGTGTAGCCTCGCCCCAGTCTTTCGTATTTCATCCGAAAGTAATAATTTACTCGTATAATCAGCTTTGATCATTACAAATAATTAGATTCCGTTTAATGCACGAGCAGATATGTATGTTCAAATTAGGCATTACTACACTTTTAAAGTAAATTAAATAATATGAATACCTTTTTCATTAGAATTCCAACAGGAAGATATTAATGAAGAAATGGAACTATTCCTGGAAGACGATGACTTGATTGACTTCGTAGATCGGGTGGTGAACTTTTATCGAAAAGAAGACCCCGGAAGTATTTTGGTACCAGACGGACACAGCTGTCAAACTCAGCGTCAAAGTGACAGACGTCAAAGATTACAAAGTCACGCTGACAAAAGGCAGGATACTTTTGTTCAAAACTCAGAAAGGCAAGAACGAGTATTGTTTGAAGTTGATGTTGTATAATCATATAGGATCGTTGCACCATACTTCAGCTGGGCTAGATGTCCGGATAACATTGATCAAGAAGAATCTGATTGAATGGCCTAGGTTGATCCTGGCAAAACAGAAGGCAAGGAATATACATTATGACTTGTCTATGTTGCAAGTGAAGGTAAGTTATTTATACGTAAAGCTCAACTAAATTTTAATTAAGGATTCAGTCTCGTTTAATTTGTAAATATTTATTCAAAGCGAATTAACAATGGATCATTCTCGACCTAAAGAAAATTGCATTTGTTATTGTTTACATCATTTTTCAACAACTGTATACTTTGTTGTCTTTCTTTTGTTATGTGTTGGCAAAACGTTTTGTGTATTCCCAAAATGTTACAAAGAGAACTTATTTGAATTCTCTGTATTGTATTTACCACATGAATCATCCAAGATGATATAATTTTTACTCTTTCATGTCAAACTATCAACGTCACAGAATAAAAGTTATTTTCTTCACATTTGCCGCCAAATGTTATGATTGAACTTCCGAATGCAAGTTTTGCCACTTTTTGGAGGCAAAATGTTCCGAATGAGAGCAGTATATTGTGTTGATACGAATACTAGTGATAATTATAAAAATTATTTCTATAATGTCCTCACGACACTTTAAAACATTTGAGTTAAAGTCCTTTGAGGAGTGGAACATTGACTTTCATGACACATGACATCATAAGTTTGTTCGCCATCTTGGCTTCTGTTTCTGTGCTTTTCAAAAAGGTGTTACTTTTTGTTCGGGTCAAGCTAGCAACCCGAAATTCGGGTCGATGAAATTGGTGCATTTTTTAAAAAGGAATGGCTAAGCTTCGGCCACGTTCGGGCAAAAAATACACCTTCAATCTAAACAGGCCGAAGATTCGTCCGAAGGCCTGAGGATTCGAAAAACAGTTCTCACGAGAAGTTTTACAAAAATCGCGCGAACCAAAACAGTGCAAATGCAGATAGGAGCAGAGTTTAGGAACTGTTGAATCGCATATCAACAGGTGTTAGAGGTATTTCATATGTACAGTGGATCAAAAATGTATTTGCATGCCCTATTTTTTTAAGCTAGGAGCTTCCCAGTGGATCACTGGTGCCGGCAGCCATGCAGTACCCTGTCGCTGATCAAGCGGTGGCGTTCGAGGTAGTCCAGAAGCTCTCGATTTAATGCAACTGCAGGACTCAAGTCCGGACCAGAAGCTTTGTTGATGTCTAGCGTCTTACGGTCTTATGCCTGAATGTTGCTGCAAATGGTATCATAACAAAGTACTAAAATACCTACTAACTGTAAACTTTTACGAGTTTATTTTTTTAGCGTCCCAGTATTTTTTCAGACTTGAATTTGATTCCTTTGGATACTCTTATATTATTTTTAATTTGCTCAATCAATTGCCATCAAAAATGATTATTTGGATGTTAGTTTTCAAATATATCTAGCATAAAAAATCGTATTTTCGTTATCGAGATTCAAGAAAAAGTAGGGTGTACCAATACTTTTTTCTGTATGTGTGGTTCTTATTCCATATCGCTTTGCAGGCAACATTTACCTTGGCAAATAGTATCAGTCCATATGTATATTGTCAAATATTTAATGCTGAAGGACAAATCTACGATAACAGGAAATCTTTCTATGTGGTGTTGATGTGCTACTAGTTTTTCTATAATTAGTTTCAAAACTGTAAGTCCACCTACTGATTTTTGTTTTGTCAAAATTTCTCTTCATAATTATCCATTGAAGATTAATTCTGTAACTTATTCTACTGTCAAAAAATAAGATGATATATCTGTGGTTACTTTGTTTTTAAAGCTGACTTCTTCTTGGATGTTTCATAAAACAATTATTTCTCATGTTAAATGTTATATAATTATACTATCAAATCGGGTTTCCATTGTAGCTTTACAAATGTGTACTTAGTTTTAATACCTATTTTAATTGTACAAAAAGTACTAATGTCTGATGTCACTACCAGAACGCTAAGAGTGTGCCATTGCAGCAGTTTTTGGATAATTATATATAATTCAGCGCTTCAGGCCTGAAGGCCCATGGCTTCTATCTTTTTGACAACTTCTTTCCACGCTTCTCTGTTTTTGGTCTTTTCCTCCCAGTCTGGTATGCCTAGTCTTTGTATATCCTCTTTGACACTTTCCAGCCACTGCTCCTTCGGTCTTCCTCTTCTTCTTCTACTACCTTCTCCTCCAAACAAAACTTTTTTGGCATTCCGATGAGACGGCATTCTGTAAACGTGTCCTAACCAGCGCACTCTTTGAGCTCGGGCTTTTTGTATTATACTGGGTTGGTTATACATCTCCATCAGCTTTATTAGTTCGCTTTCTCCATGTACCATCGTTGTTTTTTGTGCCCCCATATATTTTACGTAACATTTTTCTTTCCCAGCGTTCCAATTTAAAGTACTGATGGTTGGATAACTGATTTATATATCCTATCCTTTGTTTTCCTTGATATCCACCTCGAGTTTATCATCTTGCTTAAAGCCCCCATTGCTTTACTCCCTTTTGCTATTCTTTTTTCAATTTCTAAATCTTCTTCTGCTTTATCTGTTATTGTGACCCCTAGATATTCAAATTGATTCACCTTCTCGAAACAGTACTCTCTGCAACTACTTTTTATTGTTAACTTTCCTTCATCGCTTCCTCTCATTTCAAGGTATTTTGTTTTGTCTTCATTTATATGAAGCCCAAAACATTTGGCAGTTTCTTCTAACCTTCTAAACGTCTTCTCAAGTTCTGCTTTGGATCTGGTTATTATTGCTATATCATCGGCGTAAGCAATCAACTGATGTTTTCTATAGTAAACAACTCCGTCGGTTTGTATACCACAATTACGTAAAATAGCTTCCAGCGTAAAGTTGTAGATAGCGGGTCCCCTTGTCTCAGGCCTCTCGTTACGCCAAAAGCTCTAGATGTTTTCCCTTCCAATGTGACTTTGTTCATTGCCCCGTTTGTTGTCATTTTGACTAACCTTATCAGTTTAGTTGGTAGTCCCAGCGGTCTCATAGCTTCATATAATTTTTCTCTGTCAATGGAATCATACGCTTGCTTGAAATCAATAAATAATGCGTGTAAACCAAGATTTTGTTCATAACTATTATAGAACAGCTGTTTCATTGTAAATATTTGGTCTATTGTGGATCTTCCCCTTCTAAAACCTCATTGATATTCACCTATAACCTCATTTTCATATATGCTCAATCTGTCCCTTAGTTGAAATGCTAGTATCTTATATGCAGTGTCTAACAGGGCAATGTCTCTATAGTTTTCACATGAACTTGTATCACCTTTTTTGTGTATTGGGCAGATTACGGCGTTTTTCCATTCATCTGGTAGTTCCTCTTGATTCCATATACAGGGTGTCCGCAAAGTTGGGGTTTTCCTTTACACGACGTGTAGATCTTGAAAACATAAGCAATTTTTCTTAGTACCATATACACCAATGTCTTAAGGGAACCGAGATAAAGGGCTCTGCAACATCAAAAATATCTGAATACCGTCCTGTAGCCGCGACCCGGGACATCACAGATTGGTACAAGGTCTCAACCCGACGGCAGAACTGGGTCGGGGTCAGTGTGTCAGGTCAGTATGCAACCTTCAACCGATGGTTACGGTTACGCATGTAGAGGTAATCACGTAGACGAGAATCTCTAGAGACGTGGCTAGAGAAGTGCAAGTATCAAAAACTAAAGTGTGGCAAACGCTGCGTGAAGAGGGACTGTATCCGTTTCACGTCCAACGTGTACAAGCCCTTCAACCTGACGATTTTCCAGCAAGAGTGCGGTTTTGTGAGTGGTTGTTGCATCAACATGACAATAATCCGGACTTTTTGAAGTGCATATTGGTGACAGACGAATCTACGTTCACGCGTAATGGGGTGAATAACTTTCGCAACACTCATGTTTGGTCAGTAGAAAATCCGCACGCAATTACGCAACATTTTGCCTTCCTTGTTAGAAGATGTATCATTAAGTGTAAGACAATCAATGTGGTTTCTGCGTCTATTCGGTAGCGCTTCAGCTGATTTCATTTTCTGTTGGAGCGGTATGATTTCGGTCAGAGACGTACTTAGCCCTTCTCGTCAACAGGAGAGTGAGTACTTTTTCCTTTATTTTTTTTACTTGGTCGCCCTCGTTTCACTACACATTACCTTTGTTATTTCAAGGGTAGTTGTTTCTGAAAAGGAAAACCCCAACTTTGCGGACACCCTGTACATCTGATCAGACTTCCAAGTCGCTTGTGTAAATCTTGTCCACCCGCTTTTATTATTTCTGCTGTGATTCCATTTTCTCCTGGACTCTTATTGTATTTTAATCTTCCTATTGTTTCCTCTATTTCCAGATCCGTTGGTTCGTGTATTTGTCCCTGATTGTCATCTTCGATTAGTGGTGCTGCTTCCGTGTTCCTTTCCTCTTCGTCTGATAGCTTTAACAGTTCCTCCAAATGTTTGGCCCACCTTTCTAATTTTCCTGGAATGTCACCAATTAACGACCCATCTTTGTCTTTATAGAAGCAAGAAGACCTTTGACTACCCAATTTGCTTCTTCTTACATCCTGATAAAAGTTCTTAATGTTTTTGTTGATCATGTGATTTTCTATCATTTTCAAGTCCATTTCCCAGTATTCACGCTTTTTCTTTCTACACATCTCTTTCACTTTTCGTTTGGCTTGTTCATATCTTTTCCTTGACTCTGTTGTTCTAGATACATCCATTTGTATTTTTGCTTTCTGTCTTTGTTCCAATTCCCGTTTACAGTCATCATCGAACCAATCTTTGTTTTTTCTAGTACTCGTTTTTCTCATCATCTGTTCTGCTACATTAGTGATTATTGCTTGGATATGATTCCATTCCTGATTAATATCCTGCACAACTGGTGTGTTCTGCAGTCCTGTCGCTATTGCTTGTTCAAGTTGCTGTCTAACTGACGTATCTTCTAGCGCTTTTGTTGTCTTCTGTCTCTCTAAGTGTTTCTTCGGGATATCTTGTTTTATAACAGCTACTACCATAAAGTGATCCGTATCACTGTCTGCACCACGGTAACTTCTAACATTGTGTATATTGCAGGCATGCTTGTTTTCGATCAGTACGTGGTCGATTTGATTGGCAGAATTACCATCTGGTGAGATCCATGTTGTCTTGTGGATATCTTTCCTGTCAAAATAAGTGCTCATTATCTTGAAATTTTGTTCAATTGCAAAGTTAATCAGGAGTTTGCCATTTTCATTTGAGAGTTCATGTTTGCTTTTCCCTCCTGTAACGTTTCGATAAGTGTCTTCACGCCCAACTTTTGCATTGCAGTCTCCTAATATTATTTTGATATCGTATTTTGGTAGACTATTTATCACGTCATCTAACTGTTGATAAAAGTCTGTTTTGATATTCATATCCTTGTCTTCATTTGGGGCATGTACTTACATTGATCATTGTTACTTTCCTCTCAGGCGTAGATAACACAATCTTTCCGATATAGGTTTAAATTCTACTATCGTATCTTTTAGTTTTGCATTTATTAGAAATCCTGTCCCAAAAAGTCTATTTGCACCACCGCTATTACAAAATACGAAATTTTCGCACTGGGATATTCCTGTTTCTTTAAGTTTCGTTTCTTGAAGAGCTAGAACGTGTACTTTATATACGTTCACTATGTTGACTAAGTTTTTCAGTGCACCTGCTTCGTAGATACTTCTGACATTCCAAGTTGCAATTCTTATTTGCTCTTCTTGAAATTTATACGTACTTAACGCCTTATTTCTTTCCTTATTTTTATTCCTGTTCGTTACCTGTTCCATTGTCATAGCCACATTTTCTGTCGTCTCCAAGATATCCTTTTCTCTAAACATAACTGGTTTTTTTGAATCAATGTGTCTGGTTTCAACACCTGGTCTTTTTTATCCCATCTCCATTTTTCTCCACTAATCAGCAAGTTCATATAACCTATCTTGACTGTATTTCCTTTTGCTCTCTCCGTTTTAGCTTTGTCTCTTATATGCTTTTGAATCATCATCTCATTTTTTGTCAAATCACTGTTTATGTAGATTTTTTACGTTTTCAAATATTGCATCTTACCTTTGGCTTTCATGATCTTCATTTTAGCATCAAAACTCTTCAACTCCGCCACATTATTTTTTGGGCGGACTGAATATCTGCCTCTGGAGACAGTCTGGTTTTCAGAAAGTTTTCTACTGATTGCTTTAAATCCTCGTTACCTCCTATCTCTAGGAGCTCTATCCTTTGTTCTACTTCTTCCAATTGCTCAACCGTCTGTTTAAGCATACTGATTTCCTGCATCATGTCTTCGTTTCTTTGTTTAAGAATTGTATTTTGTTCTTTAAGTAACCTCATTTCCTCACGATTTTCCTCCCGAAACCCTCTAAACTCCTCCATAATACTTTTCATCATGTCCTTAATTTCTTCCATCTCCTTGTTAGTAACTCTTTTATTTCTATCTTTTGTCGGGGTTCTTATTATCTTTTTACTTTTTTTAAAGGCTTCTGTCTCTTGCTCTTCAATCCTCTTTCTTTTGCTTCCCTCGTCTGTTGAATCTTCAGTTGCGCTATCTTCACTCTGTCTAGAGCTGATACGGAATGCCGACATCTACACTCTATTATCCCCGCCTATGCTTTTAGTCTTCTATTGTGTATGTATGGCTGTCTACGCTGATCCACGCAAGGCGCCGCAGGTACCGATTTCCCGGGTCGACCCCTCGGAGGAAAGATGGTACCGAGCAGCTGTTGGCGATTCGAGATTTCTTATTTCAAGTGCAATTGACACTTACCCCGCAGATCTTCGCTTTTTGTTTATTTCAAAGTGTCTCAGTTTAACTAATTCACGCTTGACACTACTTTTCAATAAATATAATGACTCGAAACTCTCCGTAATACGAATTTAATTTCGGAGCCCAGTATTATATTGTTTATCACTCTCAGCGAAAATTATACGAATTCTGAATTTTTGTATGCCTTTCTCTACTATACTTTAACTGACATGGTGTTCTTTATCAGTATCTTGAGTATCAGTGTTTTATTATATTTCAATGTGAATGTAACAAAACGTTAGATATAAGTATTCATACTCAACAAATCATTTTCAACAAGTTTCGTTTCAATATTACACATCAAAGCAGTAATTCCTACGTATAAGTTGATATGGAAGCAAAAATGTTAATTATTTATGATGAAGCCAACCTTCGGATTCGGACGAAAGTTATGTAAAAGCCGAACATCGGCTTCGGCCAAAAAAAGTGATCCTAGGTGGGACCTTACTTCTGGTCCTACAATATAAATTCAGAATGTTTCAAAATGGTGAGCTGTCAAAGTTGATCGTTTTGTACACTTAATCGCTTATAACTCGTCAGCTAATCAATATCTACATTCTGAAAGAATATGGTCATATTCTAGGGCTATAAGGAGTTTCAATCTGAAATTGTCACAAGATTGCGTGCAGCCGCTATCTTGACATTTTCAACTTTCACTTTTATTCGTATATTAACGCATGATATTCATGTATTAATTTTATCCCACCAAATTTTAGCTTGTTAGCTTGACCAGTTCAAAAATAAGTGGAGTGGGAGGCTTTTTCAAAGGCACTATACAGGCTGTAAGAGAAATAAATAAATAAAGCCAGTCATAAGAGGTCTGTAAATTAAGTGATGAGACTGGTAACGTCGTGTTTGATCTGGCAACACTGGTGTCGCCGGGTTTGGATGGGAGACAGGGGAACAAGCGATCGGCCTTCAGTACCAAAATGAATGGTCAATTTCGAGCAACGGCGTATCAGATTTTGCTTCAGAATTGATTGCAGTGCAATAGAAACTCTTGCTAAACTTGAGCAGGCCTACGGAGATACTGTTTTGTCAAGAGCCCAGGTTTTTCGGTGGAAGGCATTGAGGAAGAGAGTCGATTGAAGATGAAGGCCTTCCTCTTCAAGAACCGATGAAAATATCGACAGAATCCGAGATCTCGTGCGTCCAGATCATCGATTCATAGTCAGAAAGATCAGGGAAGAGTTAAGCTTGACAGACACCACCGTTCAAGATCAAGAACAACTGGGTGTTGCATCACGATAATGTTCCTCAACAATATCAGTAAACGAGTTTTTGGTCAGTAAAAATATTCGCGTGGCTCCTGAACCCCCTTATTCGCTTGACTTAAGTCTTGTAACTTTGTTCTTATCCCAAAGTTGAAAAATCATCTCAAGCGAATCCATTTTGGGACAGTCTAAAACATTCAAACGACTTTAACCGACCAGCTGAAGGCTATTCCAGTATCGGAGTTCCAGCACTGATAAGAGGAGTGGAAGAACCAACTCCAGAGAAGTGTTGCTTCAGAAGGAAGTTTTTTATAAAATTGTAATTACATTTCAATATAATAATTAAAAAAAAAGTCTTTACGCTTAATTTACAGACCTCGTCTCCTGCTGTTAGTAACGTGTTTTAAAATAGATATCTGTATGATATTAGAGAAGCAGTTTATCGGTGGATCTATTATGCTGTTCCCTTCCATCTTTTGTAGGAGGAGAAAAAGAAAATTCTAGAGCTACCAAAGGAACTGGTCGAAGCCGACTCCGATTCTGATGATGAACTTGACATGTGCTATGAGGTTTATTCTGACATGGACAGTGATTTCGACCAAGAAGTTGCTCAAGATTCAGATTAAGTATAAGCAAGTGTACTTAGATGTGTCTTTCTGAATGCAGTTTTTTTTGTAACGTATGCATGTGAGACTTTGTTATGAACATTTGACTATTTTTTAAGTATATAGGTGCATACAGTAAATATGAAGTTTTTGATGAATCGTGAATCCGTATCTGCTCTGTTTATATATTTTTACTAGCAAAACAATGCTAGTAGCTTTACTGCTATTACAACTATGTTATAGATAATTGTGAAGTTCCAAATTATGAGATACTTTTAAATAATGAAACTGTATAGTGGTTATGTTTTAATGACATCAAATATATTTATAATTTTGTATTAACAATAGAGTTGACTTCTTTCAAAGATATCATGGTTCCATCACATCGAACATATCCACTCTATACCCACTTCCCGCCTCGCTCACACCATACTCCCCCAATTACGTTAACTAGAAATTTGTTAGTTGATTGTATGTATGTGAAAATCTGTCACAGTTTTATCTTTCTACTTCAAAAAGCAGTCCTGATGGTAGTTGACGAACTCGATGTCATTGAACAATGTTATAGATACACGATATCATATTCTTATAATTACAGGGGAATTACAGCCTGTTATCATGTAGTCCCAATATGAAGAGAAACAACACCTTGTTACAGTGAGCTGAGAACTCGAAGACCATTTTGAGACTTCGAGCGTATGCCTTTATTTGAATTTTTTTATATTTGAACCACCTCGAAGGCCTAATGCCAAAACAGCGATGAGTACCGTGAGGCTGTAGACGGTTGCAGAGGAATGAGGGTACACCACAGGACTCTAGCAAGGAAACACGTGCGCGTACAAGATGCACTCATTCTGGTCCGGCTTAGAGATCCACCAGGTGGTACCTCCACGTTCGCCAGTCAGAGACCGTCTACCACTTAATGTAGTGGAATTTCATATTAGTAGGGGAGACCGGGGCTAGTTGTCACAATTTTCAATAATTCTCTTTTTTATTCGATCTGAAGCGTTATATGCACATATTTGGTGCATAACTAATATGGTTTATCCTTTGGGAACATCATGTAAAATCGATAAGGCTGTAAAATAATTTACAATATTAAATTAAAATCTTTCAAACAAATGTGACAACTTGCCCCAGCAAGGGGCTGGGGCTGGATGTCACATTGCTTGGGGTTGGTTGTCACGTGTATTTTAGATCATTAATAAATTATGATATACTTTTAAACATACCGTAAAGTTGGGTTACTTTGGTCCACTTTTGAACTCTAACATACACTGTGATAAGTTTTACACCAAATGATATTAATTTTTGTTTCCATTCGCGTTTCATGGGTTTGTATTAGTACTTTGAACTTTGAAATGGGGAAGGAGCTAAGCAGATAAAAATATATTTTTTTTTTTTAAACCTGGGTGGCCAAAGTCAGATGACGAAGTAGGGTTACTTTGGCCACATGTTGTTTCATTTAGAAAACGCAAATACACGCCATAGCATATGTTAGTTTGGCCATGATAAAAATAGCCAAGTATGTTTGAAGTATTTTTTGAGGGTTTCTAAATAAAAAATACTTATGGCATATATTTTTTTGTTTTATTTATAGAATTTTTAAACAGATGTAAAAAAGTATTTTAAACTTAATTTAAATGCAAACAAGGTAGGTAACAAATCCTTTGACAAAATTTAAAAAACAAATTCTTTGGTAAAATTAAAAATAAACACATTTTTTGGTAAAATAAAAAAACAAATTCTTTCGAAGGGAAATTAATAATAAAAAATAACACGGTTAACCTAAATTATAATTTTCCACTTCTGGAATTTTAAGGAAACCTCTTTTGGACGAAATAGGTGTCTCTATGACCTGTAAAATGTCTTCCTCCTCGTACCAGATGATTTCATCTTTACTCGGCTACTTCCACTGCAACAATCCACTAGGTGTTAAGGATTTTATTTTGTATTGCTTCTCATCTTCTTTTATTTCAATAACTTGCCCAGGATAAATATGTTTTTCATATAAAAATAGGACAAACTGCCCAATTTTTATTTCATTCCTTCCTTTGCACGTGTTGCTTTCGCTTGTATTTTCTTGTATGAATTTAGTCTCACTTTCACTGTCATCGTCAGACTCTCCCTCCGATTGAAGTGACATAGCAACAGAGCTTTCGGAATCACTAGAAATTGTTGTTCTAGTTTTTTTGTTGCGGTTGAAAATGTTTTGTTTAACACCACTAAGTCCTGCAACTGGTTCGTTTTGCAAATCTAGGATTGAAATGATCTTTCCTGCTGTTATGTTGAACTTTTTTTCCTTGTAGTTTGTTCTGCTGGACCGGAAAATCTTCTTTCTTCAAGTAGTTCGATGACAGCGGCACTAACATTTGTCTGGACATCGGGATCGATATTATCATTTGATTGTATTCACTCCAATATTTTCATTCAGTTTAGAGGGTAAATTCCTGCCTTTTTGAAACCGCTTATTAAATTATCTTTTCCTGATTCTAATAATAAGTCTGTCACTAATTTAAGCAAATGCGGAAAATCAGATTTTGTAATTGTTTTATCTGCTCCCCACTAAGTTTGTAATCAGTTTTGAATTGCCTCTATTTCATTTTAAGCGGCCGAAATTATGCGATGTCAAGTGGCTGACTGAGATGAGTGGTGTTAGGTGGTAAACAAATGAATTTTATGTCATATTGTGAATATAGGTTTATGACATGCATACCTAGGTGCGAAGAGAGGTTATCGCCAATCAGCACTTTGGGACCCTCTAAACGCTTTAAAACTGTTCAAACCAGTCTTCGAATATATGGCCCTCAAACCACCCACTTTTTGAGCTATTATACCGTGTTCCATCTGGTCCTCCCTCCATTCAGGTATCATACATATTTGTTGCCTTATGAACAACATAAGGTGGCAAAACTGTGCCTACAGCATTTCCACAAAACATTGGACTTGTTGATTGTTTGGAAGAGTTCAGGATGCGCTGAGGATATTTGCAGCCCCGTTTTGTTGAAACTTTTTTATTACCTGGGTCATCGGATAAGTTGGATTGATCGTAATTCCAAATATTTGTCTGTGGAATCCCCCTTAATTCCTCTTCTAAGTAATCAAAGTATTTATTCATAACGGCAGATGAAACGCCGGCCCGAACGGATTTTATATTTGCAACAAACCTTTGTCACTGCTGGATGTCTTTTTAAAAATAGTCTTACCCATTCACTACCAGGAAGATTATTTGTAAATCTGCTTATAACTACACCCTTTCGATCTAGATTACCATTTCACAAGTTTTCTTAACTCTAGGGAATCTAGAGGAAAACCATATGACGATGTAAATAATAGATTTGTTTTGATTTTTTTTCGTCCTCCACTGACAATACGGTCTGGCCACCGAAGGTCTATTGTGCACTCCCTCCAACTTATTCAGCAATTCGCTCGAGGTATTTTGAATCTCGTAGAATATTGTCTTTGTGATATTACACCCGATCTAATCAGTCGAAGTGCCTTTTCTAGTTGTGCTGTGGTATAATTGCTGTAATTCCTGCGTCCTATGACTCTTTTGTAGCGTCCCATTTTCCCTAGAAATGAATGCGACCTGCTAAGTTGATCACGAAAAAAAAAACACACTTGTTCCCGGTCGAAAACAACGCAAACATGTGATGGCCAAAGTCGGACCAAAATGTATTGGGCGACTTTGGCCGTCCTCTAGTGGCAACCCCTGAAGGTTCAAGTTTGCTCACTTGGCTCATAAAGTTTCCTAAAGGTTGTATGATAGTATATTTTTACATGAATGTCATAGATGTCGCCTCATTGTCAAGCTGCGCATAAAGTTTTTTGACGTAAAGAAATCAGGTTTTTTATAAATTTTCCTATTTAATTTTTTTCAAATTCTTAAAAGTCAAATTATATTACGTACCTATCTCAAATTATTGTTCTTGAAGATTGAATGTATGAAATATGGACATAGATATCGCAGAACCTGATGTATTGCTATTAAATGGCAACACGGTGATTTGTGTGGTTGTCAGGGGACATTTTTTGGGGGTGCGACATGGTTGCATTAATACCCCTCAACGTTGCCAGCTCTACATGTAAATCTGAGATTGCTATACTTTTTTATATAGAAATTTGGTGGGATATGGGAGATCTTATACAAGCATGTGCTATTAACATTTTGCGCTATCTTGACGAATAAGTGCTTTTTTGTATGTTAAAATAGCATCGACAATAACACAAGCTGTTATAAGATCACTCTACTTACTAATCTGGAAAGGTTCAAAAGAAAAACATATTGCAAATACCTAAAAATATGTATTCATTATATAAATCTGAGACATTTTTCTACAAACAAATCAGTGTTAACATCATTAAGGTCCAGATGTTTTCATTCCCCAGCCTTTGTTGGCACCTGCATAAATAAAAAATTAGGAGACAATTGAATTGTGTTGATGTCACTACAATTTCAGATTTCTTTTTTTATTAGAACAATAATATTATTGTCCATGGGTACCCTCAGGAATTTTTCCCAGAGGTGCTGATCATCATCAAGAGATAACTTTTTGTGAAATTGACCTGCCCCCAAATTTTTTTGATGAGCAGAGGAAGCAATTTTCTCAGGAGGGGACAAATCCTATAAATTCTCAAAGTTGTACACGAAAGCATGCTAAATAAGCAAACATTAAAGTCAAAGCGGATTTCGAGAAGAGGCATGGCCTCTTGACACCACCCTGTGGGCACCCATGTTATTGTTCAATAACAACATGTGGCTTCGATTTCATTGCAACTATAGTGACTTTTGCATATCAACCCTGCTGCTCTGAAAATAGGTGATTTAAAATGGAAACTAATTTGGAGAAAAAGCAATTCAAATCATCACTGGTTAGTGAGTCATATAACAACTTACAAATGTTATGGTCTGCAAAAATCCTTCAGAGGTGTGCCTTTTGGTTAGATCAGAACTATTCTTCGAGCTTCTGATAGTTCTCAAGACTTCTCGTAGCGCTCAACTGTTCAAAAAGTGATGCGGAGATACAAACAGGTACGATCTTCAAATATTACATTTTTCAAATGAGTAACCGCTGCACCTCTGATCTTCCTCAGGATCTGCCAGAAGCCTGGCTACTGACTGGGATCATTTGGATCAACTTAAAAAAGGAATTAGTTTTGATTTGGAGTTTTTCTAATCGTCATTGTCTGTCAGAGCGGTCGTAGGTCATTTGCTCTAGGCTAATTGGAGTTTGTCTTATAGTATTTACAAATATATTACAGCTTTAGGTATTTACATTTTTATATTTTATAACTCTGAACAAAAGGCATGTGTCAAATACCATAATAGGGACTTTATTCAATTTAAAATGAAATCTTTATGTTACGCAAAACTAAAATGGCTTGCTGAAAAAGTAAGGTTATTTATGCAAAGCATAAGTATAGAAAGAAACCCGCCGGAAATTTAAATCTGACCAATCAGACAACGTCAGTTGTGAATAAGGGGCCATTTTTTAAAGTGCGACATGGTTGTCATATTGTGCACCAGCAACCCTGCTTGATTTCCCATTCGCCCATATTAGTTCTCCCCCCTTGTCTCAATGCTATAAGCCCGCGATACACATACACTGAATATAGGATATTGCGCATGTGGGCGGAGCTTCGTGACGTCACCCGGAGAGTTATCGGCTCCTGGTTACCAGCGGCAGGATTGTCATGTCATAACGTTACTGCAGTTCACGTGTATCGTGGTTAATACTATATAGTGTGATTTGTTGGTGTTTTTTGGTGGTTTTGTGACTTGTTGTATTAGTTATACATACTTCATATACCCTGTGTGGTTGATCAATTGATAAAAATGCGGCGTGCTGTTGTGGGATGTAATCCCGATAATCAATCTAAACGGAATCTTTGCAAAGACATGAAGTTCCAGTTTTCCTCAAGACCCAAACTTTAACAAAAAAATAGCTACATCTCACAAAAAGATAAGACAAAGTCAATGTAAAAAGCGCTAGGGTTTGCTAGAAAATGCTCTAGAGGATCTGAAACGACGCTTCAGCATCCAATACCTGTTAAAAACGTCTTAATCAAGATGTGATAGAAAACTTTTTCGGAGTAATTAGGACAAAAGATGGTCTTCATGACCATACAAGTCCTCTAGAGTTTAAGTATAGAATAAGGTGATATATGTTGGGGAGAAACGAAGGCTCATACTCACAGTACCTATTGCAGCGTAGAGTCAGAGGATACTCCAGGCACTCCACTAACCATTAACCGTATAATTAACGAGAATAAACTGAATGCACCTGAAGTATCAGCTGACTATTCCGAGCAAGTTTTAGTGGAAGAAATAGATGAGCTCGAGTATGACGGACTCTAAAATTTGGCCGGCTTTGTTTGCAATAAATTGCAGGATGAGAGGTTGAAAGGTTCCTCAAATGAAACTTATTCATGGATAGACCATCTTAGTGAGGGTGGATTATCAAAACCTTCCGCAACTTTCATGGATCAAATTGAGAAGCTGAACAAGGTAGGTATTCACTACATTCAATGGGGACGGAATAGTGACAAAAAAGCAAAATTTGATAGGTGAACTTCTGTTGAAGAGCAGCAACATTCACTGTCCTGAAAAAGCTAAAAAACTGTTTTTCAGGTCAAGTATGTTCTTCCGGATCATAGAACTGAATAAAAGTTTAAAAGACTAGAAAAATCGTAAAAGGAAATGGAATAAATTGTTGCTTAGACTAAGACATTTTCATTTATTGTTATACCACCATCTTACTGCAAAAAGAAGATTACTCCATTTTTCTACTTTTTGAGTAGCGTACATTTTCACACTTACATGTACAGAAATAAGCGATCGAACTTGCACATACCTCTTTCATCTTCTGGCCTCCCAAAATACTGAATTGCAACGTTGTATTAGCGCCGAAGACAGTCTAAAAAGCATTACTCATACTGGAAGGTAAAGTCGGAGCAATAAATAATAGATAAAAGGGACCGCATTCTATAGAGGCGCGTTGCTTGGTTGAGTTGTCTCCAGTGGCGATGTACTATTACTGTTGATGAGGTGCAGGCTTAATTAAATTCTCAATATGGTGTGATTTTCAAAGCAGATTCCATCTTTATTTATACTATATATCCAGGCTTTTCAAAAGCAAAATATTTCCTTCAAATTTCAATATTTAGGAAGAAGCAGGTTTTTGATTAATTCTGATATGGTAGGTTGGATCTCTGGTATTGAATAGACAAGCCGCAAGTGCTAGGCTACCGAACATAGTTATGTTTGGAAACTGAAGATTCTCGTCTAAAATGTAAATATGAAAAAGGTTTACTTTACGAAATTAGCGCTGGCCATTTATCCTTCTTGCAACTAATTTCATTAGCTCTGAAAAGTATTTCACCAGTATTTAGTTTAACCACTTTCTGTGTCTATACAAAACTGCATTCTGGTCTACATGCTTCTTACTTTGTAGATACACTGGTAGGTTCAGCCACTTTAAGCAGAAGTCCACGTATATAGAATTTTTGCAAACAATTATGATCATTTATGATTTGTTAATTTTATTCATATGTGACGGAAATTTTAAGTGCCCACTAAAGTGATTTGTAGGAGCCACTGTTGTGGTTTCGCGATAGTAATTGTTTCCTGTAGATTGAGATACTGCTCAACCAGTGTTGTTATCCAGAAAAAGATCTGGGAGGAGGCTCAGGATCCAGGGTTAGGGGAGGAGGCTGTCTTAGAGATAGAAAACTGCAAAGCAGGGGGGAACTTGCTTAGTCCTGGTAGCTACACTTCACAGAAGGTATAATATGCTGTAATATAGAGAAGAAGCGTAATGAGCTGTTTCCCTTCGGGAGGGGACGGAGATTTTTTCAGTGTATAGTATAGAAACATTTTCACTATATACTGCAAATCTATTTTGAATAATATGTAATTCTTTCAGACTGCTACGTGGCCCGTATTAGATTTTTATAAGAATGTTTCTGTTTATTTGTTACTTTTGTTTATGGATTTATACAAAAAACTGTTTTTTTTTTGAGAATTCTTGATTGATTTATTACTTTTTTGTATTTTAAAAGATATTATTTTTGTTTTAATTGCATTGAATTAACTCTTTTTTATTATTTCATGCTATATTATACATTTGAATTTTTATTGAACCACTCACTACCTTATTATAACAATAAACTGATGGATTATAATTTATTGTTTGGGCAATCTACCTTTTCCCCTTGTCTATTGAATACCAAATATTTGACCTACCATAGAATTTATCATTCAATCTCTGTTTCTGATCTGACCAGTTAATAAAAAGACCGTCGGCAATGAGTAATCAGGGGAGCAGAAACACTTCGCCCTGCGACCTGTCTTTATGTAGAGCGTCCCTCTTTTTTCCAGTATAATTTATTGCGGGTATATTTCTTTCATCTCCTTTACCGCCGTCTGATGGATCGCTCTAAGCAAAGCTAAACATACACGGTAATGTTTACCGAAAGCACATGCGATAAACAGGTTACAATAACAATAAGAGTTTTGAGCAAACCAGAATTCTTAGAGACAAACACTTTAAGGAGTGTGTATATTTCATATTTTCAACTCTTGTGTTCTGACGATTTAAAAATAGGAAAGTTGGTTTGTCATTATATTAAATTCATCCACTCTCAAATCTGCCGTTGGTAATAAGGGAATCATCAACTTGAGCATTTTATAGATCAATTGCTTATGGGTGAAAGATGAAAGGTAAGAAATCAAAGAATGGCATGGAGCTTTTCAAACGCTGATAATTCTGTACGGATTCGCGTCGTGTATCGCCGGAGTGTGAGTAGAGACAGTTGATTATGATTTGTTCGCCAAAATATTCATACAGATCATATTGTAGCGGAATCATGAATCTGAATATCCATAATAGTAAACCAGGCTGATATGCATATTATTAGCGTGTATGTAAAGCTTTACATACACCCTTCAACTGGATAGATACCAACGCACATGCCGGTATACAATAAGATTTTTTTATGATTTACTGCCTGGAGGCTACCAAGATATCCAAATAAAGGGAAGAAGGGTTACAGGCGGATGGCTCATCGTAACGGGCTCCCTACTTTTAATTTTATTGATTTGAATGCGTAGTTTGACATGTCATAGAGTAATTGTGTTTATACGTTATAGGGTAATCCATATTATTATTTTTTATGTCTAAACGATATATATGATGAATAGCATTTTCTGGAAAATAGGCTTGAAAAATAGAGTGCTTTAGCGTTCCACCCATTGGCGATAACCCACCTGTCGTTCTAGTTTCCTTGACATCATGCAATATAAGTAACTGGTATACTGATTCTAACTCAGGCTGGAATGGATTATTGTTCGGTCACAAGTTTGAAAATGAATGTAAGGGCGCAAAACTTAATAACCAGAAAAGAAAGCAGGTTCTCCAAACTGTATGCTTACATCCTAAAAGTTTTTTCTGTTCAGATGAAAACAATCACTTTGTTTTTAAATGTTCGTATTCATTTTTCAGTGAGCATGAGCAATGTATACTGAAGAGTATAAAATTAAATAAAGAAATTGAACATGACATCTATTTTCTCGCAATATACTTGAACAATCTACTTTGGAAATGTTTGCCACTCATTGACGTAGAATGTAAAACTAAATAACAAATTTGTATCGTATTTTATTCTTTTTGGTACTACCCACCCATGAATCACAAACATTTAGTTGCTCAATAAAAAGAGTTCCAACACGGTGTAACTTGAAACTAACAACTTTTTAGGAGCGCAAAAGGAACAGTGGGCCTTTGGAGTCGCTATCGAATGATCTTATAATCCTCTATGTTTGTCTAGTCGCAAATGAAACCTCATGAGCTAATAGTGCCTACTGATGACATTCCGGCAATCACGTTGGCTTTTTTAAGCAAATACATTCTTTTTTCCGTTTCGTGGTGTTACAACTTTAAGCGACGATGTCTCACATTCCAAACATGTTAGAATAACAATAGTCGGCTTTACATCATTAGCGGAGCATCGAAATATTAGCATCCCACTTCCTGCTTGTTTCGCGATACGTAAAACAATACAGTGTTCTGCGATTTTAGGATTTTGGATACCACAACGTAATTTCAGACACCTCGCCAAAAACTGTTTTAACGATGGAGTGACGATACTATTCTACAGTCCATATCATTCCGTCACTACTAGCTTATTGAATCACCTTAAGCGCCAATGCGACGTAGCAATTCGGTATATTTGGAGGGCAGAAGATGAAGGAGGTATGTGCAACTTCGATGGCTTATTTTTGTTCTTACGAAGTTCTGTGGAATAAGGATAAATGTAGTACAGTATTATGACATGAACATTTTAATCCTGCTCCACAGTACATATTAAAATATAGGTAATGTAGAAAAATGTAGTTATCTTGTTTTTACAGTGAAGAGACGATACGTCCTATTGTGGACCTAGAAGCTGTTTAAGCTATAGCCTGTGAAATGGGAATTACAGGGTTGAAGTCTTTTATGAAAATCCACCATTTTGTATAAAATTTTAATGTAGCCAGTGTCACTCGCACCGCTAAGACGAATCCAACGACACCTCATATGTGAAAATCTATTAAGCCGTTTGATCTGTACCCTATGAAGTAGGAATTACAAGGTTGAAATCTTTTATTAAAATCCACAATTTTGTTTTTTATAAAATTTCAATGTAGCTAGTGTCACTCGCATCGCTAAGACGAATCCAACGACACCTCATGTGTGAAAATCCGTCCAGCCGTTTGGCATGTAGGTGAAAATATGCACTTTATCCATATCAACCCAAATGATACGAGTAATCCCTCGCCGCGTGACGTAATGCGCGCCGGCGGACGAAAATCGAACAGCGGAGCATACGGCCCTGCCTCCTACAAAACCTAACCCGTACGTCCTCGAGTTCGTTCTGCGGGGCGGCCTTGGGCGGTGAACCGTGTGCGACCCTGTAGAGGGGGCAACGGGGTGCCGCCTCGATCAGTTTTTGAGGAGACCCGCAAGAAAGCCAGTAGCCCGGCCAATCGAATGATTCGATGAGCCACAGGTGTCTCGGATGTACGTATATATCTGGGACGCCTGCAGCTCAACGGTCATCATGGGCAATGGTACTTTACCCAACCCAAGGTGTTAAGCGATTCCGTGCCGAGGGGTGCGTGGCGGTGGGGATGCACCGTTTTAAACGGAGCCTCTGGGACACCGGGCGACCTCCCAGAGTATCCAGCCTTGCGTCCGTGTAGGGGCACCGCGGACGTCGACCACCACTTCCCCTATACTCGTGGGAACAATATGGAACCCAATGAAAATAATAAAAACCCCGAGGTCCCCCCTACAGTGGACCCCGAACATCCAGGCGGCCCCTCACCAGGGGACCCTGATCGTACTCTGAGAAGCTTAGCGAGAGAGCTAGCGGAAAGGGTGGGCTCTCTAAAAATTAAGAAGAAGTCTCGGCCAGGTTCCGAAAGGAAAAGGGCTCGGAAGCGGAAGGTCGGGGCACCACTTCTGGGACCCCGGCTGGACGGAGCCAACCGCCATCTGAGCTAGACGGTGCGCAATCCGGTGTGCGCGTGCGTCCCAAGCGGGTCTCAGGGTGGCTGTCGTGTCCGACGGTTATCCTGGGACTCAACTTACCGACGCGACGTACAGGTGCAGCAGGTCCAGGAGGCGGTCAGTGTGCTGATAGATGGGCTCCCAGATGAGGCGGCCCTTCCCAGGTACATTGACTGCTACCTCTCTCGAGGGGCAGCCATCTTTGTCTGCGAGGACGAATCCTCTAGGGCATGGTTGGAGGCCTCCGTGGGGGATCTGCGGCCGTGGGAAGGCGCAAGGCTCATTACGATGAGCTTTGGAGACCTTCCCATGTACCACCGCGTGATGGCCTGGTTCCCGGGTCCCAACCTGGGAAACGAGGTCATCACGAGACTCAGGAGGCACAATCCTGGGACTTTTCCCAGCGCGTGGAGGCTACTTGAGAGGAAGGAAGAACACAAAGGTGTCCGACTTGTCCTCTCAGTTGATTCCATAAGCTGGAAGGTCATTGCAGGTAACGGCAACAGGCTGTGTTGCGGTGGAAGTTCGGGGGTGTTTACACTCCTGAGCAAGAAGAAAAGCAGTGGGGCGACACCTGCTGGAACTGTCCTGGCTCCAAACCAGAAGGCGGACCAGCCCAGACCGACGGGAGCTGAGGCGGTAGACCAGGCTCCTTCACAAGGGATGGGTCGGCCGGGTCAGCTCTCGCTGGAACCACCGGAGGTTACGGACGTAGAAGCGGCGGGTCCAAGCGGGATATCCGCAGAAAACATCGCGGCGGACCCTGCGATGGATCTGTCCCCAGAGGGCAATGATAGCGACTCGGACGAGGACGGAATCCTGAACCGAGTCCGAGAACTCCTCCGTGGAAGCGGAGATGAAGGCGGCTGTGACAGTGAAGACTGCGGCGGCGACGGCGGTACGCCCGAATAGGGGACACATACCGTCATTCGGGAAGGTGTAGACATTGACAGTAAGCTTGGTGCGGTCCCATACAGGCTTTGCAGGGGCTCTGACATAGAAGCAGCTGTCGAGTCTCTGAGCAGGGACTTGACGGCTGCATATGAGGAAAACTGCCCGTTACGCAAAGTCCAAGGTAAGGGCAAGGAAACCTTCCGGACCAAAGAATTAGAGGATAGAAAACGAGCGGTGCACAAACTTTTTAGCAGAGGAGCACAGGAGAAGTTCTCCTCTATGGGAAGACTACAAAAAGGCATTGCAGGAGTACAAAAAGGAGATTAGAAACGCCTCCAGAGAATCCTGGAGGCACTTCTGTCAGTCCATAAATGACATTCCTGCTACTGCAAGAATACACAGGGTCCTATGCAAAGACATTAAAGCAAGATTGGGTTCTCTGCAAGATCCCTCGGGGGGGTGTACTACTTCTGAGGAAGGTACTCTGAGGCTTCTGATGGATACGCACTTTCCCGGTTCCACAGTAGCGCGATCAATCACAGAGTGCATGCAGTTGCGCAGGCCCACAAGGGAGGACTGGCGCACGGCTAGAGAGATTGTCACCTTCGAAAGGACGGTATGGGCAGTAGATTCGTTTGCTCCATACAAAAGTCCAGGTCTGGACGGCGTATTTCCGGCCATGTTACAGCAGGACGGATTTCGGTTGTTCTTTACCTGTTGAATGTGTTTCGAGCATGTGTGGCCACGGGCTTCACACCTAGAAGCTGGCGGCAGGCTAAAGTGGTATTCATTCCGAAACCGGGCAGAGATAGATATACTGGCCCGAAGGATTTTCGACCGATTACTCTTTCATCTTTTGTGCTTAAGACATTGGAAAGGATAGTTGATAGATACTTAAGGGATGGCCCGCTGGAAAGGTGTGTCATTTATGCAAATCAGTTTGTATACCAAGCTGGAAAATCGACTGATCTGGCCTTACACAATCTGGTCGGTAGGCTGGAGAAGACTCTAGATCAGCGAGAAGTGGCACTCGTGGTCTTCTTGGACATTGAAGGTGCATTTAATTGCACCACAACCGACTCTATCAGACAGGCCTTGGTTAGACACGGGGTTGGATCAATCCTAATAGATTGGGTCCTCTCTACTCTGGAGGGTCGGGTAACAACAGCTATGCTGAATAACGTAAGCTGCAGCGTGAATATATCTAGAGGCTGCCCTCAGGGCGGTGTTCTGTCACCAGTAGGTAGGGTTCGTATGTTCTAGAACGCCCTTGAGAGTCGACCTTGGGAGCCAACCTTGAACGCATATTTAACCTCGAAATGTGACCTTGAAATGTAACCTTGAAACATGGCCTTGAAATATGACCTTGAAATGCAACCTTGAAATATAGCCTTGAAATGTGACCTTGAATCGAAATATGGCCTTTAAATATAACCTTGAAATGTGACCTTGAAGTCGTGAGTGGTAGACGGTATGACCTTGGAAATATGTGTTTAAATTAGTGCAGCGCTCGGAGAGGAGGCAGTTGTTAGCAGACAGCACGAATCAAACAATGAGTGCAAGACAAACATTTAAGTTGCCGACGGTGTGGGAGGGGAAGCCGGTGGCGGTTATACGCGCATTCAACAGAATACATCCTGAAGAAGAAAATTGGGACGACCCATGGCCCAGAACGCATATGGGCACCACACCGCCGCATCAACCATCTGAGTCCAGAACACCTATGAACACCACACCGCAGCATCCTCCATCTGGGTCCCGAACACCCATGGACACCACACCGGTTAGCCGATATGGAGTCAGGAATCCGTCGCCGGAAGTGGCAGTGGAAGAGAATTGGGATGATGAAGCAGGTTCTAATTCGGATCAGTTGATTCAGGTGCCCATGCAGAGAAGTATACCTCCAGGCATGGGTCGTGGTGCGAGACTAAGATGGATTATACAGGAGAGAAGGAGATTGCGACAGGTGCAGCAGTGAAGGAAGCAGGGTTTCAGAGGGTGGAGGTATTGTTGGCAAACGGAAGCAAGGTTTAAGAGAGTGGAGACAATGTTGGTAGAAGGAAAAAGTAGTGGGGTGACTAAAAAGTGCACCAGCAAAAGTAACATGTGCAATGAAGGTGAACATATAAGTATTATTCCAAAGACCGTATCCTTCAACGAAACAAAAAACAAAATACATATCATGTATGCATGGCAATATGCATATAGAGAAGCTCGAAGAAGTAACGGGGAGATGGCAGATAGATGTAGGTTTCAAAGGCGAGTGCAACTAGTCGAAGAAGTGTTAAAAAAATACTTGACAGTAGATTATAGGCAAACAGTGTTTACAGAAAGGTTTAAAGTGTAAATTATTAAAGTGGAGGTATGTCTGTGATATGTATAAAAGTAGTAAGAAGTAGGTTTAGTAAAATTGCGAGTATGTAATGTAATGTAAAAATAGAGGGGAAGAAGCAACGCTTTGATGTATTTATAAAATAATAAAGATTGTAAGATAGGAATATTGTGTAGTGTTATGTGGGAGGAAGGGGTAAAAAATACATTAAATGAAGAAACATATGTTTATTGACAAAAATGATGACATGATGAAATTTTCATACAAATAAAAAACGTTAGACATCGCACACATGCAAATATCTGTTGTATGGTAAAAACACTTCGCCGGTGAAGGGGTGAGGCGGGGCTGCTCTTCAAGCTCGATTATTGGTTTGCTGGTGAAGTTTCTCAGGTAGGCTGCTTTTTCACGTCCTTTCACATAAATTCTGTCTGCCCCATCCGCAATATGTTTAATAATGTTTCCAAACTTATGTAGGGGTGTAAACCCTGAATTCCAGGAGATACCATGGTAATTATCAGTCAACCACTTCGCCTGAATCTTCAACGGTGGTGGCAGCAGATCCCAAGGAAAAGGAGCTTTGAAAATATAATGACATAACCTAACACCATCATAGGCGCAAAATTCTTTTGCGAGAAATTTATTATTTTCAATTTTAAATCCTTGAACATCCAAAACGACACTCATATTTGTAAGTAGGAGAATTTTGTATATAGAATGCGTCTTTGACAATAGGAATTGAGTGCTTCTTTCAAACTTTGCAATTTCTGATAATACTCTCTGAGAGCTTGTCTGTAGGATGATGTCATAATGAGAATAAAGGAGATTTAGTCTGAACAAAGATATTTATATTGTGATTGATCATGATTGATTAAGCTCTATCGCTGTTTAACAATTTTGGTTAAAGGGTTGTAGGTGAAAACGCGATCGTGTAGGATGAGACAGTAAGCAGATGTTTCCGGAGGAACATTTTCACTTGTCTCAAATTCAATTCGCATAACCACCGATCCAGATTGGATACTTTCCTTCTGTTTAGAGCAATCAATATGTGTGATAGGGGCAATAGAAAGGAAATCTTTTGGGGAAAACAGAGGTTCATTTTCACTCTCATAATAGGAGGAGCGGAATTTTGAGTACATTTCATACAAGAGAGCAAATTTTTGGTTTTTAAAATCCAAAAAGAGATCATTATATGGGAAGCGGTCGGAGTTGAGGAAAACCCGAATATTGGTCAACTTGCAATGATCAAATTGTGACATATTGGAGGTAGATACTTGTTTTTTATTAGTTTGAAAGGCTAGGATAACATGTCTAGGGGTCTCGAGCTTCGTTGTAGTTTTGACTGGCCAGGTGTGACGCGTTGTTTCAGGGAGTGATGGATACTCTACTAGTTCCCAACTGCGAAAATATAGTGGAATTTCCATGTTTTTGTTGAGAATTTTTGTAAGAGCTAGTTGTTGAGGAATGTCAACAGATACGTGGGGTACTCTCCACTGAATCTTATCAATCCGAATTTTTGGTTTTTCGGATGTAGTAGTTGCTACAACAGCATCAAGGTCATGACTACTACGGATTAATACTAACTCCTGTTTCATATTGAGGAGAATTTTTCGATAGTCTTCAAAGAATCCCATCCACATGCTTAAAGGAATACAAACATTGAACTTGCCAGACTCAGAAATAAAAGTGTCTTTTGGGAACCAGCCAGCATTTTGCAAGCGTGAACTCTCATTTTCATTAAAAGACAGATACCCTTTAAGGGTGGAGGTAAGACCAACATTTCGAACGGAATCGACTACAACTCCGTTCAGTTCATAACGGAGCTCACGGAACAGAAAAGCAAAAGCGTTATTGATTAATTGCAGAGTTTTAACAGTAGTTCCATCAGCGTTTTTAGTCGTAACAGCAGTTCCATCGGCTTTGGTTAATTCTCCTTCGAGATACAAAAGACTTTGTGACGGGAGGGTATAGGCATCTAGTTCTTGAACAGCAATGCGAATTTCATCGTTGTAGTCAAAGTTGGAATTGATAAAAGGTTGATAAGTGTGATACTCCAGTTCTGTAATAGAATTATCAACAAGAGGTTTTTGTGTAACGTTGAGAATACTCATCCTACAACACGTGAAAACCTAGATTTTCCAAAAATTTTCTATTATCGTTAGTAAGTTGCAATGTTGATTGTTGTCGAAATGATCTTCTGCGTATGCGGGACGGCTTACCACTAATAGATGGTTTCGACTGACCTCGCTTTTTATAGGGAAAAGAGATCGGAGGCGCGTAATATCTAATGCCCATTGTTACCGGATCGTAAATGAAGTCGAAGTGTAATGGTCTCGTTACGAAAATTAATTATGTGACCGTCTTGATCAACAATGTTGACGGTAATGGTTGTGATTGCTTTAACACTCACTGGGAAATATAAAATATTTTGAGGTGATTCAACGATTTTATACCCGGGCGAAACAGAGGGAAAAAATTGATGGATGATGTGGCTTGGCACACCGTTGGAATATGAGCCTGTGGCTACATTGCAAGCAACACATATTGAATTCACTTTCAAAATTTGCACAGGAAAATCAGACGTATGTCTAATGATTGGGTCAAGACGTCGAGGTTTAAATCCGAGAAGGGATGCAATGGTACCATTCTGTGAAAAATCAATCGTAAAATTGGCTTTGAGAGAAACTGTTGTGGAATTCATATGAGGTGTAATGCTAATAATTTTCCCTTCTGGGAGATTTTGATCTAAATAATCAATAATATCTCGAATTTCATATGCGCCTGTAGGAAATGTAAGTAGTTCATTGTCACATGGAAACTTATTATTAGTTTCGTCTATATTGGGAATAACATTGAAGGATTCAAAGTTGCACAACCCGATTTCATAGTCCACATTATCATCAAGATATAGCGGGGGATTAAAATGTGATTGGAGAGTGGAAGAAGTTCCCGACAGCGTAAATGTGAGGGACGTCATTACTGTAGAACGTTTGAATTGCAACTTCTGTATTAGGAGTAACAGTAAGAAATATATAGAAATTGTAAGCATAGCTGTCCACAATTGTGAGCATTAAACTTTTGTATTGGAGTATAATTGTATACAATGCGAACATTTTTATCACTGCTACCAAAATATCTTATCAGCTGCAGTGGAGGGCGCAGATTCCCATATGAATCAAAGTATGAGACAAGATTGCCATTTTTCACGTATGCAACCCAATGAGTCCCGTCGCCAGACGAGTCATCCAAATTAACAATTCCACTTTCACAAGTCTGTATACCCTTTGGTAATTGATCTTTCATGAATACTCCTCGAAAAAAAGGAATGTTAAGTTGTTTTGCAAAGTAAAGTAGTTCAATATCGGAAAGCGCATGGGATGGTAGGTGCCTTAGCAGTTTTTTTTGTACGGTGCTAAAAAAAAACCCTTTCCCGTGGGAGAAACCTTGCGAGAGGCTTCTAAAGCCAAGTTATGACGCTTCTGTTCCGCAAGTTGTGACTGATTGGCTTTAGCATCATTGACAGCTTTTGCAATGGAGGCAGCACCACCTCCAAGAGCTCCAAGAGCCCCGAGTATAGGTAGAAGTAAAGGTAGAAAGCCACCTGTTTTCGGTAGAGGCAGAATCCGCAAACGTCGCTTGGAACTTTGCGATTTTGGTGATTTTTTTCGCAAACCCTTTCCCATCTTGTTCAAACGTTTCTTTCTTTGTTGTGTACGATGTTTTCGCAGGCCAAAACCCATCTTTTTTTTAGCTTTCATTGCTCCAGCAACTCCCAAAGCTGCCATTCGTTCTCCAAAAGAGCTGTCGGATGCGAAGGCTCGCTGTATAGCTTGATCAGCCAAAAGTTTGTCCGCTTGTTGACGCGCAGTGAGATCTTTCTGCTGAGAATAGAAAATGTCGTGTTGTTTGCAAAATTCGTCAAGTGGATTTATACCAACATCTCCTCGTTGAAGACGTTTTTGCAGTTTGGTTGACGGGCCACAGAAATTGTAACCTGGGATGTGGGCTTCGAAAGGGAGATTTTCTATTACGTTGGAAATGAGGCCGCGACCTCGCACGATCGGTGTCTGCTGGAAAGTACGTGTCATGGTGGAGTGCACAATCATTATATACTCTTATTACGAATAGAGCGGGAGGTACTATATATAGGAGTCCATTTGGATGGCTACTAGTAATCACACAACATCATGAGAATTGAGCAGACGATACCAAAGCTTTAGGTAGATAATTACGATGGAATAGTGCAAGAAAAAACGTTCCGAAAACATGGAAGTGTGTTCAATGGTGCTTCTAAACGGGCTCTAATTGTTGGTAATAGTGGTGCTGGAAAGACTAATATCATGATCACCCTATTAATACACCCTCACGGATTACGATATGAAAATGTCTATTTGTTTTGTAAATCACCCTACCAAACAAAGTATCAATTTCTTCGCTCAGTTTTAGAACCTCTAAAAGAGATAGGATATTACGAGTACACGAACGGTGATGATATTAAGCCTCCAGCGGAAATCGAATCAAATGCGATTATGATTTTTGATGATGTTGCATCATGTAATCAGGATATAATGCGTCAGTACTTTAGTTTTGGGCGACACAAAAATACAGATTGCTTCTACCTGTGTCAAACATACACAGCAATTCCCAAGCAGTTATTAAGAGATAATGCAAATCTTCTCATACTTTTAGCACAGGATGCATTAAATTTGAAGCATATTTACGATGATCACATTAGCTTGGATATGTCGTTTCAACAGTTTAAAGATATTTGCTCACTGTGCTGGCAGGAACCATACGGTTTTGTTGTGGTTGATAAAGATTCACCCAAAAATAATGGGAGGTATCGGAAAGGTTTCGACAAGTATATATACCTATAGTGTGGTATATAAAGAGCGTGTAAGATTAGCAGTACCAGTGTTACGCCAGCCTCTCCATAATACGTGATATGGATCCAAAAATTGCAAAGGAATTGGTGAAAGCCAGACAAGCAGTCAAAGAAAAGTATCGAGCATTAAAGTCGGATATTGCCCAATCGGAAACCCAATTGCAAAAGCAGTGGAAACCTATATCGGAACCGCTGCAGCAGTTACTTGAAAAAGTAGAGCCAGTCAAAGTAAAACCAGAGAACTGGAAATTAGAATCTAAAACATCAGCACCTCAGAAATCACCACTTTCACAGAAATTAACACCGACAAATATATACAATAGATACCTCCCCACTACTACAAGTTTCCTTGAAGACACATTCTCTAACCTTCCCGAGCACTCTATTTTACAAGACGTTTCCGGGATAGAAGAATCACGTCCCGATGCTACAGTACTAGAACGAGAACGTGATGTTGACGAGCAAATGATTGCTCACACACGGGAAGAGTTTCGGCGCCTAAGCAAAACACCTGGTTATCAAAGTTATTTAGAACAGTTCCATCCATTACCTCGTCAATATATCGATGAGTCTATACGGGGGGATGAAGAGAATGTTGATCGATATCACGGTATAACACACGATTGGATCGGCGAAAAATTAAAATTGGGAATACCCCAATAACCCTCGAGGAGTCGGATCTAATTTTAGACAATATCAGATATCCAGGAACGCCAGGGCTGTACGAGTTGTTGTTCAAGAAAGACCCTCGTGGATATAAACAGACCGATCTGGAGCACTACATGGATATGCTAAAACGGACCAATGCATATCGACGTAATTTTGATTCTAATTTACAAATTCAAGGAGTAAACACTTTCAAGTATAAAACAATAATTCGACCATATTTAGTAAAACACAATCTAATAAAAGTATCCGCTGAGGGTGCAAGCAAAACGGGGTCTTTTCAGAAACCGGCACCTCCTAAAGCTCGACCCAGATCACAATCATTCAAACATGTAAGGGGTGGTATATTAGAGTATTCCCCGAAACCAATTGAGTATGTGTATTTTGATGATCCCAATGAGTTGGTCAATCGATTACGCTTGCTCATCGCATCTGCGTATGCTGGTAATAACGGGCATAATAATGAAATCATGTCTATAATTGAGGAGTTGCGCGAATTAAAAATTATAAAATGAAGTTGTAACGTAATATTACTCTATTTTCGTTGCTGCAGTTGTACGATCAAGATGCCAATTGATAAATTTGGAAGACATATGCTCCATTCAAAAAGGAGGGACATATCTTCAATCTTCAGTGCTTTTCTAGCATCTAAACTATTCAGCGTATGTGTGGTACCCATTTATTCCAACACATTCAGCGCATTATTTTACACATTTGGTGAAAATAGTAGGGACTATATCGTTCCTGTGACCGGGATAGTTGATAGTATAAATATACCTCCCAAAATAAGAGTGAAATATGGTCAAAGTGATGTCAAAGCCGACACACACCTGTCGAAAGGGGATATTCTGAACTTCTATTCATCTCATGAACCAAAACCTGACCTTATAGGTAATATCGTGATGCGCTGTCCAATCATACAAGAATGATGGACTTTAAAAAGCAGGTCATTGAGGAACTTCATAAACCGGCTCGCAGAAATTATAGACGTCGACGCGTTATTATGAAGGGTATCAACGATCTCCTACAGGCAGATTTGGTGGAAATGCTTCCGTATCAGAAAGTTAACAAAGCATTCCGTTACATTTTAATTGTCATCAACGTTTTTAGTAAATTTGTGTGGGCAGAACCAGTCAAACGAAAAACTGGAAAAGATGTGACAGCTGCAATGAGTACAATTTTATCGCAAATGCAGACAATTCCGAAAAATTTACAAACAGACCTGGGTAAAGAATTCTACAATAGTGACTTTAAGAAGTTAATGGAAGCGTACAAAATTAATCATTACAGCTCCTACTCAGCGACCAAAGCAAGTGTAGTTGAAAGGGTGAATCGCACTTTGAAGAATCGTATGTGGAAGCAGTTCAGCTTTCAGGGATCGTATAAATGGTTAGATCTCCTATCATCAATCGTTGATGCATATAATAACACCAAACACAGCACAATTGGGATGAAACCCAAAGACGTGAACAAAAGTACAGCAAAAACACTGTTGAGAACGGCATACACACATTTGAAAACGTTAGATCCAAAGGGTGTAAAATATCAACGTGGAGATCATGTCCGCATAAGCAAACATAGGACAGCATTTGCTAAAGGATACACTCCTAACTGGTCCAATGAAATTTTCACAATCCGTAAAATACAGTATACCAATCCCACATCATACTTACTGGCTGATTCGAGCGGTGACGAGAATCTAGGTGGATTTTACGCTGAGGAGCTTCAAAAAGTCAAGTATAAAAATATCTATCTTGTAGAGAAAGTGGTGCGACGTAAAAAAAATAAAGTGTTAGTCAAGTACTTAGGACTGGATAACAGACATAATTCGTGGATTAGAAAAAGTGATTTACTTGCATGACATGTATATTATTTAAACCAATCAGTTTTATAACACAGCTTTTTCAATAAAACACGATAAGTAATTTAAAATTCTTTTTAATTACAATGACTTTACAGAATAGTTAGGATAGTCTGAATAAAATTTCAGCGTTGGAGCCTTGTTGAATTCCTTCAAGTTTGGATGTTGGTATGCCAGTTCCATAGCAGTCCTGATGTTCTCCGAATGCGGCAAATCAGAGATGTGTTGGATCACGAAGTCTCGCACATCCATGTTGGTGGTTCGCACATCTTGGACAAGTGTGTTGAAATACTTATTAAACTCCTGAGTTTTCAGCATATTAATGGTGTAGGCAATCAGCGGGGCTAATTGAAATAGCTTCAATACGGTCTCCTTACCCAAATAAACGACGTTTCTCCATCGATCTTCAATTTTGATTGTTTGAAAATCTGGAAATCTCTCAAAGGTGATACAGACGGAGTTGGCACTGATCGAATGGAAAATATCATCACTGAAGAAAAAATTGGTTATAACGCCTTCTTGATTTAATATCTCATACCAGTCTTCTTCATTTAACGTAACGCCATTGTTTTTCAAACCACTGATATTGATTACAGGGTGGAAGCTCCACTGATATGCTCGACCAATGCTTATCCATTTTGATTTCGATGGATTTAGATGATATCGGTGCTCCTGGATGACAATTAACGGTGTCTGATCTACCCCACTTTGTACAGATCGTACCCCCTTGTCGTTTTGCACACCGGCACTCATGTTGTAACGTTATGTGAAATTCAGAAGACTGGTATATGAAGCTTCGTGGCTAACTTTATACAGTGTTGATCACCCCTCCATTCACCAACTTCCCCCTCCCAAAAGTTGACGCAAGTGCAAGGGAAAATGATACTACCGTTCATGCTGACATAGATATATATATATTAATGAATTTTGTCACACACAGAGTATTTACGTTTTGGATAAATCACACAAGATCTTTAAACATGCTACATAATCTTCGAATTTGGTGGATGGCCATTTCACACTACAGGGTCCAGAGGTCCATCCGAGGGTTTCATCTCCAATGTTACCCTTGGCTATATTTTTCTTTATCCATTTCAATACAGTATAATGTCTCATCTTATTTTCTACATCAAATACAAATTTAATATCATGCTGCTGTATAATATCGATTAAACGTTCTAGTGATACACAATCAGCTAGATATGCGATTTTACAGATGCTTTCATCGATATGTGATACAATGTCTTTATACCTCTTCGTAATATTTTCTACAGGATGCGGTTTATCTACATCTTCATAGTTACTATCAGATAACAACTTACATAAATAATATTGTCCATATGCTGATGGTGTGTAGGGCATATTATCTAGTAGGTCTCCAAATTCTTTGATGCTTAAAACCTCATAATCTCTCTCTTTTAAACTTTGCAGTGTTTCCTGTACCACCCAATCTAGATGTTTCTTTTTTGTTATTACACTGGAAAGCACGTGGGGATGGCAACTGTGGGCATTGGTAATCCAATTGAATACTTCGTCAGGTATTGTAATTTCCTCTAGCACAAAGTCCAGCACTGGAAATTCTTGTTTTTCTGGATTTCGAGTCACAAATTGTCGAAGCTGTTTTTTCAACACCTCTTCAGTTACATGACACAATTGCATGTACAGTGAATAGTATGTCGTAGTACTCATCTTTGAAACTGAATGAGGTGCGTTTGTTAAGAATATATTTATATTCTTGTCCCCACCACAAACCCCTATTCTATGATCATGCTATCTGATGCTTATTATTCAACACAATGGCTTCTTGCATCAAGTGCAGTAATATATCCAAGCGCTCCTCATGTGACATGTTATGAAATAATATATCTTGATGACCCCAAGCTAATGTCTTTGTTAAGTTTGGTATCAAGAAACGTTTATCATCCGTACTGGTCAATGCTACTTTTTTTATATAATTTGTGTAGATATTGTGCGACTCCGATTTAAATACATAAATCGTACAGTATACAGATGTCCGTTTCTCCTCAACAATATCCTTATAATGTAGCAAATGTAACTGATTTTTTACACTCGCCTTAGATATACCTTTGGCTCGTTTAGCTACTTGGTCTACCGCATCTATACAGTATGCTTTGGGACCTGTACCATAATATGCAGACAGTATCTTACCAGCATATTCGTCTTTCATCTTACCCAACTCTGACGCTGTTTGAGGCATATTATGTGGGTTGGAAGCATCATAATTGGATGTGTCAAAGTAATTAATGTATGTGTGATTTCATGTCCTCATAGAAATTATCGGTTTCAACATGTACTATTAGCGAATCAGTGTCCGTGTAAGCTACACACACCTTATCACCATATTGACGCTTCAGAAAGTCATAGAAAAAGTCATATATTACCGTTTTTGAGACATCTAAAATACAAAAGCCAACATATGTGGGACGACAATAATCAATCATTGTTTTTTCCATTTGAATGGCTACTACGTTTTCAGAAAATATTCAGTGCTCTTTAAAAGTTGGTTTACTAATATAATTTGCAGCACCTATTTTATGTTTAGATTTTTCAAATTGAGTAGCTAATTTGATGTCGACTCTGTTCTCCATGTTTTCAATGGTTTTTCCAAAAATACAATTGATCTTTAGTTTGAACAAATCTCTTTCAAAAGGATTCAGTGCTGCATTTCTAAGTGTGGTGTTTAACTGTATGTAGGACTTCAACCAGGCAGATTGTGTGAATTTAATGCCTCTATGAATTTTTGTTAAAATAATACCATGTTTCAAACATTGCTTTAGATTACGATAGTGGATAATGTAGCGTTCTTTGTTGTGCAAATTTGGAATTAATTTTGAGCTTTGACTGTCGGGTGGTTTAAAATTTTCTGGACAAAATGGTAAATCGTTGAAATAATCATGTAGCTCAGTCGGTATGGTTAAATCGACTTCTAATGCATACCCAATATCCGATGTATCCGAAATCTGTGCAATTGTCTCTTGAATCCTATCCATCTCATCTCGTGTTAACCATGCAAAATTACCAGTTGGTAGGTACTGTTGCATCGTATAACCGTACAAATTTGTTGCATCAAGGTAAACTAAATACGATGATGCCTTTGACGGATCGTAATGTGGTAGAAATTTATTGTTCGCCTCAACTTTACGTGAGGTACATGTACTGACTCCCCCCGAATTCCCTTTTTAAAAAAATGAATCATATCAACATCTGTAAGCAGCTGTAACTCTACTTTGCTGTATCGTAGCATCGCATCCCAACTCAAACCGGGGGCTGTAAAATAGTGAGCTGGATCAAGCTTGTACGTTTTTAAGCACAAATCTCTGAAATTTTCAAAGATATCTGTTAAAAGAAGAACATCCGAAGTCAAGTAAAAATCAGAGTATTCCCCCAAATTTTGACACCCCATTACTTCCCAGACATGACGTGCTCGCTCATAATCCTCGTCAGAAATGTGTTCATCACGTATTTCATCATAAAAGTCTTGTTGGGATGGTAAACATGTTTCATCGTATTTATCAAACCTATTAAGATATGTATATGGAAATATACCTTTGCATCTCATGTAGGAGAACTTTTCGTCCTCAGGAAAGACTTTTCGTACCGTCCGACATTGTTCTGCGCTTAAAAAGGATGCCAAGGTTTCTAATTTTGACGATAGAAACTGATATGAATCGACAAATCGCATCTGCAAAAATACAGTTTGTGATTTTCCCTCGTGGGAAATGTACGTGTCTACAGGTATCAATTTCGTAAATGAAACATATTTTTCAAAAGATTGTGGAATCACTTTAATTTGTTCTTGCTTCATAGCGAGGTGTTTTATGAATAGATGTGCATCATAGTTTTTGAGGTTGTGGAAAAATATTGGAATGTATTTTGGGATCTTATAGTTTAGATTGCATTTGCTATGTGCTGCGCCACGATATTGCCCGGTGAAATGACAGTGATCCCTAACTTTTCTATTTGTATTGGTAAATGGATGTTCACAAATGAAACATACCTCTACTTTATCAAACACATTTTTATCGTGCGCCGTCATTTTCATCGCTACATTTTGTTTTAAATATTGATCATATATTAATTTAAGATCAGCCTCGAAACGCGTAACAAAAATTTGTGCAGCATCCTCACCCCTATACAGTTCGAGCTTGGATAGTGAATCATTATAAGAACATTTAATATAATAAGCAACTGAGGAGGGTCTATGTTCATACTTTTTGATGGTACATACATCCTCTGAAGCACTTGAGTGATTGTCTATCGGAGCTAGGATGCATTCAAAGTCCGCATAAACGCAAAACGGTAGTCTTAATTGTTTGTGATGCTGTTCAAATTTCAGCACATTATCCATTACCGTGTTTCCAAGGCGATCAACTCTGGTTTCCAGTTGGGGCAGCTTAACTGAAATGTGTTTGCAATAGTTTTGGATGTGAATTTCCAGTTTGTCTTTAGATGCAAAGTATTGTAAACAGCCATCACAAAAATGCTTTACTCTCGTATTAAGTGACAACTGACTTGAAACGAGTCTTGAAAAGTTGGTAATTAAGCAGTAATGATGGTTACCTTCTGAATCATCAATAAGTAATAAGTTCAGATGAGTGGGTTGTTTTTGCGCCGTGTAATGTAACGGTCCTACCACCTGATATTTAGACTTTCCATCAATGAATTCCTTTTCTATTCCATAAACGTTAATTGACATATTATTCAATCTTTCAAATTCTGATATTGACTTGAGAGCAACTGGAAAGTCCATTCCTGCAAAGTTTAAACCAGGAATGTTCGAAAAATGTGGATATGACGTTGTTAGTGACGCTCGACCCTTTGGTTTTATCATACCAGCTACAATCGACCATGCAAAGCAGTACTCATCCGTGTTACGTATGTTGAGTACAGCTTTTTTGTTCGTGATTTCCTTAGGAAGCGGCAAATATGCTGCTGCCCTCAACGGATTATATTTATTAATATTAATTTCTAAATATAAAATGTTTTCCAACACCCACCCTGAGTCTTTTTCTGCAAAGTCTTTCGATTTTTGTTCGATTTTACTACCTAGATCATAATAGATTTGATTCAAATTTGAGGATTGTGTAATTATTACATTGTTCGTAGTGTGGGACTTTACCTCTCGTCGGTTTTTAGCTGGTAAAATATATAAACCAAAAAGTTCCATATTTATTTTGAGTGTTGTATGCTTATGCAACTCATTTTCAATTACGTTTATGGAGTCCTGTGCCACATTATTCATATATTCAGTAACGTTCAAAGTCTCTATGCTAGCGGTTATTTGATAACTAACTATTCTACCTCGGAATGCACTTCGACATACTGACACATTATTTTGTAAAGGTCTCCATAGATGTGCCTTATGTTTAATGCTTTTCAGGTGTGCCGCATGTGCATTCCTGGATACCTCACAGCTGCAACTCTCACAGCGAATTGTCCTGCTACCCGCACTCGCTTGTGAATCGTTGCCGGTGGTTGAACTCTCTCGACTTGCGCCCGGCACTACGACGTCGGATGGTGTAGGACTCATTCGACTGGTTCCAGGCACTGCGACGGAGGGTGTTGCAGGGTTCACTCGTCTAATGTTGACACCTGCGGCTGTCTGGGTGATGAAATCTGCAATAGTTGGCTCATTGTTAGTAATCTCACCCTCCATACGTTGTTGCTTGGAAGGTCTTTTCTCGCTTATGCAGACCTCTCTAAGATGTCGCAGTAAATTATGGCGTGCTGAGAAGGTGTGCTGACATCGAAAACATTGCAACTTGTCTGCAGTGCGGCGCGAAGAGGATGCATTACTGTCCTCGAGACTTGGGGATTGGGGAATGCTGGAGGTACCACCTTCCTGGTTAAAGGATGCTGAAACAGATAATTCTGTTAGTGCTTTTATTCGATTTTATTTTCTAATTGTTCAATACCTGTTCCATCTCGAAGACAGATGCGCTTCGATGCTGGCTCACCATCTTGGCTGCACCGCTCTCTACCGTGCTTCAACAAATTTTTTCTCGCCGTGAAGGTCCTTTCGCACTTTAGACATTGGAACATCGTGAAGCGTGTACGTATTTACTCTGTTCCTGCAACAAAATCATTATATATATATATATTCGGCTGCGCTTAGCGTTATCCAGTGTGGCCACGGGGAGGCGGCAGCCACCACACCATCTTCTGGATCTGCTTATGTCGCATCTGAAACAAAAAAATATTTTAGCTGCTGTACGTTGTTTTGAACCCTTTGCATGTTTTTTTTTGTCACACCTCTACATGTCTACCGGTATGTCGTACCTTAACATCAGCAGATCCAGCGCCTCAATATGCACATTCTGTAGTTGATGCCCATTGCGAAACCAGTTCATCCCTCTTAACTTAACTGTCCCTTCACTGTCTAGCCCCCTCCTCATTCGCAGCCCGTTCGAGTTGCGTGAGCGGCAATTCTTCGATCCACGTATCCTGATTTAGTTCCATCGCGATCTGTTGAAGTTGTGCCAACGGTTCTCTCAACTCGACGTCGCGCGCACACGCGGCCCGTTCAAGTTGCGTGAACGGCAAATCTTCAATCCACGTATCCCGATTGAGTTCCATCGCGATCTGTTGAAGTTGTGCCAACGGTTCTCTCAACTCGACGTCGCGCGCACACGCGGCCCGTTCAAGTTGCGTGAACGGCAAGTCTTCGATCCACGTGTGGCGATATAGTTCCTCGTCCGCACCATACCGTTCACTCGCGACCGCGGCAGACATCAACGACTCTTGGGGTGTCGAAGTGGCTCTGGACGTGGACGGCCTCGACTCCGCTCCCAACAAACTCAGTTCCAATGATGGCCAAGCATTGTATGCATCCATCATTGTTGCACTGTCCAGGTCCGGATTGAGGGATGCTAACAATGCCTCAATGTTGATGTCGCCATCGTCGTTCGACACATTTTGTCCGTCGGCGATAAAATTGTTAAGCATGGTTTGCGAGCCCATGCTAACAATTTCCACGGATACATCATTCGCCGAAGTACTAGGCATCGAAGCGCGAACGGTTTCAAGTGGTGGCACAACCTGAACATTTTGTAGTATACGTACAACTTGGGGCTTCAACAGTTTTTCTAGCATTGGGCGCTGACTATCGGAGAATGTGCAGTACTTGCACTGCTTTCCAGGCGCACACAGACACTCTCTTGAGCACATTTTGGCAACCTAACACAGAAAACAATTTTATAATATACTATTTTACTGATGCGTCCAATATGGAGCGTTTAGACTGCAGTGACGGTGTGCACCATCGACACTGATATAAATACATGTCCCTCCTACCCACCTTTCACGACTTTCTACCTTCGCGATATCTACCATCTGCCTTTTAATTAACAGTCAAAATTTATTACCCCATAATCGTTTATGCTCGATTTTACATTTCACAACATCCCATAATTATACTTTCGCGACCTCGATTTTACACCATCTGGCAACGGAGGGTCGACCTTGCGCTACCTTCGCGATATCTACCATCTGCCTTTTAATTAACAGTCAAAATTTATTACCCCATAATCGTTTATGCTCGATTTTACATTTCACAACATCCCATAATTATACTTTCGCGACCTCGATTTTCCACCATCTGGCAACGGAGGAGGGGAGCATCTATATCTATTCACTCTGGTCTCCTTTCCATTCCTTCGCGTCTCAGTCATCGTCATGGATGGTCGCGATCAAGATGATCTGTATGTCTTCCATGAAGATGGCTGGGCTAGTCCGCTCAGTTTTGACAGCACAGAATCCACATTGATTTTATTCAATGCGGGAGGTGTTGCACCCGATGTCGGTAATGCTCTGTTAGCAGACGTAGCCGACATCGAGTCTGACGAGGAAACTGAAGCTGAAGATGCGGAGGAGGCACCTTCGTCAGAGAGTGAGTCGGAAGGTGAATTGGAGATTGAAGATCTCCATAACAACCTTGCTCCTCTTGACGAACCACTCGAGGTTGACATTCCAGAAGCAGTTCGGATTGACAATCTCGTATGGGATCTCGATGATCCATCCACAGATTCAGGGTATACCAGTCCTTAATCATGGATGGATCGTTATGCATTTTAGTTTTAAGGAATTATGTCTAAGATTTTATTTGTAAGGTTGTAGGCTTTAAGGTTTCTGTGAAACATATAAATAAAAAATAAAAACACTAGAACCATTAACTATCTATTCGTTAGCCGTAAGACCATAAACCCAAACCCAATAAAAGAGTTTACAACATCTATGCATTCTTATTATTATTACATTAATTTCATGTTCATAAACTTATTTTAAAAATTTTAAAATTTTCTTTAACGCGTCATTTACACCCACATCATTGTCTCTAATGACTTTATGCTTTTGTTGTATTATTGTTTATGTCTTCCAATTACTGATACCCTCGATTTCTATAAGTATTTTACAGAAATGGCTTAGTTAATGTTAGGGGTATAATACCCCTATATCTTTTTCCCTGGTGATATTACAAGAATTACTTTTATGAAATTATACCATCTAGGTTAGGGGTAATTCACCCTTATATCTGTTTTCCTGGTGATACTACAACGTTTTGTTATTAGCATTTATGTCTCTTTATAATCCCTGTAATCCATTTCACTACATACTGTTCTGAAATTTTATCTTTCATGTTAGGGGTACTTCACCCCCTATATCTTCGTTACTACCCTCCCTACACAAAAACTTCATAAGAACAAATAGGTCCCTTGTACTAGCTGTCTTCATTCCCATACTTTTTTTTGTTATTATTTAAAAAAAAAAATTGTCAAAACTGATTCAAACTGTGCTAAGTCCGCGGACACCAACAAATTTTTGATTCGACATAGACCCTCACCCTCCCCCCTACTCCAGCGGCCAGCGCCCCCCCCCCCTCCCCCCCCCTTCGATAGTGATTACCCCCCATTTGAGCTCAAAAATACCCTTATCTCAATTTCATCCCCCGGGGGTGAATTTTTCTTTATTTTTTTTCTCTCTTATTATTACTCCTAAAATTTTTCTGTTGACGCCTAAATTCATCAAAAAATTCAAACTTTTAGATATATCTATTGCGTGTCTTATTCTATGAGTACTTACACCCCTACAATTTTTTTTTCCTTTTTTTGCTCTTTTTTGTAAACTTTTCTATTTAACATTTTCACTATTATAAAGACATTCTACTACGACATACTTTTAACGACTTAAACATCTCAACCCCTGTACTTTATTTTTTACTACCCCTCTCATCCCCCGAGCTCACTGCTCTTCTCTAATTATGTTTTTATATCTCTTCACGATACCAGTACTTGTTCCCATTAAATTTGATACCTCACTTGACTATATCCGTATACTTCCTTCTACTATCGGGGGCTGCTACCCCTTTACAAAAATCTTTAATATCTCCGTTGTTTGATTACCGATCAATTTCAAATTTTTACCAAACTGTGCTTTGATTTTTTTTACAATTTTTTTTTCACCCCTTTCTAGGGGTTGTCACCCCCAATTGCTTTAATTTACATTTATCACTATATTTTTTATTTTTTCACTGATTTTTGAAATTTTTCAAACTACCTGTCTTGTATTTGCATCCCTACACTCAGTATCTTCACTTACCTTATCACACCGCCTGTTTTTCCCTATGACTTCGACACCTTCCTTCTTCGGCAACTATATAGCTGCTTCGCTCCCAACGGACTGTTGTCACACTGACGTACACTGCTCGATGCTATTCTTCTTTCACAATACAAGCACTTTGCTAGGTGCTTACTATGTATGTGCATCTTATTAACATATCCATCATCGTAGATACTAAATAGGGCATACTTTGCTCCTATGATGCACCTTTCACATACTATGGAGCCCATCATGCTCGTACCAATGTAGTAATACTGCTGACAACGTTCTTCGCTCCATTCTACACCCCTCGCATAGCTTTCTTGACACACGCTCCATTCTACATATGCATTCCTCACACTTCCTTCATAACTCAATCCGTATGGATAGCGCACTCTATATCCATCTTGCAGTTCACTCCATTTAATTAGAAATCCATTCCCTCCTGACATCACCCCACTGGCTAGTCCTCCTCGTACTCCTACGTTTTCCAAATCTTATGGGGAGTCTAACAAAGACAAGATACACTTCTCGTCCTTCTCATTCGTATCGTAAATCCAGCCTATCTTATGGGGACGATGTTGCATACACGTCCCACAATAAAACAGAAATATGCTGCAACAGCACCACCCACACGCCCAGCGCCACCCCTTAGAGTACTTCAACCGTTTCTCCGTTTGACACACTAAGCACCGACTTTTCTTCACTATATTTACCATGCTATTGCAATGCTTGCAACAACTGAACTGCCTCCTCTCCGAGGGCTGCACTAATTTAAACACGTATTTCCAAGGTCATACCTTCTACCACTCACGACTTCAAGGCCACATTTCAAGGTCATATTTCAAGGTTATATTTCAAGGCCATATTTCGATTCAAGGTCACATTTCAAGGCTGCATTTCAAGGTCATATGTCAAGGCCATGTTTCAAGGTTACATTTCAAGGTCACATTTCGAGGTTAAATATGCGTTCAAGGTTGGCTCCCAAGGTCGACTCTCAAGGGCGTTCTAGAACATACAAACCCTACCTACTAAGAACGTTTTGGTATATATTGTTAGGCGCTTTGTTTTTCTGATCAATCTGTCTCTCTGTACTGGCTCTTTTCCAGATAGCTTAGAAATGGGAAAAGTAAGTCTCATACACAAGAATGGAGAAACTATTAACGGAAAAAAATACATACCGGTGACGTCTCCCTGTTGTTTTTCCAAAATTTTCGAATGCTGTTTCTTGAGTCGGTTGACGCTGTTCCTTGAAAGAAATGAGGTACTAACATTCAACCAACATGGTTTCCGCAACGGTAGGTCAACACTAACAGCATCTGATACTTTCTTCAATACGCTAGCTCAGTACATTGAGGCAGGAGAATGCCCTGTTGGTATCTTCTGTGATCTAAGTAGGGCATTCGACTGTGTCAACCATGATCTGTTATTAGTTAAACTGGCAACTTGTCGAATCGGTGGACCAGCCTACCTTCGGATAAAATCCTTCTTAGAAAATAGATCGCAGTGTGTTCCAATAACTCATAACTGCTCAGGACAACTAATATTCTAGGGCGATAAATATGGATGTTGGCGTTCCCCAAGGATCTGTGTTGGGACCTGTTCTGTTTGCGTTATATTTAAATACCCTTGAGCAGTCCTTCCCCAGAGCACACTTTACTTTATACCCGGACGTTTATTCTATCAAATAAAGATGACGTTATCCTAATTAACGTCTGTAACAGCTTCCTCGGTGAATGCTTCAAAGGCAGTTCGAAGTCAAAAGAGAATAATAAGGTGCATAGCAGGTGTCGACAGTATATACGGTTGCAGAGACTTGTTCCCGGAATTAAAAATTCTAACACTGTCCTCGTTGTTTCTTTATGAGATGGCAATATATACGTATATTAACAGAGATAATTTCACCTTGAATAGTAATATACATATACGTACATTCAATACTCGTAGGCAGCACGACAATCATCTGCCCTTTCGATGTAAGCTGGGTAGTATATCTCCCTTTATTTTAGGTCCAAAGATGTTCAATAAGCTGCCTGAGTATATTAAGACAATTAGCTCCTTAAATAATTTTAAAGCTGAGTTAAGAACCTACTTTGTTAATAAGACTTGTTACGCCCTCAGTGACTTTGTGACTCTGTGGAAACATACTTTAGTTATTCCTATCCCTAAAATTAACAAGCCAACCCAGCTTTCAGATTTAAGACCAATAAGTTTATTGCCGGTGTTATCAAAAATCTTAGAAAATATCGTTCAGATTCAAATAACTGCTTACATTGAAGAATGCAAAATCTTATCCACTAATCAGTCTGGTTTCAGAAAACACTATAGTACAACAGCTGCCTTATTAAATCTATGGACAATGTGCTACGTGCGCTTGATAAAAAGATCACTGTAGCTTTGATATCGGTAGATTACTTTAAGGCATTTGATAGAATCAATCATATCCTTCTTCTAGCTAAATTGAAATATATTGGCTTTGATAATGCCTCACTTAAATTTTTCTGTGCGTATTTAACCGACCGAGTTCAGGAGGTTTCTCTATCTAGACAGAGCTCTGTCCCAAGTGTCATACCATCTGGAGTGCCTCAGGGTTCTATCCTAGGTCCTCTCTTATTCCTCATCTACACCTTCGATCTATATGCAGTAATGGAAAATTCCGAAATGCAATATTTTGCAGACGATACCCAAATAGTACATTATTTTAAAGCTAGTGAATTACCAACAGCTAATATAGAGCTACAACATGATATTGACGTGGTTTGTAAATATTCAGCCAATCATAATTTATTAGTTAATCCTGAGAAGTCAAAAATCATAGTTTTCTGTTCTGATAATAAAAGAAACTACGTCAAAGGTAACCTTAATATCTTTATTGACAGAAATCTTTTTCAGGTTGGTACTACTGCCAAGATTTTAGGTGTCGAGGTCGATGAGAAGTTAAGGTTTTATAATCATATCAACTGTCTTGCTCAAAAAACCTACCTCCGCCTACGCACTTTGTACTCTTGTAGGTACTTACTGAACTATAAGCTCAGGAAAAAAATGTGTAAAAAGCTAGTGATGTCTTGTTGGAACTAGTGTAACATCCTTTATTTCCCATGTCTTGACAAAATAGCGAAAAATAGAATTCAAATTATCCAGAATAATTGTGTCCGTTTTATATGTGGATTGAGAAAATTTGACCATGTATCACAGAAATACAGGACGCTGAAATGGCCCAAATTTGATAAATTGGTCGAATATCACCATCTAGTATTTATTCACAAAGTAATAACCACTTCGAGGCCCGCCTACTTGAGAGAAAAAAATCTATTTAACTTTGTTGTTCATGATCGGTTGGTTAGAGATAGGTTGAGTATCAGAATTCCGCCTCACTCTACAGTCTTATTCACCCGCAGTTTTTCTTATAATTCGGCAGTTCTATATAATTCGTTGGAATATTCCTTTAAATGTATGAACTTAGCAAGTTTTCGTAAGCATGTAAGGATCAAGCTGCTTGACTGATACTATCCTTTCCACATTCATCATCCAATCAGACTTTATATTTATTACGTTGAGAAGCTAATATTATTTTTAGGCGCATGATATATATGTATATATATATATATATATAGGTATGTGTATATATGTGTATATATATATATAACTTGAGACGTGGTCATTGTCGTCTAAACCAGTTAGGTAAAAAATTAAAGCTTTCGCCTTTTGTTGGGTACTTCGACAAAATGTTTTCTAAATAATTTTTAATCTGTCTTTAACTTGTCTTGTCATATTTTATATAATTTTAACCATTGTACCATGTATCCAGCTCTCACCATGTTACTGGACGCTTCCCTCATCCTATACGAAAACAACAATTAGCAACATAACTGCAAGCTTGTCCAGCATGCTTATTCAATCTTTTTGTACAAGTATGCACAACTTGCCTTTGGCACCACACGTACAAGCATTCTTGATAAAAATAGAGGTAGTTTAATAAAATATGTCGAGCTCGGACCATAAAGCGCTCGCTTTGGCCGCTTTTGTTCTTGTGAAGAAAAGAAAATCCATAATAAAAAAGCGTGCGGTGTTATGTAAATAATGGTTGATGAAAAGAAAAACCTATTCTCGTATTAACTTACTAAGTGAGCTGAAAATGTATCCGCGTGACTAGCACAATTATCTTAGAATGGATGACGTATTTAAACCTTTTGTCTCTTGTATCATCTCTGATTCAAAAGCAGGATACGATCATCAACGGACGCCAAGTTGTACAAGCTTGAAAATCTTTTTCGTTACAGACATTCAAGCGTGCTTGTACAAAAATATTGCACAAGCATGCCGGACAAGCTTGCAGTTGTGTCTGTAGCCACCTTAAGAGTAGCATTGCTAAACTTCGCCAGTTGAGTCCCACTTTCAGTATGTACCATGTACATATTTTTCGTAATAAAGGCGTATATTATTATATTGTATTTCTGTTAATTTATTAATTTTACTTGCTGAAAAGCTAATCTATTTTACCTGCTGTTGTTAGCCTATGGTGTCCATTTTAAAATATCTAATTTAAGCTATTGTTTGTTATTGCTTGTCATTTTACTGTTTGTTTTTTATGTATATGCATTCTGTAAATTGTTTGTTGACGAACCCTATATTTGTTTTATACATGTCTAATGGTTAATAAATATTATTATTATATTATGATTATTATTTGTTGCCTTTATCGCTCTCGCTCGGACCATAACGGGGATTATCCTGGGTGATTTCAATGCCCATAATGAGTTTTGGTAGGGGGTCAAATAAGACCGATGCAGCAGGTTGTGTAGTTGAAGCGTTCGCTGAACCCAAGGGCTGTCGAGCCTTACTTTTTTCCCGGCGTCTCGGCACATGCCTGTAGCCTGCTTGCTCCAGTTCTTTCGCGTCTCTTCCAGATATCTTATGAATCCGGCATCTTACAACTACAGCCCTATAGCTCCGCTTTCCGTTTTAAGTAAGGTGATGGAGAGGTGCATAAATCGTGAGCTTTTGGACTATCTCGAACGTCTCTGCTTGAATAGCGACAGGCAGTATGGTTCCGGCACCAGCGATCCACAGGAGACCTTCTAGCTTACAGCACGCAATTGTGGAGTAAACTCATCCAGTCTTACGGTGAGGCTGATGTCGTTGCTCTTGACATCACGAAAGCGTTTGATCAGCTGTGGTACGGTTCCCTCTTAAGCAAACTTCCATCCTATGGCCTCCCAGAAAGGCTTTGCTGATAGGTGGCTGACTTTATATCTGGCCGCAAGATATCCGGCGTAATCGACGGGTTCTCCTCTTCATCCCACACTTCAACGCGGGTGTTCCCCAGGGATCGCTCTTGGCTTCGACACTGTTCCTCTTATAAGTCTATCGACGACTTCCTCTCTGACGAGAGACCTTGAAGTTATCACTGCTTGGGGACGCAACAATCTTGTACAATTTAATGCTTAAAAAAATAGTACTGTACTTTGACAACGCGTCCTGGCGTTCATCCGGTTTCGATAGAAGGCCGAGGTCTGCCAAAGAGACATTCATTTCGGCTGGTAGGAGTGCAGATCACCGAGAACCTGATCTGGCACGAACACATCATCATTTGTTTAGGGCTAAGAAGCCCTCAGAGCTCTCTTCCATGACGTCGCCGCGCGATGTGCCTGTGAGATTTGAATTTCGGCAAAATTCCACGAGTTTTGATGTAATCCCTGATCCCTAAAGATATCATAAACGAGAAAGGGTGTTTGTCATTCAATAACTCCAAAATGGCTATGCAGCTGTTAGACTAGGAAAAAGCTGCGTTCTTTGAGGCATATTTACAGGCCGTTGAGAAACTTGCAAAAATTCCATCTCTATTTCAAATAAAGTCAGGAGAAATACGATTTTGAGCAAATTCGGTTTCTTTCGAGAATGCTCGGAATTCTGATACGTTCTTAGTGCCATTTTCTGAGTTACTTAAATTAACAACTCTGCCTTCATTCAACCGACATCCTATCTCTTCCGAGAGTCGAATTTAAAACATCCAGTATAATTAAAAAGACAGAGCTGTAATGATTCACAATACCTTAAAATCAAAGCTACTTGTTTACCTCCGTTTTGAAATCCGTCTATACAATATTTTCTAAAAATGGTTCGATTTTCGGCTAGTTAACCTGATATATGCAGGCAAACTAAATATTTCTCATAACACATATGTTTCTTATCTTATAGAATGTAGTTTGTATGATGTATGTTATCGTACATAGTGTGACAAAAATTTTAATCATTATGTTGAGATAAAAATACAAATCAGGCCGTTACAGCACAGATTCCTTGTGTAAGTGAAAACAAAATTTGAATTCAACCAACGATACTAACACTTCAAACGGGTCCTGCATATTTATTGGGATCACGATACGAAATTGCGAACTAGGAGAAAGTGAACATAGAAAAATTGTCCTTCAGTGTTTACTACGGGACAAGATTATTCGGTACGGTTATTGTTGCTCGATTCGGCGTTTTTCGCGAGTTTTTATGTTTAAGATTATCTCGGCAGAATTGTGCGGAAGAAATATTGAATTCTATAGTGACAAGTGTTCCCACGTACAATTTGATCGAAAGTGGTGATATTGTGTTGAGTTTTAAGACCAGAAGCAGCTAACAGCAGCTGATACTAGTATTTGTAATAGGTTAGAATTTATTTATTTATTTATTTATAATAATCCATACACTGCCTGAACAGAGTGATCCAATTAACAGGCAGGGAAAAAACAAAAAATGATACAAAAACAAAACTCTGAACAGTACATGATAAAAAGTCATAAATATAAATTATCCAATTGTTAAAAAATACCTCTTGAGATCGATTTTGGTGGAACTAAAAATATCAAGTTCACTTACACTGTCACAAGCATTACACGTGACATAAAGAGGCGAAAATAACAATAAATTTGTCCGCGGAACAGGTAAATAAAATGAGTTTTTACCACCCTGACGAGTACGCAAATCCGGAACGCGTAGAGAGATCCTGTCTAGAAGAAAAGGGCAATCAATTGTTGCATTCAACAAATTACATAAAAATTTAGCAGCTAACAGATTCATACGTTTGACTTAATTATGTAAACTATAACAGACCATGACCGTGTTCACATTTTAAATATTCTTCAAGAAGTGTTATCAGTCTAGCTCCAACTATCATAAGTACTATGTTTGTATTCCTTCTTTAAATTCAAAAGCAGCAAATGTAAAAGATTCATGTCGCACCCTTCACCACGGGGCGTGATCGTCGTTAGACGTGGCAACCCTGCGATTGACAGATAGATAACCCCACCAGTGAATAAACATTCTTACACATATTATCTGTGTTTTAGGATGTTTTTATTGCTTTGAAGACATTCATTAACCCGTAAATTAATAAATGATTACTATTAAGATGTAAAGGAAGATGAGGAATTGGATGGAATGTATTTTATATTGTATTTTCTTGCAATCTACAGACAAATCCACACTATTCAACAGGTATGTAATGTTAACAGTATATTGAACTTAAATTCGAGATTTCCATGCATTAAAAAACGTCCAAATCTGCTGCCAAATTCAACAGCTAGAAAATCGACCTATTATTTGCCGCATTCCCATTGGCTTTTGGGGATAATTGATTTTTAAATGTAAATTTATAACACAAATCAAAATACATGAAAGTTGACCTGGTTTCTCTGTACAAAAGCATCCTGTTGGAATCAAGTAATGGTCTTGTGTATTAGACAGTCGAATTTTCACGATTTTATTCAATATTTTAATAGAAATCACTGATATTCTGAGACCTTTGACAGCTTCTGTCAAATTGCATTTCGATAACGTATTTTCCCATTGGTCCATAATATTAATGTTGGTGAAATCGGCCCTTAGTCTGTTATCTGAGCTAGAAAATACCCTTGCCTCTATTTGCATAGCCCATGATGATCCATAATATTAATGTTGGTGAAATCGGCCTTTAGTATGTTATCTGAGCTAGAAAATACCCTTGCCTCTATTTGCATAGCCCATGATGATGCCATAATATTTTTAATAATATTTTTACAAATCGTGACACTATTCAACCTGAAACAGACTATTAGGGAGCCAACAAGAATAACTGCTAATACATCAACTATGATTGATATGATTTTCGTGTCAAATACTGTAAACGTATACAGCCATGGTACTTTAGATATGCCAGAAATAACAGATCATAGTTTGTGCTTTTGTGAGGTAAGACTTGAAACGACACAATACGTGTCTGCAGTATTTCAGTGTAGAGATTTTTCCCATTTTAAACATGATGAATTTGAGAGAGATGGTGCCACCGTGGATTGGAGTCACATAGATAATTTACAAAATCTTGATGAACAGGTTTTTCACATAACTGAAAAAATCAACATGCTGAATAATATACATGCGCGAATGAAAAGATATACAGAGCGTAAGAATTATAGACGATATGTGACTTACACTATAAAATGTATCATGAACTTGAAGCGACAAGCATACAATAAATTTAAAAGCACGCGATCCGAAGAACATCGCACATATTACAATCGACTTAGAAATTATTTAGGTATTGCTTTGAAGACGAAAAAGCCGCATATATAAGACATCCACTCAATAAAAATAGGAATATCCATAAGCAACTCTGGAGTGATTTCTCCAAATGGAATATTCATCAAAAATCAGACAAACAGATACCTCAGGAAATTGAAGACCCAGAAGCCATCAACAATTACTTTATTGACTCTCTACCAACCGGTCTGCCTGATGACTTATTTCTGGACGCATTTTCAGAACTCAAAAATTCCGCTGTATCTAAATCTTCATTTCGTCAGGTTACACCGGATGACATTGCGCAGAAATTGAAAGAAGTGAGATCGAATGCTGCGAGTGTTGATGGTATCACTAAAGATGTGTTAAGAAACGCGTTCCCTTTGTGCAAGCCGCAACTAACTAGTATTATCGACCAGTCACTATCCACAGGAGAAATACCATCAATATGGAAACAGTCAATTGTAACACCGATTCCTAAAATCGATAATGCTACAGAATTGAGGGACTTGAGGCCAATCACTGCTGGTACCTATAATGTCGAAGTTGTTAGAGAACATATTGGATGATGAACTTCGCGAACACTTAGAGCAAAATAAAGTTTTGCCTGACACCCAGTTGGGTTTCAGGAAACTACACAATACGTCAGCAGCACTCATCAAAATTACTAGTGACATAATCAATTGCACCGATGACGGCAAGATTACACTGCTAGTGATGTTGGCAAAGCCTTTGATATGGTAAGCCACAAGATCATGTATACAAAAGTGAAACATTATGGTTTTTCCGTCAGTGCTCTACAATGACTCACGAACTATTTGACCGATAGATCGCAGTGCGTGAAAGTGCGTGATAAAATGTCCACTCAACGAAAAGTAAGATCTGGTGTCCCACAAGGGAGTGTTTTAGGCCCTGTACTATTTACATTTTACACATCAGATATAACGGATTATATATCATCTGGTATGCGGATGATGTACAAATATATAAGGCATGTAAGCCAGATAATGCAAATACCCTCACATCGGAGTTTAACATAAATTTAGAAATGATAACAAGGTATTCGAAAAATTATTGTCTGAGACTTAACCCCACAAAAACTAAGGCTTGTTGTATGTGTGCTAGACTAGTTGTTCCAAAATTCAAAAAGGCGGTAAATGCAAATATACTTTTAGATTGTGCCACTATCCAAATTGCAGAGGAAACAAAAATTTTGGGAATACTATTAGACACAAATTTAAGTTTTGAATGTCAATTATGAATAAACTCAAATTGTACTATTGTAATTATATAACACTTTGGAAATATAAACACATACTGACATGTGATACTAAATTAATGCTTGTAAAGTTTTTAATCCTTACACGTTTGGATTATGGTGTCATAGTCTATTACAACTTCCTTACAGAGGAAATAAAACAAAAAATTCAGATTTTACAGAATCGTTGCATAAGATTTTGTTATAATAATATAGGTAGAGAAGAAAACATCACTGGCTACTATGTAAGAGGAGACATTTTAAAATATAAGCACCGTTCATTGCTTTTTTATGGTGCTCTATTATATAAAGTTTTAAGATATAAATCTCCAAATTATCTGTATAATATTTTAGAGAAAAGATCCTCTGTTCGACATGTTTTTCTGAGAAACGATAATTGTTATAATATCCCAGGCCATGTAGCATCTGAATTCAAAAAAGCTTTCACTTACACAGCACATTATTTGTTGAATAAATATTTAGAACTTTTCCAAATTACTTCCAGTAGTAGTTTCAGAAAGGGGTTCAAGAAGGTGTTTCTCTAGTTACAAGCTTCTGAAGCTGAAGATTAGGAACTTACGATTCAATATTGCATTTTATTTAAAATGGTACCTCAATTTTATAGATCACATTTCCTATGTAAAATTGGAGATAAGATGTATAGCATGTTTTTTAATTGTTTTAATTTACTGAACCTCTCTGTAATTGCTGTAGGCGACGGTAAAAGATGGCAATTTGGACTGTTTTTTTTAATGTCTATATATTCATTTTGTATAAGTGCTCCAATAAACATTATTATTATTATTATAAAGTTGAGTTCTTTAACTAGTATTTTTAGTAGACTACTAGGTACAAGGTTAATTGGAACTTCTGAAGGGTCCTTTCCTGTTGTCGACTTTGCTCTAAAGATAATAATAATTCTTAGGAAATAGTTTAACAAAATGACAACTGGAAAATCTCAGTTCAGTATACGAGCATGTCACTTAGTAATTTGCAAGTCTCTCTTACTGTCTTTGGTACGTGTTGGTGAATAGACGAAGAAGTGAACGTTAACCTTGGATTCGACCTTGACCTTCACCTTTATCATTTTAAAGTCAACTTAATTTATTTAGTGGGGATCCCTATTTTCGATGGTGGCAATCGGAAGAGCCGAAAATGTAGTCCAAGGTCAGGGCCATATAAACGTGTGGTGCTAGGAAAACCTCTATATATCTCAAATAATTAGTGGAGAAAACAACTATTAAGACCGCGTTTTTTAAAAGGTTTAACGGAGGAATGAACGATGATCTTGGATATGACCTTTATCCTCACCATCCAGGTCATTTAATGTCAACTTCATTTTTTTAATGAAAAGCGCTATCTTTGATGTCGGCATTCAAAAGGGCGGAAAATTTTATATTCAAATACGAATTGAAGACCAAGATCATGATAACCACAAAAGGTCAAATGGAGGTCAAATGCATACTGCTAGGACAGCAACTACGAATCTTAGGGATTAATGATGAAAATAACTATCAATGTCAGTTCTTTAGTAAATTTTGTCGAGTTACCTTGGACTTGACTTTGAACCTCGCCTTCAAGGTCATTTAATGCCAACTTCATTTTTCTGAAAGGTCCTTTCCTGTTTTCGACTTTGCTCTAAAGATAATAATTCTTAGGAAATAGTTTAACAAACTGACAACTGGAAAATCTCAGTTCAGTATACGAGCACGTCACTTAGTAATTTGCAAGTCTCTCTTACTTGGTACGTTTGCACGTGTATAATTTTCTGAGAATTCTAAGTTGTAATAAACTGCCTGGAATAACAACGGAAACGAAAGTGAAATGTGTACCCGGCAAACAGCTTTTTCCTTTCTTTTTATTTCCATCTTGATAGCTTCGCTAGTAGTATCATCGGCTGTGCTATTATCTTTTTAGCAAAACCTGTATATCAGAAAATGGATCTGAAAACGAATGATGTATAAGAGGCGAGAAAGATTTCTTGTTATCTCTAGCCTTATAACTCACAACCGCTGTTCTACACAACCACGCAATTTATAATGTTTCAAATCCACACGACAATTAGGATCGATCCACGGAGTTTTCTGTGTCCAAAAATCTTGATCGCAATTAAAGGAACAATGCTGTAGCCAGTCGCGTGAGGATACATTTTTCCGAGGCCAATTTGAATAAAAATGATGGTAGATAACCTGGGCAAAATTAAAATCAACTTTTAACCCCCTGGATGCTCTTGTTGTATTGTATCATTGTTTATCACCATGTTTCTATCACCAAACCTCAATTAATATACTTGTAACGAGGTGCACTTTACAATAAGCTATCACACTTGAAACATTCACAATCAAGTTCACAGACTAATGTACATTAGACAGGGACTGAAGGGCAAAGGTCCTACCGACCGCCCAGACCAACAAATAGTCGATACTATTGGTAAGTAGGAAATGGCTCTCAGAGATGAAGTGCACGTACACACATACGAGGGCGGTCCGACAAGTACTTAGTCTCGCTCGATGGCGCTACTGCTGCAAGGGGAATTTACTATCTTATAGTACATTCTTGTAGACGGCTACTGTCAAAAATTCAACTAAATCGTAGCTTTGTCTGCGTATGGAAGCGAGCATGTCTGATGATTCTAGAAAAATGGAAACAGCGCAATGACGGTCGGTGATCCGATTCTCGTTCTTAGAAGGGAAATCACGCAGCGAAAGCTTGGACGCTGTGTACGGTGAGTCTTCTGCTTCGATGACGACCGTCAAAGATTGGTTCAACAAGTTCAAACGTGGCCGCACGACGGTCTTTGATGAGCTATGCTATCATGGAGGATAACGCGACAAAAATCCACGATCTCGTATTGGCAGACCGCCGATTGAAGGTGCGCGAGATAGCTGGGACAGAAGGCATCTCAGAAGACCACCTGGTCATATCCTGCATTAGATAGTGGGCATGAGAAAGCTGTCTTCGTGATGGATGTCGTATTTGCTAACTCAGAATAACAAGCGCAACCGTGAGGCCATGTTTGACGCTGTTTAAGACCAGAAAAGTGATGGCCACCGTTTTCTGGGACTCCCGATCTGTGATCCGCATCGACCTCCTGAAGAAAGGCGAAGCGGTCACGCTACTCTCTGTACCGAATTATTGGGCCAATTTGTCGACGAAGTGCAGAAAAACGGCCACATTTGGTGAAGAAGAAAGTGCTCTTCCACCATGACAATGCACCAGCAAATACTTTCGTCCTCGCCAAACCCAAATTGGTCGAATTAGGCTACGAAGTGCTGCCCTATCCACCGCATTCCTCAGATTTGTCCCTGTGTGGCTTTCGGTTGTTTCCAAAGTTGAAAAAGTCCCGCGCCCAACGGAAATTTAAGTCGAATGAGGAGGCTATCACCGCCACGGAGGCCTCCTTTACGTACCTCAAAAAAACTAACTTTTCATATGGGTTAAAAAAATTGGAGCACCGCTGGGTCAAGTGTATGGAGCTAAAAAGAGACTGCTGCTCTACTAAATTGTCGTTCTTCTTTTGTATGCTAAGTACTTATTATTCAGCCCTCGTACAGCTTAAAAATGTCATCATAACCCTCCGAATGCTTTACTTTGACATAAGTACCTAATGCACCTACTTCTTTACCTGTTCACCCCTTATATTCCAAAACCCTGGTTCCTAAGGTTTTTCATTTCAATCGCATTTTTCCACGATTTGTTTGTTGTTATTATAACTTTATGTAGCAGCAAAATATCCTGCGATGGTCAAAGAATTCGAATAGATTACACTGATCAACAGCCAAAAAATATCCTAAATAAAATCAACAAAATATTACTATTTTTAATGTGCTAAAACCGGAATGAAACTTATTTTTTCAATATTAGTTCAAGTTTTAGAGATACGGTAATTATATGTGTTCCTGCTGTGACAGTGTTAATATACTGTAATTCACAAGAATGCACGTGCTACATTTTTATATTCGGCAAGGAAAGATGATGTAATCGGCATGATTGTGTTACGTTATACATACGTGTACATTATATTGTTTTATATTAGCCATTTTTTCCTCAGTTGGCTGACAGCGTTCATGCAAGATGTCTCGAAAGTGTGTGAACAATCCAGATCAGTTTTGTTACGTGTGAGGTGATGTGACTTTTGCGTCTCAGAGACGGTCTATTACTACACTAATAACAAAGGCATATCAGCTTTATTTCGGTTGTAAACTAGGTGATCAAGACAAACAGTGGGCACCCCACATCTGCTGTAATACATGTGCTTCAAGTCTGAGGAGCTGGTTAAATGGCAAAAAACGGTCTATGCGCTTTGCTGTCCCAATGGTTTGGAGAGAGCCTACAAATCATATTAATGATTGTTACTTTTGCATGGTACCTTGTGTTGGACAAGCCACAAGTATGTCCATGAAAAAAAAAATCGGTTATTAACTATCCAAACATGCCATCTGCGATAAGACCTGTGCCTCACAGTGACGAAAATCCTATTCCAGAATCCTACACTTGCGAATCAGAAAACGAATCTGATCATGGCGATCGAGTGATTCGTCAGGAAGAAGATATGCCATCAACGTCAAGAGATCCTGATTTTATACCGAGCACGTCATGCCACCAACCGCACAAAATAACACAGTCAGAAATAAATGATCTTGTAAGAGATTTAGAACTTCCAAAATGTAAGGCAGAGTTACTTGGATCAACACTGCAGCAGTGGAACTTGTTAGAAGACGATGTTTCGGTATGTGTTTTTCGTAAACGCCACAAAGACTTAGAACCATTTTTCAATATGGAGAATAACTTGGTTTTCTGCAGTAACATTAACGGCTTACTGGCGGCTTTAAATTAATATAAACTATAACCCAGAAGAATGGAGATTGTTTATAGACAGTTCAACATTGAGTTTAAAGGCAGTCTTATTGCATATTGGAAATATTTTACCATCTCTTCCTGTAGGGTATGCAGTTCACATGAAAGAATCATATGACAATATGAAGTACCTATTGAGATGCATAAAATACGATGAGCACCAATGGCATATTTGTGGCGATTTGAAAGTTATTGCACTTTTACTTGGGCTGCAGCTAGGCTACACAAAGTTTTGCTGTTTTTTGTGTGAATGGGACAGTCGGGCAAAGGCACTTCATTCCACCAGACAAAATTGGCCTGTTCGTCAATTCCTAGAGCCAAGTCAAAAAAATTTACAGCATATGTCATTAGTAGATTCGAAAAAAAATGTATTACCACCACTGCATATCAAGTTGGGCCTAATGAAAAACTTTGTCAAGGCATTAGATAGAGATGGGTCAGCTTTTCAATACCTGCGTCAGAAATTTTCAAGACTAAGTGAGGCAAAGGTTAAAGAAGGTATTTTTGTTGGGCCACAGATTCGAAATATTTTGAAAAATACACAGTTTGAAATCACTTTAACAGGTATTGAAAAAACTGCTTGGAATGATTTCCGTCTGGCGGTCACTAATTTCTTGGGAAATAGAAAAGCTGTCAACTATAAAACCCTTGTCAAAAATATGCTGTCATCGTATCAAAAGATGGGCTGTAATATGTCTCTTAAGATACATTTCCTACACTCACACCTGCACTGTTTTCCTGACAATTGCGGAGCCGTAAGTGATGAGCACGGCGAACGTTTTCATCGGGATATTTCAACATTGGAAAAAAGGTACCAGGGAAAGTGGAATCCTTCCATGTTTGCAGACTACTGTTGGACTTTTGGTAGAGATGCTCCAGAAACGATCCATAAAAGAACAGCAAAAAGACAGCGCATATAGTGATTCTTATAAGTATATAAATCTTGTTACTTTTTTTAATATATCCTTAAAAATAAAAAGTTTTTTTTCTAAACCGCAACTAATTTTTTTATTTCGTTGTCATTTTTGGATTCAGCGCCCCAAAATTATCAAAGAAGTGCACTTTTCCCACAAGATACAATTAGAAAACTAAAATTTGTTGTCCAGTGTTATCAGTCAAGCCTATATGCTTACATTGTAATACTTTGTCACCAAAATGGAATGATTTTAGTTCATACTCTTGGCTGATTTACCTACCATTGCCTACCAAGATGACAAGCCAATATATCGGCGTAGATTTTTTCATTGGAGAGAATGCTCAAGTAGCCAATCGTGCTAGGTGTAAGGGCAGAAATACTGTGTTGAGATGAGAATCGTCAGTAATTGTTAATAAATAGAAATAAATTCTACTAGCTTTATCTCGATAGTAATCCGAGCATATTCTTGGCTAAAAGCAAATGTCCAGTTGAACATTATATGGAAATCGCTACTAATATAGTCGAGATAACATGAGATTCCCTAACGTCATCTATGAGAATATGTTATAGCTGCTTCTCTATTTACTATACACTGAGAACCAAATTTGTCCTACGGCTTGAGTTAGTTGAGACTGATCGAACTGATAGATTGATAATCAATGACATCGACAAGGAATTGGCTGCGCACCAGCAGACATCGCGACGTCACGTCAATAGCGCTGCGCTTCCGTATTTCAAATTTGACGAGTATTTTTTCCCTTCCTAATAAAGTACTACTCATAGTTTCATGGCGCAGTACAAAGTAAGGTTGAAGGTGACTTTCTGTAGCAATAAAAAATAAATAACTGATATTTGAATCACATGCATATTCCCTATTCCCACAGCTCACAAAAATCCTCATGAGTAAAGCCTTCAAAATAATGAACCACTTTTAAAGCAGCGTTAATAGCTTCCGGATGAAAGAACTAGTATTCACGACTTCGCCGAAAGTTTAAAACTTCCAGAATCGACAATGCAACGAGGCTAATTTATCCTGTACTTCATGGCGATTCCCAAAGATCCTCTTTCTCAGCCAACAAATCAGAAAGTTTGCTATCGCGATTAAATGTTCTGTGCATTTGTATCATGCAACTTGCTGATGTCAAGAGGGCTCTGCTTAAGGGTGACTACCCTGTCTACTGTTTGCTTTATTGTTAGAAAATACTTACCTGATATGTTTGCCACATGGGCGGTCTGATATCAAAAATAATGGCAACTTCTCTATTTCATGATTAGAATCAGAAAGCTAATTAACTGTACTAGATCAGATGTTCTCCATCTATAGATACATCAAACGTCAGATTTAGGAAAGTTACGTTCCCGAATATATTAGAATAATTAGGATGCATCGGGCCCTCAGTAGCTTCAATGGTGACCTCGAATTTGACCTTCACCTTAACATTCAAGGTTAATTCATGGTCAACTTTATGTTTCAAATAGAAATCCCTATTTTAGTTGCAGGCAATCGGAAAGAGAGAAAATTCTACGTTCAAACATAATCAAGGTCCAAGTTAAGGGTGACTACTAAAGATCACATGAAGATCAAATGCTAGGAAAACCTCTATATGGTAAATCTCACAAGATGAGTGATGAAAATAGCTATCACGTTCAGGTTTTTGGTGAATAGACGAAGAAGTGAACGTTAACCTTGGATTCGGCCTTGACCTTCACCTTTACCATTTTAAAGTCAACTTAATTTATTTGGTGGGAATCTTTGATGGTGACAATAGGAAGAGCTGAAAATGTAGTCCAAGGTCAGGGCCATATAAACGTGTGGTGCTAGGAAAACCTCTCTATATCTCAAATAATTAGTGGAGAAAACAACCATCAAGACCGCGTTTTTCTAAATTTTAACGAAGGCATGAACGATGATCTTGGATATAACCTTTTTCCTTACCTTCCAGGTTATTCAATGTCAACTTCATCTTTTAAATGAAAATCGCTATTTTTTATGTCAACAATCAAAAGAGCGGAAAACGTTACATTCAAGTACGAATTGACGACCAAGGTCATGATGACCACAAAAGGTCAAATGGAGGTCAAATGTATACTGCTAAGGCAACAAATACGAATCTTAGGGATTAATGGTGAAAATAACTGTCAATGTCAGTTCTTTGGTAAATTTTGTCGAGTTACCTTGGATTTGACTTTGAACCTCGCCTCCAAGGTCATTTAACGTCAACTTCATTGTCTTAATGAGAACTTCTATTTTTGATGCCGGCAATCTAAACAGCGGAAAATTTTACATTCAAATAGTAATTGAATGTCAAGATCATGGTGACCACTGGAGGTGAAATGGATGTCAAATGTCTACTGTTATATTAGTGAAGAACCCAATCATTGCTCATTATATTATATAGTAAATTATATATAAAATGCAACCCCCTGAATCAAATATTGAAATTTGATAAAAACTTGTAAACATATTTGCTATCATGGAAATATACGCTGATAAAATGTTGAAGGCATTCCCAGTCACGCTTTTTTGTAAAGGCTTTTTTTGTCATGTCAGGATCCGAACAATATGGACATGTTTACTTTATATTCAGTGATTATTATGCGTTGGTTCCATTTGTTTCATTGTTGTTCAATTGCACTATTACGCCTAGAGTTAGCTGAAAGCTAAGCCCTAAGGGACACTTCATCATTATACCCAGACGATAATCAGCAGAGGAGCCTTCACACTAATTCCCTACTCCACTTAAGCCTGACCATTTTGTAAATGTATTCAAAGCCGCGGGCACGTGAATGCCTTCTTTAATTTTCGTGCTGAACATTTCATTTGCATACACACAGCTACATTTAGGTATGTAACTTGGAGACCGAGGACAATGCATGCCTCTTAGGCTTGTCTAGACGTTGTTCCTTGTGCTGCATAAAAAGTTGAGCAATTAATTTTGCACAAAATAGCAAAAGAGTATATTTCAACGGGCTTACATTGTAAAGAAAGAAGTGGTTTTTGCAAGAACTTTTGCGTTCTAGGTTTTATGGCGGAGAAGACTATGCATCAGAGAGATAATGCCGTTGTAGCCATAGCTTTTTTTGAGCTACTCCGAGCTACTTGTAGGATAATATAACATACAGGGTTTGTCCGAAAAGTGCTAGGGCTCATTTTCTTCCGCCATGACTGTACTTCGGAAGACTAGAAATTGCGGCGAGTGGAAGTGTGCCAAGAAAATTTGAGCATGTGTGAAAGTGACCCCCAATTTTTTAATAACGTAATCACAGGTGACAAGTCGTGGATCTTTGAGTATGATCCCGAGACAAAGAGGCAATCTTCCGAGTGGCACACGACGGCGTCTCCTTGCCCAAAAAAGGGAAGAATGAGCAAATCCAAAGTGTCTTTTTTGACATCAAAGGTCCACCATGAATTTGTTCCTCCTGGACAAACCGTCAACGCCAAGTTTTACGTGGAAGTGCTCAGGAGACTCAAACGCAGGGTCAGTCGGATCCGACAAGACATCGCAGCCAACTGGAAGTTGCACCATGACAACGCCCCGGCTCACACCGCCTTTCTTGTGAACAACTACCTGACCAAGGCCGGCATCACAACGCTTCCGCAGCCGCCCTAGACCGCAGATGTGCCCCCCCCGGACTTTTTTTGTTTCCTCGCCTGAAAAGGCAAGCATTTTGAGACGACAGAAGGGATTCAAGCAGCATGCACCGCGGCTCTCAAGGCTATTCCGCAGAATGCCTTCCGTGACGCCTTCAATGCTTGGTAAATCGCGCTGGCAGCGCTGCATTGACGCAGAAGGAGCCTACTTTGAAAGTTTTTAAAGAATTGTAACGATTGGCTCAATAATTTTTTTTAAATCAACTCAGTCCTATTACCTTCCGGACAAACCCTGTATAATGGCAGATGATAGATAATGAAAAGATTAGCGCGCTACGAATTTTCATTCACAAGATATTTACGTCAGAGTCCGATAGACTCCGTGTCATCATTAGTGTGACTTTTTGATGGCGATGCCAGGTAGTACGGTGAAACCAATGGATCCCGATTTTGAAGAAATGTGTAGACAATTGTACAATGCGGCGAATAGTGACTTTAGTAGTGATAAATCACAGGATGGAGAGCCAATATCAGCGATCATTGAACCGATAGCGAGCAGGCAATCGATGAGGAAAACGAAGAAACGACCATGGAGGAGGGGGAGGAAGAGGCTGATACAGAAAAAGCTGGCTATTTTTATGGCCGTAGTGGATTCAAGTGAAGTAAGAAAGAACCTTCCAGGAACGTTTGCACACCTGCTCATAAGATCGTTATTCTTCCATTAGTACGCTCTCATGTTAAAAACTCAAATAGTCCCTTATCCTATTTTGATGCGCTCTTCTCTGCGGAAATGTACAACATGATATTAAAAAGAACTAATGCAAAACTGGCCAAACTTCGTCTGAACTATAAGAATTGCAAGAAAATCGAGCTATCTGATGTTGATGAAGCTGCCTAAAGCTTCAAGAATAATGAGCAAAATTACATCTATTACCCAGTGCACAAATTTTCTTGTCTTATTTTATTTCAATTTAGTAGTTAGTTTGTGTTTTGTTATAGGCTAGGGAAGTAAAAAACGGTTTTTGATTTATACTTATACGAAATTTTGAGGTACATTTTTTTTTATATATGCTCCAACTACCACGAAGGCCTAAGACCTAAGCACCCATTGGGTACCGTGGGGCTATAGGGGGATGCATGGGAAAGGAGGGGACGCCACACGGACTCTGGCGAGGGAACACGTGTGCATGCAACATGCACACATTCTGGCTCCGCCTACGAGATCCGCCGGGTGGTACCTCCGCGTTCGACAGTCAGAGACCATCTACCACCTAAGGATAATCACAACATCCATAGCCACGAGAAAAATTTCTCCTGGGACGGGATTCAAACCCGCACAGCGCACGGCGACTGATTAGGAGAACGAAGTGTCTACTATTGCGGTCACCGCTGCTGCCTTTCAGGCTGTTTTTGTAAGTAGGATTTCCAGTAACATGTACATCATATGTAATAAACCTTTTAAAAAGTAGAATACACCACCAGTTTTATTAAAAAGATATACCAAAAAAATCGCACCCTCAAAAAATGGCCGTTGACAACCACACAAGTCACCGTGTTGTCATGGAATAGCATGGAATTAAACCTTCTTCAGAGTATAAATGTTTTGACTGGGACCAAGGGTTGACAGATCCCACACATGTGTCACTCAATCAGCTGTATTCAAATAATGTCTAACATAAATATATCCTAGAATGTGTACTCGTGAAAAAAGAAAAAAATGGCAAATTTGTAGTTTTTTTGCAGGTTTCAGGTTTGCTGGTAGCTCTAAGACATATATTTGGGAATTTCTTAATCTCTGTGAATATAGTGTGGATGTTTGTTCAGTTTTTGAACAACGAAAAATATTCAACTTTATGAATGTATGGATGGAGACCAAAAGACCTGAATGGTTTTGTGGGAACATCAATCTAAGGTGCCATAATGGTTCTGATGAACGGCAAGTAAATGAATGAATGTTTTGGAAACGAGCAATATCTATGAACTTTTTGGTAGAGCCTGTCATCAAGTAGGTGCTTAATGGCTATCTGCAGTAGGTGACGTTGAATCAGTAAAATCGCATATCAATTGAAGAAGATAATATAAACATGAATAAAAAATCAACATTAGTAATTAAAACATGAATTTAATTCAAAAATCAAACATTTATTTAAATTATGACTGAATTATATGTAATTTCTTAATATTCAATAAGCTGATGATGTTTCAATGACAAGATGTCGTCTCATAGTTTGACAGTATTTTGTTTCCAACATTTCATAGTTATTGGTTGCTAAAATTTGTTGATTGGAACTTGAAGCTCATTCGCTGTATTTGGCAGACTGTTACCCTATAGATGGAGAATAACGGACTGTTGATTTGACAACCTTGGTGAAACCCACCCTAAGAGCAGTAAAAAAGCAATTATAAAATAAAATAGCACGGACAGTAGAAAATTATAAAATATATTTGCTAGCTGGGAAGTCCCTAGGCTTACATCACACAATTCGTTACCACTTTAATGCCGTAACTTCGTGCAAACACAGAGTTATTGTTTTGATTTGTTAGCGGAAGTTTGTGTCAGAGAAGTTCATGTGGGACATTCCTCAATTTATGCTTGGCCACCGCACCGAAAGAACCACTGTTGCATAAATGGATAGTTTCCATACAAAAATTGCGCTGTTTGAAAGTTGTATGCCGTTGGATGCGAGCAGTTGATATATGCACGACCTACGATAGTCAAAGCGTAATACATACAAAGATGTATGATTTAATGGCTTGAAAATTATTCATGATGTGGTGTTGAAGACGTACGAGATTGTTTACGTCATATTTCATACACTGAGAACGAAATTTATCTGACGGCCTAAGTTTAATGTGTACGAGAGGGAAGTGTATATATAGACTTTGAAGTTGAGTCATTAATTTTCAGATAATGATTGTAGAAGGAAGATAAACCAAAATATGTGTGTAAAAATAAAAAAAATGAAAAAAAATGTTTACCTTGTTTTATAAAGTATCCTCCCGACAAGTATTTCAGTGCGGACCTGTATTTGAGCGTGAGGTCTTGGAGCACCGGCATGCCCTCCCCTGTGAGGTCTTAAGTCACCTGATTCACGAGCCCGTTGTACTACATTAACAAAGGCACGAGGGGTTGGTTGCACTCGTTTGGGAAACCGATCCGCATAAATATGTGCCATTTTTTATTTTGTTTGAGCCACGCAGCAAACACCACTATTCACTCACGCGTTACCGACTGACACATTGACTGAATAAAAACATCGTGATCAGCGTTTCAAATTTTTTCGCTTTTTTGTTTCCGATGCGATGAACCGATAAGGCGGAGTATATCCGTTGTTGCCAAACACGAGCACATAATATTATTATTGATACAGGGCAGTACTCAAACTTCTAAATGGCTATAACTTTGTTACTTTAATTTTACCACAAAAATGTTGAAGGAAAAAATGTATAGACACATATGTTAGATAGAAATAGAACTAATCACCTTGTTGTGCCGCGTTGAATTAAGATGTACGTCCAAAATATGCATTAGTCTATTTTATACGACAAAAAACGGTTTTATTTTGAGCGTTTACATTCTTGAATTGTGAATTGTGTCGAATCTGTTCAGGATCGATTTCTGATCTGTCCTAACGGCGCTACATTTTAGGTCGAGATGAAAGGTCAAGATCACCACAAATTCTGCAACATTGCGTCATTGGTCGCTTGGCAACACCGCATCTCATACATTCCAAGGCAAGGTTTCCACCTCCATGATCATAGATGAGTGATCTTTGTTAGTACCCATCTAGCGCTCATTGGGGAGTGTAACAACAAACTGAAATAAATGAAACAAGAATATTTTAATAACAGAATGCATTCCATGGTTATCGCAAAAAAGGTAGAATTTATTATCACAAGCTAATGAGAAGAGATCGTTGACCGTACTTTGTTGCTACGTGGTCCCAAACGTTTTCAGTGTTGTTATTTGCCGTAGGATCTTAGCTATCTCAAGCTAAGTACCAGTCACCATCACAAGCAACGGAGTTCAGTGTTTAGTCGTTACCCCAAACGTCTTCATTTGTCCTTGGTGTGAAGTTGAATATCACAAGCTAGCTCCATGTTGTTATCTCAACCAACGGAGTCCAATATTATAATGTTACCCCAGATGTCTTCGTTCGTCCAAGCCAGGTCCACCTTGCTATCTCATGCAACCGAGTCCAATGCTTCCACGTTATCCCAAACGTCTTCGTTTGTCCTTGGTGTGGGGTTAACTAGCCTAAGCCAGGTCTACGTTGCTATCTCATTCAACCGAGTCCAATGCTTCCACGTTATCCCAAACGTCTTCGTTCGTCCTTGGTGTGGAGCTGACTATCCCAATCCAGATTCACGTTGCTATCCCAAGCAATCGAGTCCAATGTTTCAGCAGTATCCCAAACGTCTTTGTTCCTCCTTGGAATGGAGCTGGCTATCACAAGCTACGCCCATGTTACCATCCGAAGCAACAGTGTCAGAACGTTATCCCAAACGTCGTGTCAGGCACAGTCTGCAACGTCGGTGAAACATCCCTACTAATAATAATCTAACTTGCACTTTGTAATTTTGCTCCGCGACGAAAGGAACTTTGAAGGCGACCGTCCATCCGTCTCGCCGACCATGCAATTTCTTACGTTTACGCGCCTCGACACTGCTGAAAACGTAAAATCGCTTGACGTGCTATCCGTTTGACACGAGAACAAGGACTGAGAATTGATTACCCGAGAAGGGGACAGACAGGTACGGTAGGTTGCTCCTTTCGCTACATGCATGCTTTGAACTCGTAAGTTTTGTACGCTACGAGGGTACTACGTTATGCATTATAAATATTTACTTCGACAAGGACGGGACATAATTATTACACAATTACAATATTTTTTGATCTACCGAAAGCATTTGACTGCGTTCAAGCTAACATGCCCGTAGATAATATTAAACGCCGTGGTTTCAGAAATCCCGTAGATCAATGGATTCTGTCGCTTATGTTGAACAAAAAATTCAGGTTAGGCTAGGTAGCCCGATCTCTAATCCACATAGCACAAGCTTTGAAGTACCTCATGGTGGAGTGCTATCATCTTTTCTGTTTTTATTATTTGTGAACGATTTAGTTGACCAAGTCCAACGAGTTTTTAATAGTCAGACTCTTATTGTGATTGCATCTTCTTGAGGTCTAGAGTCTTGTCGAAGAATATTTAGTGATGAAAAAATGCTTTAGCGTCCTTACACCTCCTATAGACGGGCCTTCATGTGAAATCATATCTTTCCAAGCTTACTTAAATAAGAGTCCCAGAGATACAATCTAATGAATAATGACAACCTTACATTGAACAAATATAACGTCAGCACATTTCGTAATATACTATATTAATAATTTGCCCTCCGAGGTAAAAGCCATCAACGACTTAAAAGTCTCCAAGAAACAATATTTAACATACTTGTACTCTGAGCGTTTTTGCTCTTTGCAAGAGCTTTATAATTTTTAATAATTATTAATTACATATTTATTTATTTTATTGGTTATTTTACTTACTATACATCTATGGTGCATACTTTCTATATCCTTCTATATGACTATTTGTCCTTCTATACAAACGTACTGTATTTGCTACTAATTTTATAACTTATCATCTATTTTATTCTAAGTTAGTCACGTACATTTTTCTTTTGCTTATATAAATCTGAACCTTCCCTGTTGACGTTTCATATCCGCGAAACAATTTGAATAAAAGTTGTTATTATCATACTATTATTACCTGGAGGAGAGTGCCTGGTTCGACTTGTACTTCAACGATTCAACTGAGTGGTTTAAATTGGTGCAGCGAGTCTCCTTCTCACAATACTGTTATAACCCTTGCGTAGGAAGCAAAAATTACCACCTCATTGTTGGCGCGTGGGAAGTGCAAAGCTGCAACCCCATTGGTAATTCCTCCTCTCAAGAGATACGAAAGTTGGCCGTAAAAACGTGCTTGGGAGCGCGAAAGATGTCACGCGGCCACAAACGGGAAATAAAACACTAAGAATCGGGACGTTTTAATAGCGGAAGCTTCTTCGCTAACGGGCTTTCAAGTGGCGCTGTTGTTTACAAATTGAGTTTGTATTACGGAACAGGCGGTGCAACGGTGGCCCGTTAATATCGTGACAATTCTCAACTCTCGCGCAACAGAGCACTCTTACTCCAAGGAATGGATATTTTCTTCTTACAAAAGCTGCGACAGAATCTATTCATCGGTATCGTTAGAATTCTGAGTTGTAACCGTAAATAAAAATGGGCGTGACGACAAAAACAGTGGCAGGTACGAGATTCAAAATGCTAAAAGGAAAGCAAGTGACGAATACTTAAACAATGCGAGCAATAGTCATAGCACAATACGGAATATTGCCAAGAACAATATTCCAGTGGTGCGGAGAACTATTACAATGATATGTTTTACATTTAAAACAATCAAAAAAAAAAAACAAAACACAAAAAAATTATTAAGCCGATCAACAATTTTATAATTATGCCGCTAACAAAATTATTTAACCTTCGTATAACTCATCACCCTGTATATTGAAAGCTCCGCATTTCCGGACTCATGTTTATAGAATTTTCTTTTCATATTTTTTAACGAGCTCTGAAATATCTCCATCTATTTTTTGAACACCCTGTAGTGTTCATCGATTTCGTTACATTTGTATTTTTGGTTTGTTTGTTTTTTGAAGATTTATTTAGCATTAATGCTACAATGTCAATTTTGTATAATAATTCGGTTACATATTTTTCCTCAATCAATTTTCTGTAATTTTACATTCTTGTCTATTAAAATTACATCACTATGCATTTTGATTATTCATAAAGTTATTTTTCAATTTCAACTTAAACATTTTTAGATTCGAACACTGTTTAATATCATTACTCAATTTATTAATATCAAATACTCCTGTTTGAAATATAGATTTACTAGTTATGCTACTATTGCAATTTTCATCTTATCCAAATTTGCTTTAGTTCAAATCAAAGGTCATATACAGGGTGTCCCAGAAGTCGACGTCAAGCCGAAACCGGGTGATAGGCAAAGTCATAACCGCTATCAGAAGAATATTTAAAAAAATTTTATGTATGTGTTTTGAAAATTATAGGTCTTTGAAAAAGATATAGAAATTTCACACCCTACGGCAGTCTGTCAACTCCTGTTACTACAAATATTAAATTTTTTTGGATTTTATTTTTACAATGTAATGATGAATAATGCATCTTCAAACTGGTGTCTCAACCTTACTGCCAACTTTTCTCGTTCAGGAAAAACTGCCACTTATTTCCCAACCAAGTATTCCAAAGTAAAACTTTGCTCAACCTTAACTGGCTGTACTGGAAAAAATGTACTACGACAGTTTGGCAAGTAAACTTAAAAGTTGGCGCATTTAGTAACGATTCCAAAATGGTATAACACTTAGAAGATTACTCGTTAACTTATGCTCAATTTTTATTTGAAAAAAAAACTGATGAAAATTTTTCAAAATTTCTTAATTAAACAGCGATTATGAAAACGCACAAGGACCCTTAAGGATAACTGTTTGCACAACAGTGGGCGTTAAAATGCTGCTGATGATGATTTACCTTTACAGCAAATGCTCAAACTGTTTTCCTTCAGCCGCAATATACGCACGACATCTTCTTAAAAAAGATCGGGTTATTAAACGAGCGAATCCACGGTTATTAACAAACTCAGCTGCTTCCAATAGTCTTTGCCGTAGCTCAGCTTTTGAATCGGCTTGAAATACACTTTTTCTTTTACAGTTCCCCAGTAAAAAAATCTAAAGGATTCAAGTCAGGTGATCGGGCTGGCCACGGTATTGTACCAGACCGTCTTATCCATCTGCCTGGAAAATTTTGATCGAGATACTCTCTCACTGAGAGTGCATAGTGCGCTGGGCAGCCATCATGCTGAAACCACATGTCCCTGTAAATACTCAGTGGCACGTCCACCAATAAATTTTGTACATGATTTTTCAAAAAATCCAAATAAATTTCAGCAGTCAAAGTCTCTGGGAACTCAGACGGACCGATTATTTTACCATTTAAAATTCCTGTCCAATGGTTTATCTTGAAGCGATATTGAGATTTATCTTCTCTCACCAAATGCGGGTTTGCTACGTGCCACTCGTGTAAGTTATGCAGGTTCATGTACCCATCTTTCTTAAATGTGGTCTCATCCGACCATAAAATTTTTTCAAAGAACTGTGGATCTTTCCTGCGTCTTTCTAATATCAACAGGTGATTTGGATTGAGACTGTTTAATTGCTCTTCAAAACAACATTTGCTTTCCTTAGACTATCTTTGATAGTGTGATTGTGCAGTGCCGCTATGTCCGTGTACACCGTACAAGAATATGCTAACATGCACCTCATTTATGGGGAATGCAGATGCAACGCTAGTGCTGCAGCGAGACTTTACTGTGAGAGGTACCCGAATGCAGCTCGTCATCCAGATCATCGAGTGTTCACAAATGTGCACCGCTTACTGTGCTCAGAGGGCCAACTACCAAACCAATCACACGGTGAGGGAAGATCTTTCCTTCCTTACGAAGACGTGGTGCTAGGAGCTGTCGAAGAAGACCCGAGCACTTCAGTGAGAACTAAAAACAGGTGTGCCCAAAAGTACAGCCCATAGAATTTTGCAAAAAAACGTGCTCCATCCATACCACGTACAGCGTGTTCAAGCTCTTCTGCCCCGGGATTATGAGCCCCGAGTTGCTTTTTGTCGCACAATGTTAGAAAGACACAGGGAAGATCCACGGTTCTTTGAAAAAATTGTATGGTCAGATGAGACCACATTTAAGAAAGATGGGTACATGAACCTGCATAACTTACACGAGTGGCACGTAGCAAACCCACATTTGATGAGAGAAGATAAATCTCAATATCGCTTCAAGATAAACCATTGGACAGAAATTTTAAATGGTAAAATAATCGGTCCGTTTGAGTTCCCAGAGACTTTGACTGCTGAGGTTTATTTAGTTTTTTTGCAAAATCATTTAGAAAATTTATTGGAGGACGTGCCTCTGAGTATTTACAGGGACATGTGGTTTCAGCATGATGGCTACCCAGCGCACTATGCACTCTCAGTGAGAGAGTATCTCGATCAAAACTTTCCATGCAGGTGGATAGGGCGGTCTGGAACAATACCGTGGCCAGCCCGTTCACCAGATTTGAATCCGTTAGATTTTTTTTTTTACTGGGGAACTGTAAAAAAGTGTATTTCAAGCCGATTGAAAATGTAGCTGAGCTACGGCAAAGACTATTGGAAGCAGCTGAGTTTGTTAATAACCATGGTTTCGCTCGTCTAATAACCCGATCTTTTTTAAGAAGATGTCGAGCGTGTATTGCGGCTGAAGGAAAACAGTTTGAGCATTTGCTGTAAAGGTAAATCATCATCAGCAGCATTTTAACGCCCACTGTTGTGCAAACAGTTATCCTTAAGGGTCCTTGTGCGTTTTCATAATCGCTGTTTAATTAGGAAATTTTGAAAAATTTTCATCAGTTTTTCTTCAAATAAAAATTGTGCATAAGTTAACGAGTAATCTGCTAAGTGTCCCAACTTTTAAAGTTACTTGCCAAACTCTCGTAGTACATTTTTTTCCAGTACAGCCAGTTAAAGTTGAGCAAAGTTTTACTTTGGAATACTTGGTTGGGAAATAAGTGGCAATTTTTCCTGAACGAGAAAAGTTAGCAGTAAGGTTGAGACACCAGTTTGAAGATGCATTATTCATCATTACATTGTAAAAATAAAATCCAAAAAAAGTTTATATTTGTAGTAACAGGAGTTGACAGACTGCCGTAGGGTGTGAAATTTCTATATCTTTTTCAAAGACCTATAATTTTAAAAACACATACATAAAATTCTTTTAAATATTTTTCTGATAGCTGCTATGACTTTGCCTATCACCCGGTTTTGACTAGACGTCGACTTCTGGGACACCCTGTATACTGAGTAACAAAAATAGTTAAACACTTAGGTATGTTTACCCGACTTTAATAATTTTTGGCATATAAGTTCAGTGTCCCTTACTAGTAAAATGAAAGGCTTCTCAATAAGCTCCACGAAATTTAACACTTAACTGACACCGTAAATGTACGAAAACGAAACTCAGTATACTTACAGTCTCCTGTTTTTGTTCCAGAGAAATGGTGCTAGATCAAGCGACGGCCAGCTATGACGTTAAATCACAGCAAAACATGGCCAGTAAGCACAGTAGCAGTGGTGCAATTACGCGTCGATCCTCACGGTCGAACCTACAGCGAACTGGCAGATTTGCCGCCCCCACCTTCGGAAACGCCGCCTCCCGTAGCAGCTGCGGCACCCATAGTGAAGGAGGAGGCTGCAAATGACGGAGAGGTATGTACCAGAATATTTCCCCGATGGTCCTAAGGTGCGAGCTGCACTTCTGTAATAGGCACCATGTTAGTGTACCTTGAACCATGATGAAGCAGTGCCTGGTGATCAAATGTGCTTCCACTCAGTTGTCGGCTTTAGACGTGCCTCAATATAATTCGGCTATACGATCAGTATACTTCTATCTAAAGCAGATAACCTAATACAGACCTAAAGGTAAACATCTGCTGTGGAATTGAGTAAGTTATTACTGAATCAGTAGACGAAATAGTGGCTATCACAAATACCCAAGCAGCGAAATTTCAAGTTAAAATTTCAATCACTTTCTATTTATCAGTAGACCTAAAACGTGCTCCAAACTACAGCACTGCTAGTCGGTGTTGCATTTTATATGTCATGTATATTGAGGTCATTAAAATCGTAGAAATGTTGCCGTTTAACATCACACGAGTCTGACCCTAATTTAACAATAAAGAGACATAGTAATGTCTCCCTCTCTTGCTCATGCGTGCAGTCAGTAACGTACTGCTTAAATATAAGATTTTCCGTTATTTTCACCCTTATGTCTGGTGCGTAATTATTTAATTTCAGAGTAGGTGAGTTTGCACAGTTTGTATGCTTTGAAAGTTTTAATATGTTGAAAAGATCTCATGTAAAATCAACACCTGAAGTACACATGTGTTGCTAACCTTGATGCGTTTACAATATACAGAGAAAAGGAAATTTGTTTTAAGGCTTGAGTTCAATGTGTACGAGCGAGGAGCACGAGAAGTGTGTATCAACGCATGTTGGAAAGAGATAGATACCGGCTGAATAGCGAAGGTCATCACCACATTGTCTAGCAATGGTGACGTAGAAGGCCGTGCAATATACCAATGTGCGACACCAGAAAATGTTTGCACAAGCTTTTACAATAGGTTTGGTTACTGTCAAAAACAAGAAGAAGGTCTGTTCGAATATTTAGTTTAATATTTTGTTTTCATTTTGATTAGAATTATTTATTTCAATTTTGATGCAGCTTATCGTTTTAGTATATTTTAGAATTATCTTTGATTTCCACCGATGGTGATGAAATTAACACATCCTGAGTTATTTTAACATTTTGCGACAGCGATCGCACGGAAAATATAGTAAATACCATGGCCCAATAGAAATTATCACTGCCTGTGTTTACGCAGGTGAAAACCATTTTTAAGCAGGACGACACTCCCCAAGGAGAGGATCATTCAGGTCATAACATTGCCTTGGAATATACGAGAGCGGATGTTTCCAAGTGAACCAATGATGTAATTCAAAAATGTGTACGCTCGAAATAAAACCATTATTTGGGCGTAGAGAAAAACTAACACATGTTTACAACATGTATCGTAATTTAATGAACTGGTGTAGCATATTGGCAAACGCGGCAGATTGCCACGTCAGCGTTGCTAGGCAACGCGGTGATGAGCTTCGCTATCGAGCCAGCTTATATCTTTGTTTAACGCATGTGTCTATACACACTTTTTTCTCTTACACATTGTGTGTACAGTTATATCTAAGGCAGCTGCTTCAAAAGTAATAATAAATAACAGTTACTAACCCACCTTCCTTTTGTGTGAAATAGATTTGGCCGCTGTCTAGGAGACACCTTGAAATATTCACCAGAATGGCAGAAGCGGTGGGAACAGACAGACCTCTCAGAAAACCAAAGCCACCTACCATTAGAACTGACACCATCTCGACCATATTAGATCCGATCGATTTCGAAGAAGAGGGGATCGCGGACGTTGGTAAGCATTTGTAAAAGTAAAAATTATTACATAATTTTTTATTTTTCTACGAATTGTCTTTTTCTATCTACTAGCGTACTCCACGCCATTTGAATGTAAGATAACAGGCTTAGTTAATGTAAAATTACGATAGGAAAGCAAATATTATATAGGCTGGAACGTGTAGAAATCACAAGGTGGCGCTGGTCGCCAATGGACAAAACCAACTCTCTACGAGGGAACAGCAATGTTTTATGAGAAAATCTCTCTTAATAATACTATAACATTAGTGTCTAAAAGATTTCAACACAATACTAATTCGCTGAGAAAGAAAGATATAATACGTGTGAAATGATACAATCAATGAACTATGAAATTCGCCAAAAGTAAATCATTAAAGGGTTTGTCCTAGGAATCTACCATTATTAAAGAGAAATTCAAATTACTGGTAAGTGATCAAAATAATAAAAAAAGGTTGCGTGATTTTGGCACGTGACACCATTTGAGACACCATCAGTTGACTAACAACACCAACCGTAATGTCGGGTATATTTACGATTCTGTGAAGCTTAATACTTTTGACAGACAATTTCTTCTTTGCAGGTGAACTTAAATTTGTTGATGATGATATCGTTACCTCTCCATCATCGGCGATCAACGGTATCACGGACAAATCGAACCACAATGGCAACGTCGCAAATGCAACAACGCCAACTTCAGTGGCGTCCGCGGTGCTGACGGATGGCACAGGGTACCGGTTCGGACGTAGGCCTAGCTGCAGGGCGGATAACTGGGAGTACATCTACAAGGAGGCGCCGCCAAATTCTGTTGCGGTAAGAATCGTATACAAAACCGGGGCAAATTTTAGAATTAAGCATAGCTATATGGTGAACAAACAAGAAAATGAGATATACTGGTGCGCGAATCTCACCAGTGGCATACAACACCTTCCTTGGTGGCTCAACAAAATGGTCGCACCCCACTTGTGACTCTCCTGGTATATTTTGGGAAAACCGGGCAAGTCAATTTTGATTTTTAGGGGCTCGTTTTCTCATATATATATATATAACCGTAAAATACAGGGTGATTCAAAAATAAGATATTTTGTTATACTTTAGATTTTTAAATAGAAATCCCAATTTTTTTTATCTTCAGGTTTTCCATGAAGTTTTTAGTAACTCTTGTATAAAAAAGTTTATAACTATCTTCAATCGTTGTGATGCTATTTGAGTTTATAATAAAATTCGACTACCTTAGCTTAATACTGATAATAATGGAATGAACGGCAAAAATAATAGTGACGGATACCAGCAAGAACATTTAGCATCAGTGAGTGTCATCGTATGTCACAGAAAACTTTGTCTTTTATTTCAAATTGTTAAGTTACCTACCTAGTAGTAGTAGTAGAAAGATTTATTTAGCACATTTGGCTACATAAACAGAATAATTGTAAACAACTTAGAATTAGTAAATTCAAGCCATATGATGTATGATATAAATGCTGGGCAAGCTATAATTGTAGATTTAACAGGTGATTCCCTAGTTTTACTTTAAATTTTGTCAAAAGTTTTCTGGTCTTTTATTTCTGTGTATAATTTATTATATTCAATCAACCCTTGATGGAATACAGATTTGTAGCATATGTTATACTTTTTGGATATTAAATGGAAGTCATCTTTATTTCTGATATTATGTAAGTGATGGTCGGCATTTGATGATGTCAAATTAGTTAGACTTGATGGAAAAATATGATTTTTTACTTGATAAATGAATATCAGTACAAGATATTTGATAACATTTTTTACATTGAGCCGTTTTAATTTGCTAAGCATTTACCTAATTGGAGTATATTTATCTTCAGTATTATTCTCATGCACTTGTTTTGCAGTCTTTCAAAAATGGAGTTATATGCTTAATGTAGAATAGTCGAACAGTACAAGAAATTTCGAGGAATGATAGTATTATAGATATTTTTTCTGCTATATGAACTCAGACATCCAGAAAGTCTTAATAAATATCCCACTTTACTACTAATATTGTTTATAACTTTTTCATAATGAATATCAAAAATTAGAGAGTCAACAAAAACCTCCAGGTATTTAAAATTTTCTATGAATTCAATATCTTCACCATCAATATTCAGTTGAACATTTGTACATTGTTTTTTCCGACTAACATCGCTTTCGTTTTACTCGTATTTAATTTGAGTCTCTTAGATGCTAACCATTTTGAGACAAGTTTCAAGTCTTCATTTATATACGAGATACCATTCTGAATATTTTTAGCACTTATACAGGGTGACTTTGAAGTTGAGTCATTAATTTTCAGATAATGATTGTAGAAGGACGATAAACCGAAATATGTGTGTAAAAATAAAAAAAAATTAAAAAAATTTTTTTACCTTGTTTTATAAAGTATCCTCCCGACAAGTATTTCAGTGCGGACCTGTATTTGATCGTGAGGTCTTGGAGCACCGGCATGCATCCCCTGTGAGGTCTTAAGTCACCTGATTCACGAGCCCGTTGTACTACATTAACAAAGGCACGAGGGGTTGGTTGCACTCGATTGGGAAACCGATCCGCATAAATATGTGCCATTTTTTATTTCGTTTGAGCCACGCAGCAAACACCACTATTCACTCACGCGTTACCGACTGACGAAAAACATCCTGATAAACGTTTCAAATTCTTTCGCTTTTTTGGTTCCGACGCGATGAACGGATAAGGCGGATTATATCCGTTGTTGCCAAACACGAGCACATAATATTATTATTGAGACAGGGCGGTACTCAAACTTCTAAAGGGCTATAACTTTGTTACTTTAATTTTACCAGAAAAATGTTAAAGGAAAAAAACATTTCTTTTGATCAGATCTACTCACTGTTAAAATAAATGACTCAACTTCGAAGTCACCCTGTATAAATCATAGTGTCATCGGCGAAAATCTGAATTTTGCATGTTTTGACTATGGCAGGTAAATCATTTTTGTATAAAATAAAAACAAGTGGTCCCAGAATACTGCACTGTGGAACACCCAACGTAAATTAATTTTTTTATGAAATAGTGCCATTAACTTTTGTAACTTGCATCCTTTTAGACAAATAATTTCGAAACCAATCTAAAACACTTCCTGATATACCGTATGCCTTCAATTTACCTAACAAAATATCTCTATCAATCTTTTAAATGCCCTCTTCAATTCCAAAAATACTGCTATGACAACTTCTTCTGAGTCTATGGCCCTTCTTCAATTCTCAGTTACCAACCTGCTTCCGCCTCCACAAAAAATTTTGTTTTCTTCTATAAACTGCATTTATTGGTCATGCACTATGGACTCTAATAATTTTTCAATGTCTGGTAACACATTTACTGGTCTCATATCGCTGCATCTTTTATAATTTTTCTATTTTGGGAACTGGTGTTATTGTAGAGCATTTCAAATTTTCAGGAAAAGAAAGCTTCTCAGTGAACAATCGATCCTATTTAATACAGGATATCCCAAAATTTCGAAACAGTTTTTCAGCACGTCTTTATTAGTGATTTCGGCACAGTTGTTGTTTGATTTTAAACTCTTTACATTTTTTCTCAGATAGTTCAATTATAGGCTATGAAATTTTGAAGGTGTATGCAACATTTGTGATATATATTGCACAATGACTTATTCAATTCATGAAAGGGTGAGAATAACAAAACTGCCCGGTTGTATAATGCGTTACATCCAGTTAAAAATATTAACGATAAGTTTGCGGCTAAGTTGATAAGAGAATTTGAAGAAACGGGATCTGCGACTAATATTCCTGAAATAATAGAATATGACGTTAATTATAATGAAAATTATATTCAATTCCAACAAGACGGTGCACTGCCGCACTATGTGGTTCCAGTACGACAGTTTTTGCATACTCATTTCCCGAATCAGTAGATCGGCAGACAAGGCCTCATCGAGTGGCGCCGAGATCTCCTAAGTCCTTTCGATAACTTTCTTCAGGGGCATTTGATGAGTAAAGATTTCAGTTCGAGGCCAGATTCCATCCAAAATCTTTTCCACAAGTAGTAGAGTAGATCCGAACAAAATTCTTATCAATTCTTATCACTGCATGGAAATAAAATGGACACCACTCTCAGCACTTATCACCACATTGACCTACCTCTTTATGGTAAATTAGTTTTTACTTTAACTTAAATGTGCGTTTAAGCTGTACCTAAGTTATTTTTAGTTTTTTAATACTCGGAGACTTGTTTTTAATTTTATAGTCTTGCTACTATGTTAACTACATTGATTATTATTTTTACGATATATCCCTTATTATCAAAATTTCTAGAATTTTATTATAGACGCAAATAGCTTCACAACGATTGAAGATATGTATAAACTTTATTATACAAAGGTTACTAAAAACTTCATGGAAAATCTGAAAAGTAAAAAAATGGAGGTTTCCATTTAAAAATCTGAAGTGTAGCGCAATACCTTATTTTTGTATTGTACGGATATAGATGAATAGACGTCCTCATAGAAATCAAAATTGACGTGTCCGAGCGTTTTTCCTAAGATTTACCAGGAGAGTCACAAAAGCGGGTGCGACCTTTTTGTTGGGACACCCTGTATAGGTAAACGCTAAGAGTAACTATAACCCGAAGTCTTGTCAAGGTATCGATGTAAATGATTACGTATAGAGGTTGTATACTCAATGATTACTTAGTGCAAGGTCTAAAAAGCGAGAAAAGCGGCAACGCGCGATATCAATCATGCTGCTGCAGCCAGCGAATTCGAACTAGGCTAGAAGAAGCCAAGCCCATATGATGTTGAACGATTGTTTGTTAGCAGCATCAACAGATTATTGTTTACACAACATTTGATCTTGAACGAAAATTGCATAGCTTTCCCCGAGTAGACACCTGCTTTTATCGCGCTTAAATTGCTTTTTACATAACATGCAACACTTCCCCATCTTCGGGATAGTCCAAAATGCTTTATATTGCACTGAAATGTTTAAAAATCCTGAAAGCTCTGTGAAAATATCATGGAAAACACACGAGCAAAACAAAACTTCCCCTCAACTTCACAAAGCCGCAACATAAAGCACCAGAAATCAGCCCCGCTGTTCTTAATTTGCCACCACAGCGTTGCCACGTTCAGTATGCACATATTAGTTTTTCAGGAAATATCACCGGGATATAACAATACATATTTCTTAATTGTATTCGGTGCTTATTTCAGATGTATTTCGAAATGCTGAGTACGAAAAGACAATAAGAAAGCTCAAGACGTTTTCGGAAATCACTGTGATGTGTATTTTTTTTATTTGTTTTAATTTTTGTGAGTTCCTGGAATTGGTAGGTATTGAAGCTATGATGACACTGCATCAGTCAGTGGAAACATTATAACATGAAATGTATTAGGGTACTGAATCTCTTTTCTGTGCAGGTGTTATAAACAATTTATAAGTGTACATACACATGAGATACTCTATTTTCAAATACAACACACTGGATACAAATAAATATTTAGGTATCAAGACGTATAACATTATACGATTATTTTTGCACTGTTCATCTATCGATTGCGTGAAGGAGGTGGTTGAATTTGAACAGAATGTGACAACACTGCATGAAACTGGTAACCACTCAAGTTTGTGTGTCGCTCTAAATGATTGATAATAACAAATCCTTTGTTTATGTCTTCAACTTAAGTACTCGAATTCGTTGGCTGCAGCTAGATCGGTGCCGGCGGTCGAGTCTGGGCGCGTCACCTGAGAAGGAGACAGCGTTGCCGTTATTTAGCCTAATACGTAATCTCTCGTAACACAACCTGTATCATATTGTACAAAGATTTCCCTGTCTACTGTCAAGCGTCAAGCATCTGGATCTATCAAGCAAATTTCTACATAATCAATTCCTTATAGGCTAATTGCCCAGTTCACCGCTTCGCCCCTTGGCCCGCCCGTTCTCCGCCTCTGGGGCGTCACCAAAGCCCCTACGGTCCCTCGGAATCACTCCTGCCCCTTGACCTGCCCCTGGACGCTCGGAAAGCGGCCACCCTCCGTCGCCACTACTATCCGGAAGGCGGTTGGGGCTTCGTAGTGGCCGTGTGTGGAGTGTTAGTGCATCTGTTGAACCACGGACTGCAGTTGGGATGCTCTCAGATGGTGTCACCGGGAGTCGAGAAGTTCAAGGTTGACCGGATGCATTTCGCAGGTGCGTACATCATTTAAAATCACATTTTGTCATCTAGTATCAGAAGTTTTGATTTACTCTACTGTAGGTCAAGTTAATATCATTAACAGGCAAAAAGAAGGTGGTAGACACAAAAACCAGTCGTCCGCGGCGGTACCACTAGTTAGCTTTTTCCATGGTACTATAATAATGTCCGCATGTTCCCACACCTAAGGTACGCAGTCGATCATCTTCCTCAGCAAAGAAATTTGTGAATTAAGTACTAAGAATTCCGGGCGTAAACTCACTCAATTCTCAGAATCTCCGGGTGGAGGGTGGACTTGAGGGAACAACATCGATGATGAAATGCTTTTCTTAGCAGAGACAAAAAACTCTCGACCGATTAATCATAACTGGGGTGACCTGCTTGGATACCTAGTTGTCAAGATTGACTACCCGAACATCAATCACCCCAGAGGTAGTTCTTCTCGGTGATTTAAGTGCCCATGATGAACGCTGGTTGGGCTCTAACAAGACCGATGTAGTAGGTCGCGCAGTTGAAGCGCTCGCTATTACCCAAGGGTTGATCCAGCTGGTGACGGTTCCTGCCTTTCTCCCCCGCGTTACGTCATATATGCCAGTTGTCTGCTGGATCCCTTTCTGACGACGCATCCAGTAACGAAGCGGTCCACAATTCCAAAAACCAGCACGATATAAAAATTGGACATAGGGTAATGTCACAGCGCAACGGCAGTCGGTCATTCTGCCTCGTCGGACCTCTTCCTGACCACGCATCCTGTCCCTTGCAGTACTGCTAACCTGTCTCCTCGAGGTACCGCAGACCACGTTGTTGTGAAAGTCCGGTTTCGGCCAGAACCCTTGTGGCAGCAGAAACGCGCCCGTTTTGGATAAGATTGTAAAAAAACAAATCAGAATATTTTTCCGGGTGAATGCGATGACAGTTTCTGGACTAGCTCATATATCACTCATTTAGGAGCATACAGGTATGTGCTTCAGGATAACAAAACCGAGGTAAGCCGGAAATCATTTACAAGGTGGATATTATCCTTCAATGCTTTTGATGAATACGAATATGCTATTAGATACTTATTATATATACAACTATAAAACAGGTCTTTAGGCTCTAAGCTTAATATGTTTATTCTTCCAGTCTCTGATATTCCTAATCCTCAAATCTTCTATAACCGCATCATTCCATTTTCCTCTTGGTCTTCCTCTTTTCTTCTTGGTATCCGGTACTCTCCATGCTACATGCTTCACTGTTCTTTCTTGCGGCATTCTTTACAAGTGCCTCAACCACTGCAATCTTCTGGTCCTAGCTTCTACTGTTGTATTTAGTTCATTATACAGGGTTATCCAAATTAAGTGTCCACCATTAGTAACTTTGTTATTAGTGAAAATACAAAGTTGTTTGAATTAGCAAACTAGTAGCATTTTTAACGCTGGTAAAAATGAGAAATAAAAAAAAAACAATTGAGAGTCGTTATTTTGATTTTTTTCAGTAAAATAACATTTTTTTAAATGGAAACCCCTGTATATTATATTTTTTTCTGTTGAAGCATCAAATTTTAAACAAAAAAGTTCATAATGACTTTTCCGCTAAAGTCAAAAATAAAGTCAAAATAACGATAAATATTTTTAATTATTTGCAGTATTATAATATTAAGACGGCTATGAAAACAACATGGCGTTTGCGATTTGACAGCATTAAGATAAGCGACAAATTGTTAAACTGGACATACTCGCAACTAGAAGGCTTTGGAAAACAATGAAAAAATCAAATAATGTCAAACATTAGTGTAAATACTTGTTTATAAGCTTTATTGTGTCATTAATTTAAAGAAAAATGTTCTCCCATGAAGAAAAGTGTGATATGTTAGAATGCTATTTAGTGTGCAGAAAATCCTCCTTGAGAGCAAGAGAATACTACAGTGAATTATATCCCGCTCGCATTCAACCGTATGAACGATATTTTCTGAGACTTTATCGAAAATTTAGGGGCAACGAAAATGTTTTTGCTAAAACAAGGGCAAAAAAAGAATTCATAATAAGCGAGGCCACGGAAATTGCAGTTATTGGATATTTTGAAGCTTATCGTGAGAATTCAATAGCAGATATTCTCAAGGACTCTTAATTTCAGTTATGGTACTGTTCGAAGGATTTTAAAAAAATACTAATTTATTCCGTATAAGTACCGACCAGTTCAAACGCTTTTGGCAGGGGATCCAGAGAGAAGACTTGTTTTTTGCCATTGGTATCTTAGCTTCTGTCGCCAAAATGTAAATAACTTTCGTTACCTTTTATGGACAGATGAATCAAATTTTTCAAATTCTGGAATGTTTAATAGAAAAAACCACCATTATTGGTCAAGAGAAAATCTTTTGTTAGTACATCCAAGAGGCCCACAAGTCCGTTTCAGTTTCAACGTTTGGTGCGGTATAATTGGTTCAAAAATTGTTGGCCCGTTCTTTTATGAGGGAACCCTAACTGGTGAAAGATATGTGGAATTATGTCAGAAATTCTGACTAATTTCTTAGACGAATTGGATCTTATAAGTAGACATCATCTGCATTTTCAGCAAGATGGCGCACCTGCCCACAACTCCAGAGGTACTTATCATTTTCTAAGTACTACTTTTAATGATCAGTGGATAGGAACAAATGGCCCAATACAGTGGCCTCCCAGATCACCAGATCTAAACCCACTTGATTACTTCTTGTGGGGTTACTTAAAGAACCAAATTTACAAGCGAAGGTACGATAACCTTGACGCGTTAAAAACTGCAGTTAGGGAAAAGATAACCCAGATAGATGGTAGGACCATACTTAAGACAGTTCGAGCAGTTGAAAAACGTGCCCAAAAATGTATTGAAGAACAAGGTGGTGTTTTCGAGCATCTTCTTTAAAAAAAATTGTTATTGTATTTTGTAAGATTATAAGTTGATGTTGAAAATAACGAAATAAAAAATGGCACATGTTTACGAAAATGCTGAACTTGTGGACATGAGGGGGGGGGGTATGACAGAGCTTCAATATTAACTTATCCATCAATCTCGACCATTAATAATTTTGGTTAACTCTAATTGTTTGTAACCGGATTAACCTCTTAACTCGCAATCATATATCTGAATGTCAACATGATTTTATGAACGGTAGGTCAACTGTCACCAACTTGCCGATTTTCACTAATTTAGCATCGAGTATTTAGAGTCGCCAGGGCCAGTCGTAGTGTATCAGGATTTTTCAAAGGCATTTGATAAAGTTGATCATCTCCTTTTCGCCAAATTGAATTTGTTTGGTCTCACTGACAACTCAATATCTTTACAAACGTCCTATTTGCATAATCGTCAGCTATTCATATCATACAATGACTTCTAATCTTTTCGCTATACAGCATCTTAAGATTTGGGACCATTGCTTTTTTGCTCTTTGTTAACCGTATACAACAGCATCACTGAGTACTTACAGTGACTACTATCTGCATCCAAATAACGTTACATTCTGTAGAAAACAATGAATTGAAATTTACTCCTATAACACCGGAAGAAATATAATCAGTCAGCACAAAAAGATAGATTTAGACGTGTCATTTGATGGTATGATGAATGCTGACTATCACATTTCTCAAATTGTAAATAATGCTAATAGAGCCTTAGGTTTTATTGTTCGAAACTTTAAGATAATTAAAGACCTGTATTAAAAACAATATAAAAACGGACGCAGGAAAGCAAACGCATATTAAAACAAGAAAGATTGATATTCAAATCAAGTTGGGTACTTTATTTTGAAGGTTCATTTATACCATTTATGTATGAAAAATAATATCGCTCAAATGTACACCACGACTGGATTTACAGACGTCCACGCGATGGTCGAAATTTTCAATGACATTTTGCAACATGGTCGGTTCTATGGAATTTATCTCGGCAATGATGTTGTTTTTGAGTTCTTGGAGGGTGGCTGGTTTGTTGACCTAGACTTTGCTTTTCAAATATCCCCATAAAAAGAAGTCCAAGCGAGTCAAATCGCACGATCTTGGTGGCCATGGCACATTTCCTCTGCGCGAAATCACGCGATCACCGAAGAAGGACTGCAATCGATGGATATTGACGTTGGTTGTGTGGCATGTTGCACCGTCTTGTTGGAAATAAACATCGTCCATATCCATTCCTTCAAGTTGCGGCAAAAAATAGTCCTCTATCATCACGAGATATCGCTCAGAATTGACGGTAACGGCGTCCCCGGCCGCATTTTCGAAAAAGTAAGGTCCGATGATGCCTTTTGACCACAATGCACACCACACAGTCACTTTTTGAGGATTCATCGGCTGCTCTTGATACTCACGGGGATTTTCGTTCGCCCAGATGCGGCAGTTTTGCTTGTTTAGCGTCCCGTTCAAAGTGAAATGCGCTTCGTCGCTGAACATGATTTTTGATGAAAAATTGGCATCAATTTAGCGGTGTTCAAGGAACCAATCTGAGAACGTTCGGCGCGAAAAATGGTCGGCCCGACGCATCTCTTGCGTCAATTGGATCTTGTAGGCGTGTACATTCAAATCCTTGTGGAGAATGCGGAGCAAACTGGTTCTCGAAATGCCCAATTCTTGGGATCGACGCGTTGTTGATTGTTTCGGATCGTCTCTCACACTCTCCTTCACAACAGCAATATTTTCCCGTGTGCGAACGCTCCTTCGCCGGCCAGAGCCTGGCAGATTTGCCACAGAACCTGTTACCTCGAATTTACGCACCAGACGACCGATGGTTGTTTCGTTTGGGCGGTTGTTGCGACCGAAATGTTCACGAAGCGCGCGAAACGTGTTTTTTATTTTTGCACCATTTTTGTAGTGCTCTTGAATAACTTTAATGCGGTCTTCAATCGAATACGACTCCATAGCAATCAATGCTAAACATTCAACTAACAAAATGACATGTCGGTGAGAGAAAACAAAGATAGCGTCTATGTGAAATTGACGTTTACTTTCCTGCGTCTCTATTGGACAACCCTTGTATATGTACGGTCCAAATTGGAATATGCTTCGTTGGTTTGGAGTTTTTATTATAACTGTTATATAAATCGAATCGATCATGTTCAAAATAAATTTCTCAAGTGTCTGCTTTTCAAGATTGATGCAGTTTATCCCCAGCATCGGTAAGACTACCAAGTGGTGTTGGAAAGATTCCAAGTTGCCTCTTTGAGTGAGAGAAGAAACACAATTCCGTTGTCTTCTTATCCGAGTCTTGTTCAATTGAAACCCATCTTCGGCCCAGAAAAAAATGATTGGCAAATAAATACAAAAATAATAACCACGACAATTAAGGCACATATCCCATTGTTTCACCAATCTATGTACACTCTGCTTGAAGAATCCTTGTGGCTGCTGCTTGACGAGTTCTTAGAAAATGGTTACCTTTTAACTCCTATTTCGGCGGCCCAACGATGTGGAAATCGCAAGGCAGTAAATCTGGACTACGGAGTGGATGTTCTAGATTTTCTTCCACTACTCTGGGAACATAGTGCTTCACTGGACGTTTTCGTCTTACTGCTTAATGGAGATTGTTCAAAGTTTCAATATACAGGTGTGCGTTGACGTGGACTGCCACGCTTTTTTTTGGTTAATTAATACAACACAATGATAAATACTATCTAACGGTTGGTCCAAGAAAAACAGTTGCCTAGTGGCGTGCAAATTTAGGACCTGGCTCAACAAAGCGGAGAATAGGGGGGGGGGGGGGTTAAGAGCGCCAGTGACTTAGGACGGATTAAGCCACAACTCCCCGAGATGTTTGTCGGAACTTGTTTTGCTTGACCACCACACAAAACGAGAATCTAACAGAGATGACGAAATTTAAGTAACAGTACACACAGAGAGAGCCAAAAGAAACAAGATATTAAATGAATCAAAATATATTGATTAATAAAAAAAACGCACATGTGCTCCACTACCGGAGTGAGAGTAATAAAAAAAAGAAAGGATGTTATAAATCTTAAATACACGACAAAATTGTTTTTCGAGATAACCACAACGTGTACCATGGTATACGCCCGAAGTATACTAAGTGACATATAAATCCGAACACCCAGGTTAAATGGTTTTATTTTAATAAAAGTTGGTGAATGTATTTATCTTACTGTAAATAACAAGTAAAAAAATTTTCAGCCTTATCAGTTGGACATTCCGGTTTTTACACTGCTTTTTTTTAATTCACTAACGTGCTAAAAATGACTATTTCAGCCGCAGTAAAGAATCAACGTTGGCGGATTTTGGTTCTTGACATCCTTTACGATCGGTTACGATGCCTAGAGTACAGAGACCTGTACGATTTCGTCAACTTAGTGAGTTTGATAGGGGCCGTATAGTGGGACTTCGGGAAGCTGGACTTTCTTTTCGGGCAATTGCAGTTAGAGTGCAAAGAAGTGTAGACACTGTGGTTAGGTGTTGTCAGGCATGGCTTCGAGAAGGCCGTACGCAAAGAGCAAGGGGCACTGGACGCCGCCGTAGAACAACAGACCGTGAAGATCGCCGCCTAAGATTATTGGCCTTAAGGGACCGTTTCTCCACTACCAGGACCATTGCAAATGAATGGTTTGCAGAACACGGAAGACCTATTGTCATGCGAAGTGTTTACCGACGAATGAGAAGTTTTGGCTTGTTTTCATACCGGCCACACTGGGTCCTCCCTTTAACTCGAGAACACCGACGTAATCGCCTTGAGTGGTGCAGACAACGGTCACTCTGGGATCAGGAATGGAACAGTATTGTCTTTAGTGACGAGTCTCGATTTTGTTTAGGCATGCACGATGGTCGTGCCAGGATTAGAAGGCGACCTGGTGAAAAGAGGAATCCACTGTTTTTTGTTGAAAGACATGTTCATCACACTGTTGGAGTTACGATTTGGGGTGCTATAGCTTATGGTTCCAGGTCACCTTTAATCTTCATCAGAGGTAACATGAACGCGCAGCGTTATATCCACGAAGTTCTAGAACCCCATCTTTTACCCTATCTTGACATCCTGGCAGGTGCAGCTTTCCAACAAGATAATGCCCGACCACATGTTGTAAAAGTCACAATAGACTTCTTTCAACATAATGATGTCACATTGTTGCCATGGCCACCAAGATCTCCCGACTTATCGCCAATTGAGCACGTGTGGGATATGATGGGTAGGAGATTGCTCAATTTGCAACATCCTCCTCAGACTCTAGAAGCACTTCGAGAGGAGTTGGTGGTTGCCTGGAATGAGATACCACAGGAGGACATTGACCACCTGATCAGAAGCATGCCTAGGCGCGTTGGAGAATGCGTAGCACATCAGGGTGCATCCACACATTATTAAAGGTCAAAGGGCTTTAAGGCAGTGCAATCATTTTGAAATTTTTATCATTTACTTATTATGCTTCATTAAGTACTTATACAAAATTTTATTAAAATAAAACCATTTAAACTGGGTGTTCGGATTTATATGTCACTTAGTATATTTGTAGATATTTTGCGCCTAAATATTAAACTTATCTGTAGTGTTTCTTTGTCAGGCGCGGCCGAGATGTCCTCAACTCTGGTCAAAAAGTGGCCAGTAGTGGGCACGTCACTGGGCAGGGGCTGCTTGCCTCGTTGCCTAAAATTATGGTAGTAAAAAAAACCCTAGAGAGAGAAAGACTGTTTAAAAATCTACTCTAATCTCTGTCTGAGATAAAACTACTCATTGAAAACAATCGCACTTGAACCAAAACCATGTACATTTTTTTGTACAAGAAAAGTAAAGCAAAGGCAAAATAAATATAAAAATATACTAAACTAGTATACCCTTGTTCTAAAAAGTTATTGCAGCTCAAAAATCAAAATCATGATCAATGTGATAGAAGGTGCCACCTGGGCAGTGCCCCCATGTTTGAATACGTAGAATGACCATTGAAATCAAGAAGTCTCTAAGAATTTCAATAAGCAATAATAAATGTATAAAGATCTATGAAATTGTTAATTAGAATATTTTACCTGTTCACATCAGGTTTTTTTTTCAAGGGGATGGCTTCCACCAATTTGCAAAACTGCAACAAGATGCAACTAACTGGAGGAGAAATGATGATCATCCTCTTCTGTTTCTATTGACTAAAAGAAAGCAGATATTAAACGAACGTCACCAGGACACGCATTAAGGCACGTGGTCTGAAGGTATATAAAAAAGAACTTACCGTTGAGGGTCAAAATCCCATAAAAAAATCCAAAATGACTTAACTTAAGTTACACAAAAAAAAGGGTGCTAGTCCATGAATCGGCGCTTGGGGTCTGATATCCCAGAGTCCGGAAAATGACGAAACGACCACTGCACCACGACCTCAACGGAAACACAAAAGCAAATCACGCAGAACACGTAACGTTCTAGACGAAGGTATCTTGAGTGGCCTTGAAGAAGATATGTTTTATAGGAAACCAACTAACGGAGAAAAGCTAAAGTTTTTTGCTGATCGTCAACACCATACTGAATTGCTGAGAAAGAAAGATGTAATACTAGTGAAATTATACAATCAATAAACTATTAAATTTGCCAAAAGAAAATCATTGAAAAGAGCTTGGCCTAAGAATGGGCAATCTATTATCAATGAAGAGAAATTCAAATTACGGATAAGTGATAAATAGTAAAAAAAGGCTACGTGATTTTGGCACGTGACAGGACTCTAGATTATCTAACTCTATGAGCAAGGGTCCTTTATGGTAGAAAGAAATGTTGACATGATCCTCCTGTAGAAGGTTGAACTTTAAACTTTTTTGGTGGCCTGGAATTTGCGTATTTTAATTGCATCGATGACAGCTCACTAGGTGGACCAAAATTCGTCGTCAGCAATAATTAAACCAATTTGTGTACGATAGTATGGACATATTCTATATTCACACCATCCTTCTCTGAAATTGCTCTGATGGAAATTCTAAACATGCCTTCCACACATGCCACATTTCCTGTCTGTGAGTGCACCTGGTCGCGGCTTATCATTCGTCTCCTCTTTTCCACTCTCAAATTTTCGACACCATTCCTTAATAGTTGGATACGCAAAACATGGGTTTCCATACGCTGCTTGCATTCGCGTATGAATTTGTAATGGTTGAAAACCTTCAAACAAAAATTAGATGGCCGCATGCTGATCATATTTGGACGAACTTTTAACAATAAATGCCATTTTTATGCCAAGTACAAATGACAGGAATTCATCAGTGTGACGTTTACAATTACAACTAAGATTGCAATACGTCAGTTAAGTGATTAGAATTGTTTCCAACTCTAACCTGACCAAAGATGGGATTCAATTCAACAAACCTTGTATAATTCGTATATTTTTGATTCTCCAGAACAGTTATACCAGCTTCAAGGCCATTTTCTAGAAACAATACCTTCTTTTTTTGTACCCGTGCAAATACTAACTTAGCTTTAGCTTCTCCTGTAAGAGTCATGTGCGTGAACTCCATCTTTAACCACCCCACGCTTCGTCACGTAAAAATCTCTGACGACAAAACCAGAGGTCAAATGCAAGAACTACAAAACCTTTGCGAAGAGCTTAGACGTCGTCAAACAACAGGCGAAAGTAGTATTACTATAAAATACAGCTACCCAGGAGATCACACCTTCAAAAAACTGATAAATTCTGTGGCAAACTGGACGGTTTGTTACACTAATATACAATCTCTCTTTTCTAAGCTACTTAAACTCCAAGCATTTGTTCGAGACAATAATCCAACGTTCGTTTGCCTTACTGAAACATGGCTCCATTCCAACGTGTCCGACTCTTTCATCAATTTGCCTGGATACTATTTATATAGAATGGATTCACCACGCACTCCTGGTTTTGGTGGAGTATTCATTTATGTTCGCACGGAAATCGCGTCGGCTTTCTCGGTATCTCCCTCTTTCAGTCCTTTCGATGGCATTGATAATCTATTTTTGGAATTGAGGTGCCCAAATTTCAGCTTCACGATAGGCTGCATATATCGGCCACGGCCCTGTTTGGGAGACACACACCTGTGCAGTCTCATTTCAGATCTCTTAAATAAAAACACCAACCTTTTCATAGCTGGTGACTTCAATCTACGTGACATTAGCTGGCCTATGTCAACCATTCCTGAATGCAATTCTTCATCTGCTGCTTACATCGACTTGCTACGCAACTCTAGCATATCTCAACTTGTTGATCGTCCAACGAGATTCAGGGAAGGACAGACGCCTAGGGCTCTGGATTTGATATTCGTTAACGACGCCGACTTTGTTTCTAATTTAGATTATTTGCCACCTTTTGGCAACTCTGACGACTGTCCACTTTTATCTTCTCTCCAGTTCAACATAAATAGTCGTTCTACAACCGATAAGTTTAAAACCATCAAAATTGTAAACCACGATGCTCTTAACCAAGCCCTGTCTGAAGTCAACTGGCCTGCTTTGCTTAACAACCGTAGCACCCAAGATATGTGGGACACTTTCGCTCAACGAGTCCTAAGCGAAACGGCTGACAATACTGTTGAAAAGAAGGTATACTGTGACCCCTCAAAGCCCTGGATCAACTCTAACATATCGAGGATGCTTCGTCACAAGAGATCTTTGTGGCAACGGTTTAGGAGGAGTGGCCATTCACAAGATTACGTGTCTCATCGATCCTTTTCTAACCTCCTATCTAGAACGTTACATAATGCCAAACATGCTCATGAACGAAAACTCGTTACCTCCAAAAATAAGAAGAAGCTGTTTCGGTATCTAAGAACAAACCTGAATTCCAAAGTTTCATCACCTCAGATCCGCGACGCTGACGGTCATCTCCACATGGATGCCACCGAATCTGCCAACTTACTGGCAGAGTCCTTTAGTGATGACTTCGTCGATGAGCCTAATGGAGACCTTCTATCGACCACTATCTGCCATAGGTGTCCCAACAGCCTTTGCGAAGTTGAGTTCCTGTCTGAAGATGTATTAATGCACCTGCGAAATCTGAGGACCTCTTCCTCCCCTGGTAAAGATAGGATGACGGCTGCTGTGCTTAAAAACTGCGCTTCAGCACTGGCCCTACCATTAAGCTTGATATTCACATCGTCTTCCAGATCTCATACCCTACCCTCATGCTGGCTTAGTGCTTATGTTACCCCTGTATTCAAAAAGGGCGACAAATCCTTCGCTAAAAATTATCGATCAACAAGTCTCGTTCCTATCGCCGCCAAAATAGCTGAAAGAATCATATTAGATAAGCTCCTGTCATTTGCTTTCGAAAATGACCTTATCCCTAAGAATCAGCATGTATTTCTCCCTGGTCGATCAATAATGACCAACCTTCTCCACTCTCAACGATTGGACTCAGTATCTGGACACAAAGACTCCTGTTGATATAATCTACTTAGATTTTTCTAGGGCTTTCGATCGCGTACCACATGGAAGGCTTCTGTTTAAGTTGGAATGTATGGGAATAAGAGGCGAGTTGTTACTGTGGATTAAGGCTTTTCTCACTGGGAGGACTTTCTCTGTGCGCGTCAGTGATAGTCAGTCTCACCGTCGTCATGTAGCAAGTGGAGTTCCTCAAGGCTCTGTCTTGGGGCCAGTGCTGTTCCTTCTGTATACAAGTGACCTGCCCGCATTGATTTCCTCCACATGTTCAGCTTATGCCGACGACACCAAGATTTACAATACTGTCGTAAATTCTGCTATGCTTCAACGAGATCTTGATATTGTTTGTCAATGGTCAGTCAGTTGGCTTTTACCCTTAAATCTAACTAAGTGTTGTGTCCTTCACCTCGGGAAGACAAATCCGCGATTTACATACAAGATCTCTGACCACAACATCGAAGCAGTTTCCAGCCACACTGATCTGGGCGTTGTAGTCAACGATCGTCTTTCCTGGTCAGGGCATATTCGCCACGTTACATCAAAAGCCAAGAAACTTCTATACATGCTGGAGAGGTCTTTCAAAGGATCCGATGTCAACACTTGCGCCTACATTTACAAGGCATTCGTGAGGCCAATTCTTGAATTCGCTGGCCCGGTATGGGACACTGTGCTTCTGCGCGATAGAAATCTAGTCGAATCAGTACAGCGTCGGGCTACTCGTATCCCTTTTGGAGCACGAAGACCAAGCTATGAAGATCGCCTTGAATTATTCAACCTGACCTCATTCTCTGAGCGAAGAATTCGTGGCGATCTTATAGTTACGTTCAGGATACTTGGTTTGATGGGCACCAACCTCATGCATCTATACCGTCTGTCGCGCAGCAATCTACGCGGACACAGCTTCAAATTGCATAAGGAGCCATTTAAAACAACAGTCCGACAGTGGTTTCTTCCCAACCGCATATTCAACACCTGGAATAGTTTACCTGAAAGTGTGGTTGGTGCTACTATACTTCAGTTAATAGCTTCAAAGTGCAGTATGATAGCTGGAGGAGTGTACAAACTTTATAGCTATGAACTGTCTCTTTTTATTTTTTTCTATTTGATGTATTTGTGTTACGTGTCCGTACACTATATTTACTGCATCAGCTTCTGGTACTGTGTACTCTTCCTCAACTCAAGAGGGCTTTATGGCAGCACCTTAAACAGCGTTATACATGTTATACTAATGTTTGTTTACTGTCTTAAATTTGATTTTTTTTTTGTTAGCCCAGCTTTCAATACTTTGTCCTGCAGATGGAATTATAATACTTACGTTATTATTAAGGGAAAAGAAAAGAGAAATAGGCACCAAACTGCTATTCCACCAACTAGCCACTTCTCACACCGTGAGGTAAGCAACTAGTTGGTCCAAAACTCGTGTACCTCAAGTAGACGGAGAAAACCGAAGAATACCGCTATTTGCTTTCTTCCGGTTGAGATGCTTGCCGATGCACGGCATGCCGGTGTACACTTAATTGCAGTTAAAAGTGTATTCCTCATCCCACCCAAGGTTCCAATGTACAAAACTAACAGCCTGACAGAGTGGTCTGGCCACGTGTTCCGTTTTTCATCCTCACTCGAGACGATATTCACTTCGGCCGGAGCCAAATATTCAATAACGAACATCGCCTTCCGTTCATGGTCGAGAAGGACTATGTCCGGCTTATTCGCCTGCACCAGCTCGACTGCGGGGAACGAGTAATTCTAGTAAATCTATCCGCATTTCTCGTTCTACACAACGGATTCATGACACTGATCAACAGCCAAAAAATATCCTAAATAAAATCAACAAAATATTACTATTTTTAATGTGCTAAAACCGGAATGAAACTTATTTTTTCAATATTAGTTCAAGTTTTAGAGATACGGTAATTATATGTGTTCCTGCTGTGACAGTGTTAATATACTGTAATTCACAAGAATGCACGTGCTACATTTTTACATTCGGCAAGGAAAGATGATGTAATCGGCATGATTGTGTTACGTTATACATACGTGTACATTATATTGTTTTATATTAGCCATTTTTTCCTCAGTTGGCTGACAGCGTTCATGCAAGATGTTTCGAAAGTGTGTAAACAATCCAGATCAGTTTTGTTACGTGTGTGGTGATGTGACTTTTGCGTCTCAGAGACGGTCTATTACTCCACTAATAACAAAGGCATATCAGCTTTATTTCGGTTGTAAACTAGGTGATCAAGTCAAACAGTGGGCACCCCACATCTGCTGTAATACATGTGCTTCAAGTCTGAGGAGCTGGTTAAATGGCAAAAAATGGTCTATGCGCTTTGCTGTCCCAATGGTTTGGAGAGAGCCTACAAATCATATTAATGATTGTTACTTTTGCATGGTACCTTGTGTTGGACAAGCCACAGGTATGTCCAAGAAAAAAAAATCGGTTATTAACTACCCAAACATACCATCTGCGATGTGACCTGTGCCACACAGTGACAAAAATCCTATTCCAAAACCCCCAGAATCCTACATTTGCGAATCAGAAAACGAATCAGATCATGGCGATCGAGTGATTCGTCAGGAAGAAGATATGCCATCAACGTCAAGAGATCCTGATTTTATACCGAGCACGTCATGCCACCAACCGCACAAAATCAGTCAGAATTAAATGATCTTGTAAGAGATTTAGAACTTCCAAAATGTAAGGCAGAGTTACTTGGATCAACACTGCAGCAGTGGAACTTGTTAGAAGACGATGTTTCGCTATGTGTTTTTCGTAAACGCCACAAAGACTTAGAACCATTTTTCAATATGGAGAATAACTTGGTTTTCTGCAGTAACATTAACGGCTTACTGGCGGCTTTAAATATAAACTATAACCCAGAAGAATGGAGATTGTTTATAGACAGTTCAACATTGAGTTTAAAGGCAGTGTTATTGCATATTGGAAATATTTTACCATCTCATCCTGTACGGTATGCAGTTCACATGAAAGAATCATATGACAATATGAAGTACCTATTGACATGCATAAAATACGATGAGGACCAATGGCATATTTGTGGCGATTTGAAAGTTGTTGCACTTTTACTTGGGCTGCAGCTAGGCTACACAAAGTTTTGCTGTTTTTTGTGTGAATGGGACAGTCGGGCAAAGGCACTTCATTACACCAGACAAAACTGGCCTGTTCGTCAATTCCTAAAGCCAGGTCAAAAAAATGTACAGCATATGCCATTAGTAGATTCGAAAAAAAAATTATTACCACCACTGCATATCAAGTTGGGCCTAATGAAAAACTTTGTCAAGGCATTGGATAGAGATGGGTCAACTTTTCAATACCTGCGTCAGAAATTTCCAAGACTAAGTGAGGCGAAGGTTAAAGAAGGTATTTTTGTTGGGCCACAGATTCGAAATATTTTGAAAGATACACAGTTTGAAAACACTTTAACAGGTATTGAAAAAACTGCTTTGAATGATTTCCGTCTGGTGGTCACTAATTTCTTGGGAAATAGAAAAGCTGACAACTATAAAACCCTTGTCAAAAATATGCTGACATCGTATCAAAAGATGGGCTGTAATAAGTCTCTTAAGATACATTTCCTACAGTCACACCTGGACTTTTTTCCTGACAATTGCGGTACGTGATGAGCACGGCGAGCGTTCTCATCAGGACATTTCAACAATGGAAAAAAGGTACCAGGGAAAGTGGAATCCTTCCATGCTTGCAGACTACTGTTGGACTTTTGGTAGAGATGCTCCAGAAACGATCCATAAAAGAACAGCAAAAAGACAGCGCATATAGTGATTCTTATAAGTACATGAATCTTGTTACTTTTTTTAATATATCCTTAAAAATAAAAAGCTTTCTTTCTAAACCGCAACTAATTTTTTTATTTCATTGTCATTTTTGGATTCAGCGCCCCAAAATTAACAAAAAAGTGCACTTTTCCCACACAATTAAAAAACTAAAATTTGTTGTCCAATTATTATTTGGGTAGCCCTAGGGCTTTGTTACTCCCGTTGATCGGGGGTCCTGCCTTAACTCGAACGTTTAAAGTGTCCAAGCGATAAGCCTGAATAGTGACCTCAATATCGGTACCTGCGTTTCCCATAAACTTCCTTACTATGCGGGCAGTTGTCAGCAAAACTCCTTTCTGCATGATTTTGTAGAAGTTTCCACTCAGTTCCAGCGCTCTGATGCTTTCCAGCAGACCTCTTGGTATCACCCCTGTAGATAACATTATTATTGGTTCTGTCTCCACTCACTTCATTTTCCACTGCCGTTTAATTTGAAATTCTAGCTCCATGTTTTTATTATTATTTTCTTCTCTTCCACATACGTGTCTGTCTAGTAATAACGGATAGACCAGATACCAAACAGGTATCAAAGCGACTATCCAAGCACCTTCCTTGGTATATGCGCTGTTCCTAGCTATTATTATTATTATTCACCATTCCCAACTTCAGTATTGGAAGGTAAACAATAGTTATTATTCTTACCATTATTATTATCAACTTTTCCCCTCTTCTTAATCTTAGTTTTACAATCTATTGACTGGCTGAAAACCCAATTTGATTAATTCTTTCGCCTAATCAAGCCACACGAATTACTCGTTAGATGATTAGCGCGGGTCTTCTCCCAAAGTTTCTTTGAACGGATCTGCTTCTACACATCCGCTTATCGAATGGATCTACCCAAAGCAACAAGGGCATCGTTTATCACGAAATAAGTGGAGATGCCGAGATGTTGTTTCTTACGCCAGTTTTTCCATTTTTCCTCTCTTGTCTTGGGATTTGATTGAACGCCAGTCGACACCATTTTGTCGGCAGTCAGAACAAAAAACTTACGTGGGGATGATGATCCGAGATTACGTTACCCCGTCCGTCACGTATCATACGTTGATCTGTTGAAGATGGCTTGACAAATCGAGTGCAAAATGTACAGGTTGTGTAAATTAAGCTCAGTGAACTGCTTGTGAAACGGAGTATACCAGGATTTCCGTAGTTAAAATGGGGATAGTTAAATTGTACGCAGTATGAAACGATAATGCCTGAGAATAAAAGGTTCTAAATTCAGTGTCTTCGTATATAATTTACCTGACTGATTGGGTTCAATGTATACGAGAGAGAAACGTAAGAAGTGTGTATCAGCACTTGCTAGAAAGAGATAGAAGCCGGCTGAAGAACGAAGGACATCACCACATTGCCTAGCAAGGGTGACGCAGAAGGTCATGCAATCTGCCGCGTTGCCAATATGTTACACCAGAAAATGTTCGCACAGGCTGCTACAAGAGGTTAGGCTAATGTTAAACCCAAGAAGGAGGACTTAGTCTCAATTTATTTTAGAATTATCTTTATCTTTTTTCTTTCTCTTCTGTCTTTCATTCCTTTTCTCTCTTTTCCGTCCTTTTCTTTCTTTTCCGTCTTTTCTTTCATTTCTTTTTTACTTTCCTGACTTGTAGTGGGATTCTAAGATAAATTGCACATTAACATTGCCACTTTATCTCGTCTACAAGATGGAATTATTAGAATTTCAATAAGCATTTTACTGTTCACCTTAAAAGCTTCAGCTTGATTTCATAAAAAAACAAAGTAGGAAGAAAGATCCCGCCCTGGATTTTTAATCGTCTGAATAGTTTTACGTTATTGCTAGATGGCTCTGTTAACGTACAAAATTGGGTCACAGGAATGATCAGGTATTTTTAATACATATGGTAACCACTTTCGTATATTTGGAGCAACATGCTAATTGAGCTTTAGATTCACAATGTTGGTGCACGCCACCGATATATCGTATACAGATCTGTCAGTTACATGTGTGTGTTCTATAAAATCTAGCCGGGCTGACCTGTAAATATTTGTTTTTTGCATACCATTTTCCTAGTTATTTTGTGTGTGCTGTTACAAATAAACATGATGTGATATGCCCTGATGATTCTCTGTAGACAATTAACTGTGGATACCAAGAAGTCATCAAGCGTTGCGCTTTACAGGTTAGTATATTGTAAAGACAAGGTCCTAAAATGTTACTGATTCATACAGAGCAACTTAGACCAAGCCTATGCGAATATAATAATAATAATAATAAAACGTCTTTATTGGGCGATGTTCAGCATAAGCTATTCTACTACTGAACCCATAAAATGTCCACCCAAAAAAATACATACCAACCACTAAAATGCAGAGTTTCAACATAAAAATTCTTAAAATACAAGTGAATCAAGGTTGGATAAAAGTATAACATATTTATGCATATATTATAAGCAGATGTAAAAGATAAATTTATGATTGTTCGAATATTACTTTTCTTAAATAGTTTTTGAAATTGTTGCAATTTGAAGCTTTAGTATCAGAGGGTAAAACATTGTACATGATAGTAGCATTATCAGTAAAACATTTAGTAAAAGATGAAGTTCTGTGATGAGCAATTGTTATTGTATCAATAAAGCGAATATCTAGTGAGTGCACAGAACCACGAAATTTTAACTTACCTTTCAAAAATGGGTGAATTGGGGTTGTGAATATAACATAGTAAATACGATTTAAACAGATTAGGAATAGATAACCATTGCAATTTTATGAACGAGGAGGTGAGGCGGTCATATTTTTTGAAGTTACAGATTAATCTGCAACATAAATTTTGAATTTTTTGTAAGCGATTGAGAGATACTTAATCTAAAAACGGATGGTAAACAATGTCGCAGTATGTAGTTTTTGAAATAATTAATGACTCGCAGAGAATTTTTTTAGTTTTGTAATCGAGAATTTGTTTGTTCAAGTATAATTGCCGAAGTACTAAAAAACAACTTTTTGTAACATTGTTCACGACGAATAAAATTCAGACATTCATCAAGAGATACGCCTAGATTTTTTACAGTTTCACATACTTTTATAATTTCGTCATTTAATGATATCGTCGAATATTTCTTAATTTGATTTCTAAATTTTTTAGGAGAGAATATAATTAGTTTTGATTTTTCTGAATTTAATTTAAGATTATCAGTTTTTGCATACTAGTCGATAGACCTCAAGTCTTCAGTATTTTGAGCCTCAGCAGTTTATATTGTCAGTATTAAAATCAGTCTGCAAAAAACTGAATATCGCAGTCTTTAACACCTTTATCAAGATCGGAGATTTATAAAATAAAAAAAGTGGTCCAAGAACCCACCCTTGAGGCACTCCCGATTAAATTAAAGCCTCAGGAGAAGTGTTTATATCGATGACAACTCTTTGTGATCTAATCCTTAAAAAGCTGTTTATTAGAGCAACTGATAATTCAGAGAAATCATAAAATTCACATTTGGCTATGGTTAATAGTGTCAAATGCTTTAGAAAAATCTAAAAGAATTAAGGAAGTAGTTTGATAGTTACCCCAAACTCTGACAATATCGCAATGCTGCTGCAGTATTATATCCCTTCAGAAAGACAGCATTGTCTAGATGGTAGTACACCACATTTCAAAGCATATTCATTTATTTGTATATATGTCGGCGTCAGACGCTGAAATCCGTCATTCCCTGGAATGCCAGCAAACACCGTAACAGTTTGATTATTACAACGTCTGACTAAGCATTTCAGTCATTCCATGTAATGACTGAACAATTTCAGTCAAACACCGTAACAACCACATTAACTTCATTACTGCATTTGTCTGATTCAGTCATTCATTGTACCAGTTTTGTGTTCATTTTCTTGAGTATACACATCGTCTTTCTTGTGTTTGTAAAGATTCAGAATTGTTTTACAAGAAACTAAGTGGATACTATGACAGTGTGAATAAGAAAAAGCCATGAAATACAAATGAGTTAAAGGAGGTAAGTTAATTTTAATAATTTTGTGAACCTAACCTAAATTATAACGTACATATGCTTGCTCAACAGCAGCATCCATTGTTGCCGGATTTCGTATATAAATACTTAATTAAAAATATATATTACTCATCCTCACTGGAGTTATTTATATCAACAATACAGGTCCTCGATGCACGTTTCGCCATCAGAAGATTATATCAATTCTTATAAAGTTATTACAAATAAAAGCTATCCGTGTTTATCCAATAGATGTGTTTGTTAAAAAAACTTCTTTATAATGCAAGGTGCCATATGAGTCGAGCATGCGCTAACAAATAATGTTTGAAATAATATAATATATAAGATAATTCTTTGTAACTTTTATTCTTTTGTCAATACTTTTTTAAATGTGTATTTATTGATTTATATCTATTTCGATAGTTTCAGGATATTTCTATTTGCCTGTCCACATTTGCACGAGTACTGCAGTTATGACTTACTTGTCTCTGTAACTTTTCATTTCTATAAATAAAAGTAGATACCGTCATCACGTATAAGATTCCAATATTACACACATCCTTCGTAAATAGTTTATTAGTGGGGAATCTTTTATCTTTCTTAAAAATAAATTTTAATAACATATTTCTAAATAATAATGAGTTTATGCAGAGCATTATTATACAATCCCCCCATACTAATATCCCATATCTAATTATAGATTCAACATTTATAAACTGTTATTATGTTTTATCAAGAAACTCTCGCTCTAGATAAAATTTATGGATTAATTTTATATCTCTATTCGGTTCATAATCAACATTCTTGCCACTTTAAATGTTGGTCAATAATGATTCCAAGATACTTTGTTTGAGACACTTCCTTAACAGAATAATTATCATCCAACATGATACTGTTGTAAGCTGGCCTGTTTTCGTTGGTCAATGGAAAAGCAATATAGTTTGTCTTAGATAAATTCAATGTTAGTTTACTCTCTTGTAACCAGTCATTTACCATACTTAGACCATACACTGTTCTACACTTTACATCCTCTCAACCTTCAAAAAGAAGCACAGTATCGTCAGCATAACATAAGAAATAATTAAACCCCCGTGTCCAGCTTTAGCATCGTATTTATATAAATTATAAAAAGGAGCGGTCCCAAAACAGTAGCCTGAAGGACACCAATGTATATTATTTTTTCATTGCTCGTTATGTTATTTATGACGTACTATAAATATTTTATTAAAATTAGGCAAATTCTTTTACCTAAAACGGTCGAACAATTTTAATAAATATAATTAGATTGTTTCCCTGGATCGGGTAGGCTCTTTTTAATAGTTCATTGATTTTAAACAAATTGGTGTAATCAACTCAAATAAACGGTTTGATTAGTTTAATTAAAAAAATTATAGATTCAAGTACTGTTTCACTAATAGGAGTTTAATTAAGTTAAATATTCTTTGCTAGCTGTCACACAGCTAATTCATTTTTTAAGTGGCCCAATTATAATTTTGATTGTTCTAACTTTTTTCTAGGTGTCCGGAGAAATCCGTGATTGTGAAATATACATATATATATATATATATATATATATATATATTATATATACTAATAGATGTGTAGAATTACTAAGATTGGAGGCATATAAGCATACTACCACTAAAAAATTGAGACATACCCTTTCCTGCCCCCTACAACTCTATAACACGCAATTCTTAACATCTACAATGTTTTTCTGAAAATTATCAGTTGTCCCCAATGTCAGAAAACGAAGTTAATTGGATTTTTGTTTTTTTTTTTCGTCGATTTTCAAAAACTACAAAGCATATAGAGGGGTCAAGGCGAACAGGCATACTGACAAATCGACAGATCAACTGACAGACAGACAAACTAACAGATAGGCCGACGGAAGTGAGTGACGGTTTTTTTGTGATATGCATGTCATGTAACAAGCAAGAAACATAATAACGTACCATATGTCCTTAAAGTTTTGGCATAAGATTCATTGGCTTTAGTTTTAACAAACACAAAATAATATCAAGTTGATTTTTGTAACAAAAGTTTGTTTACTAATTTTACTGTCAGTTGACATGTATTCATGTTGAAGTTTTCGTATGAATTAGAAATAAGAAAAGGTACCTACAAGTTGGTTGGGCGAGTACCCAAAGCTAAAATCTGTCGGATATCCCAGAGTTGTAACATTTGACGCAAAGCCATTTATCGAACAATAGCGGAGTGCGACCAGGGAATACCATGTCTGAATCTCGCAAAAAGTAATATACCACGTGAGTTTACTGCATAGAGGTCAGAGAGATTGGTGAAAAGCGCAAAAAATCAGGCTGGAATGTCAATAATAATAATAACAATAATTATAATAATAATAATGATAATAATAGTAATAATAATAATAATAATAATCTATCATCTCAGAATCATCTCCGGAACCCAAAGGCATTAAATTTTGTTAAATTTTGAAGTGATATTTGGTCCGAGCCAATGCCATCAGACCTAAGAAGTACTAAAAGCAGCTAAGGTAAACCCAATGAGCGTTGCAATATTCTCTCAAGATGACGTAAGTAGAGTGCTAAAAAATGCTGCTGATTGGAAGGCGCCGGGACCCGACAATATTCAGAACTTTTGGCTCAAGAAGTTCCTAAGCACACATGCTGCATTGGCTCGATCACTTTCTAAAGGAATCACCAACCCGGAGATATTACCTAACTTCTTGACGAAAGGAATAACACATCTTATATTTAAAAAGGGCAATCCTGAGGATGCGGAAAACTATAGTCCAATTACAAGTCTCTCTGTGTTTTATAATCCACTAATAGCACTTTTGAATGACCAAATATATACTCACTGTGAAAGCAACAATATCATTGCTGCAGAACAGAAGGGGTGTGTCCATGGTTCTTTCGGATGCAAAGAGCAACTTATAATTGATTCCGTTATTACGAAGCATACGTGTGAAAATAAGAGAAATCTCCATGTCTGTTACGACATCGACTACTCTAAGGCGTTTGATTCCATGCCACATAATTGGCTTTTAAAGGTGGTGGATATATATAAAGTAGACGTCCGCATCGTAAACCTATTGTCCCATCTAATGATGAACTGGGGAACCTCTTTAAGAGTTAATTCGGAGAACATAGGAGACGTGCGTATACGCAGAGGCATATTCCAGGGTGATTCTCTCAGCCCGATGTGGTTCGGTCCAGTCCTGAACCCACTGTCAGCACTGCTGAATGATTCCAAGTTCGGGTATAGGCTCGATGTGAGTGAGCCTACCAGATTCAACCATCTGTTATATATGGATGATCTCAAACTATACGCCGAGTCAAAGAAACATCTTGCTTCTCTAGTGCAAACGACAAGTATATTCAACAATGATATAGGAACGAAATTTCGGTTAGATAAGTGCGCCACTGTCACTATAAGGAAAGGTAACCTAACTCTTCTGGAAGAAAATTTAGAAAACATCGCGCCTCTAGCAGAAGACCAACCGTATAAGTACCTGGGGATGCACCAAAGTAGGACTGTGTGTCATTCTACCATGAACCATTTATAGAGAAAAGTACATCTGTCGGCTTAGAAAACTACTCAACACCAAATTAAACTCGCAGAATCTTTTCGAAGCAATCAACAGTTGGGCAATAAGTTCACTTACGTATTCGTCCGGTATTGTGAAATGGAGTAATACATACCTCGAAGAGCTATACAGAATCACTCGTGTAAAGCTCACAAAGTTCCATTGTCACCACAGAAAGGCATCAACCGAACGGCTGTACCTTCCTCGCGCACAAGGGGGCCGCGGATTGCTCAACATAACACAAACGTGTCATATTGTGAGAAAGGCACAGTCTCTGTAAAAACTATTCTTGGTTGGGGTGAACTCCCCCTCAAGGATAGTACACCAACCATACTTGAGAACTATGGGCATAAAAAATAATAATAATAATAATTAATAATAATAATAATAGTAATAATAATAATAATAATTAACTGATATACACTGAAACTATTTAAAATTGAGAAAAAAACAATACAAAAATATCGTCAAGAGATAAAAGAAGATCGCTTAGAAGAATATATGTATAATACAGTTGACTATACACATACCGACAAACAAAACAATAACAACTTTACACAAGTTGGAGAGAGAAATAAATAAACATTTAAGGTATATCACTAAAGTCATTTGCCAAATATTCGTCCCTGCTAAAGAATGCGTTTTTTGTTAAATAATACTTGAGTTTCCTATGACAATCATCAATATCCAATGATTTTATATTTTTGGACAGCAGATTAAAAAACCTAATGCCATAAAAGTTTGTTCCAACTCTTGATTCTTCTAGACGGTAGTTATTATGACAAATGTTGTTTCTATTTCGTGTTTCATAATTGTGGTTATCACTACGAGTGGGAAAGGTACTAATGTTACTTTTGGTATATAGGAGACAACTCAAAATATATGCGCATGGAAGGGTTAGTATCGCCAATTTAATGAATTCAGCCTTGCTTGGGTCTCTGTAATTCAAACCAGAGATGTATCGTATTCAACGCTTTTGTATGCCAAACACTATGAGGTATATAACTCTGGACAAACGATCCATCACACAGCGAGTATGCACCTCCCGTGTCAGAGTACAGTCAATATGTACTCCTAGGCATTTGACTGATTGAGCAAATTCCAACTCATGACTGCGTAACCTTAGTATTATAGACTGAGTTTTGTCAGTGTTGAGCAATAACATATTGGCAGCAAACCAATCCTCAAGGTCCGACTTACACAATGAGCTAGTTTCGACAAGGGTGTTTACATATTTATTGGAGTTTACCAAGGTAGTGTCATCAGCATATAAAAACCAAACATCATTGTGCGTATCTGGGAGATTGGGGATATCATTAATGTATAATAAAAACAGCAGTGGTCCCAGTACGGCACCCTGAGGAATTCCTTGGATCACTGATCTGGTATCAGAGTGACAGCCATTGAAATGTACTAGTTGTTCTCTGTCGGATAAGTAAGAGTCTAAAATCTTGATGCTAGAAGGGTGAATGTGATAATAAGGTAATTTTTTATTAAAATAATGAGCTGCAGACAATCAAAAGCCTTAGATAAATCGACAAGGTCCGCCTTGGTATGTACGAGTAGATGGGTCTCAAATCGTTCGTTAGCAAGATCGATAAGACAATTGATTGCTGTAGTAGTAGACCTGTTCCGTCTAAATCCAAACTGCTTGTCATTATATGTATAATTGACTTGACTCTAGATGAGAGGTAAATTGATCCATTACCAAAATTTCAGAAATCCTAGCAAAGTACGAGATTAGAGAAATTGGTCAAGGAGACTGGCTCGGGTACACTTTGCCAATGAAAAATCATTTCTTTATATGACGAAAAGCATTTCACTTTGAGTAATTCTGAAATCAAGGAAAACAACGGATCTTATACGGACAACGTAGAGGGATGCCCTGACAATGTTAAATGCAAACATAAAGCGGAACTTGCAGATAAAATCCTTGTCTGGTGCGCAATTTCTAACAGGGGTGTATCTCAACCTTTTGTGGAAAGAGTGAGGGGTGAGGCTTTGAATCGTCAGAGCTATATTGATAACGGCATTTCCAAATTGATTCAGTTTGCCCACCAACATCATGCTATTGACCATATTATCTTTTGGCCAGACCTAGCATCATGCCATTACTCAAACTGCCTTTGACCACACAACACCTTTTGTTCCCAAAAATGACAATCCTCCCCAAACTTGCTCAATAGAGGAATTTTGGGCTTCACTGTTTAGGAAGGTTTATCATGAAGGCTGGGAAGCCCAAGACGAAGAATAATTAAGACGGCGAATTTATGAAGAACTCAGATGAATTGATCTGAATTCCTTCAAGGACCTGACGAGAGACAGTCTAAGAAGTTTGCGCCTATTAAAGTAGAATGGGCCACTTCACATAATTAGATAGTATTGTTAAGTATTGAGTTGGAATTTATGATAACCGTTCATTGTTTAAGTAAATTCCTTCATTAAAGAAAAATATCTTGTGGCAAAACTTTTAGGTCTTGGTATACGTTAGGTATCTCATTTTCGTATTTTTTTTTGAGATTGCAATACTTCCTCGCCACTCATGATTGCAACACTTCTCTTCTAAATTGTTTCTTTCCAAACACGTCTCATATGTATACATAATAGTACTGTCGACTGCAACCAAATTGCTACAAATTTCCCTATCTCGGTAACTGATGGATACGCCAGGCAAACGTTTGACTCAGATCGTGCTCCCCACTTATCTAGCGACCCGACTCGACTGCGGCGTTCCGACCACCCGTGCAATGATTGGTTTGCCCGGTATCGGGCTCGCTACCGCTGGGAATTCTAATCAGAAGTGGGCTAATGACTCACTTTGGCCGTTAGTTTATTGCTCTAGTATCCGATTTTGGTCGCGGAATCGGTTAGTATTCAATGAGTGTAATGCGATGTTTCATAGAAAGTTGCGATGATGAATGTGGGATCAGATAAGCCATACGTTCATGCAACACAATGGGCCGTGCATTCATTATAGTTATAGTTCCTCAACGCCCTGGCAAATTGACCGGAATCAACGTCGGTAGATAATTTTCGATTTACAAAAGAAGATACAGCAATGGCGGTGAGCTTTAAAAATCGCGTTCAGCGCGATAGCTCCACGTTCACACCACCGCGGTACAGCAGTTTTCCTATCTGCGCGATATTCTCAAACTTTTTTTTAACTTCTTACACAATCTGTATTCAGATGAAGAAGGACTATCCTTATATGAAAAAAGGGTAAGTAACGGGTGGGTCATCAGTTGTATTTATTTTAAGTAGGTATTATTTCGACAGTAGTTGGTTACACTACCGTGCACAACATATTGACAGATATATTGTGTCAAACTTCCGCTGTGAGCAATGGGTCGCTTTAATCTGGAACAAAGGTGGGAAATATAGAAAAGCTATTTTCAAAGTGACTGCTGTGTTGCAGAAGCTTTTCGAAAATTGAGACTATTTGGTCGAAATGGAGCTCCGTTCGCGACTGGTATATGAAAATTCGTGAAGAAGGTTTGTGGAACAGGCCTGCTTGCGGATAACAGAAGGTACGAGCGTATTCGACCAGTACGTACAGCCGAAAACATTGCTGGTGTTGCCCAGAGTGTGCGTGAAAACGCAAGAATGTCAGCTCGTCACAGAGCACAACAAGAGGGCATCAGTCGAACTTTTGTGCGGAGAATATTGCATAACGACCTTGAATTATTTCCTTACAAGGTGCAACTTGTGCAAGAGCCGAAACAGAATGACAATCCGCTTCGATATCGTTTCTCTGTGTGGGGTCTAAATCTATCGGAAACGGTCGTGAATTTTGGTCGCCAAATCATCATTTCGGACGAAGCACATTCCGATCTGGGAGGTTACGTTAACAAGCAGAAATTTAGGATTTGGGGTTCTACAAATCCACGTCATCATAGAGAACCAAGAAAAAGTAACTGTTTGGTGTGGGTTTTGGTGTGGTGGGATTATTGATCCCTACTGTTTTTAAGATGAAGATGGCAACAGCGTGACGGTGAACTATTAGACGACATGCACTTGCACAATATCTGGTTCCAGCAGGATGGCGCAACATGCTACACCAGCCGTGAAACAATCGATCATTTATACACTAAGTTCGGTCATCGCATTATCAGCCTCACTAAGTCTAGGAAATGTTTGTTTTAAATGCAGAAATCCTCTTCCATTTCGATCCAACTTAATATGCAAAGGTCGAAGCATCACGTTTTTCTGATCAACTAGTGGTTCATGAGCAATGTTTTTGTGGCCCGTAGTTAATATCTGACGTAGTGTCCACTGCTTCTATTTATAATGACAATCTCGCGCATGACTGTCCCTTTCACAAAGAAAACAACAATATTTGGTATATCGCCGTTGCATTCCAAGAAAAAGGGCTATCACCTTTAAATCTGTACATATGGCCCATCCATATTCTTTATAACGGATATGCTCTAACAGAACTCGCATATTTTCATATGAGTCCTTCATATGAATTGGGTACACTATAGGTACAAATGTATACTAAGTGACATATAAATCCGAACACCCAGTTTAAATGGTTTTATTTTAATAACATTTTGTATAAGTACTTAATGAAGCATAATAAGTAAATGATAAAAATTTCAAAATGATTGCACTGCTTTAAAGCCCTTTGACCTTTAATAATGTGTGGATGCACCCTGATGTGCTACGCATTCTCCAACGCGCCTAGGCATGCTTCTGATCAGGTGGTCAATGTCCTCCTATGGTATCTCATTCCAGGCAACCACCAACTCCTCTCGAAGTGCTTCTAGAGTCTGAGGAGGACGTTGCAAATTGAGCAATCTCCTACCCATCATATCCCACACGTGCTCAATTGGAGATAAGTCGGGAGATCTTGGTGGCCATGGTAACAATGTGACATCATTATGTTGAAAGAAGTCTATTGTGACTATTGCAACATGTGGTCGGGCATTATCTTGTTGGAAAGTTGGATCTGCCTGGGTGTCAAGATAGGGTAAAGGATGGGGTTCTAGAACTTCGTGGATATAACGCTGCGCGTTCATGTTACCTCTGATGAGGATTAAAGGTGACCTGGAACCATAAGCTATAGCACCCCAAACCATAACTCCAACAGTATGATGAACATGTCTTTCAACAAAAAACTGTGGATTCCTCCTTTCACCACGTCGCCTTCTAACCGTGGCACGACCATCGTGCATGCCTAAACAAAATCGAGACTCGTCACTAAAGACAACACTGTTCCATTCCTGATCCCAGAGTGACCGTTGTCTGCACCACTCAAGGCGATTACGTCGGTGTTCTCGAGTTAAAGGGAGGACCCAGTGTGGCCGGGATGAAAACAAGCCAAAACTTCTCATTCGTCGGTAAACACTTCGCATGCCAATAGGTCTTCCGTGTTCTGCAAACCATTCATTTGCAATGGACCTGGTAGTGGAGAAACGGTCCCTTAAGGCCAATAATCTTAGGCGGCGATCTTCACGGTCTGTTGTTCTACGGCGGCGTCCAGTGCCCCTTGCTCTTTGCGTACGGCCTTCTCGAAGCCATGCCTGACAACACCTAACCACAGTGTCTACTCTTCTTTGCACTCCAACTGCAATTGCCCGAAAGGAATGTCCAGCTTCCGGAAGTCCCACTATACGGCCCCTATCAAACTCACTAAGTTGACGAAATCGTACAGGTCTCCGTACTCTAGGCATCGTAACCGATCGTAAAGGTTGTCAAGAACCAAAATCCGCCAACGTTGATTCTTTACTGCGGCTGAAATATTCATTTTTAGAGCGTTAGTGAATTAAAAAAAGCAGTATAAAAACCGGAATGTCCAACTGATGAGGCTGAAAATTTTTTCACTTGTTATTTACAGTAAGATAAATACATTCACCAACTTTTATTAAAATAAAACCATTTAAACTGGGTGTTCGGATTTATATATCATTTAGTATATATTTATTATCATCGTGTACCAATACCGCTTTTGAACTAAGCTTAGAGGAATCAATGAACAGGCGCCAATCATTTGGATCATGTTTCTGTCCTAACGCGTCAAACAAATTGTTGACATCGGAGCAATATATCAACTCCCTTTCTTAACAGTATGTTTCGATTTTGGTGCGATACCTTTATTTGTGAGGCAAAAATAGCAATCAGTAGTATGGTCTCTCGGTTCTCTCTAGCTGGTACCGCGAAGGGCATTTTATCATTGTCGTCTCTTAACCAACGTTACACCAGTCTTACAACATATGTGAGGGGGCCACTTTATCTTGGTCGCCAACTCTCCAAAATAAAGTTCGTATGCTTTCAACACAAGGGGAGCAAAAGTACGTTTTTGGGATTTAAAAGTTAGCTCTCCGCACACATAGCAGATACTGTTCACACTATTTACACAATTTCTAGGCATTGTACTTTAAAGCTAGTCTCGATCACAATAAACCAAAAACAACACACCGTTTCAACGAAAATTAACAGTACTCAGAACATCGCAGTACTCTTCATCACAGAAAACGTGACTATTGCGGCTGCTGTCAGTCTACTGATAAACGCAGTATGCTCTCTAAACATAGAGCTCGCATATAATAAACAGATATAGACAGGTCTTAACATCATATATGTGCATTCATCGCATAAACGCCGAGAAATGCGGCAATATGTAACGTATTGTAATTCATAAAAGTAGATGTTACCGAATCTCTGTGGGTGTAAAAAAAATTCTGCTTTTAGATTTGATTCAAGTGTCTCAAAATACATAAGATACATCCAAAAATTGTCATTTCACAAATCCTGTGTTTATCAGTGTAATCGGGAGGTGTATTCTTTAGAACAAAGTATCGAGTGTTACATATCCTTGAAGAGTGTAGTTTCAATACCAATTTGAAAAAGAAACCAACGGATGGCCCACCCTTCAGTTTGATGGTAAGCATTCGTTAATAATAATTAATACTTGTGTTTGAGGAGAACAAAGAAATGGATACACAATATCAATAAACAAAGAATATCTGGAGAATGTCATGACTTATTGCCCGAATTACATAGAGATCCACAACGTTTTTACGTATACTTTCGAATGACTCGCCGATGACATTTTAAATTTATTGTGATCCCTCACTTTATCCTCTGAAATGAAACGCTGCCAAGGCAATTAACCGCGGGCCACCCCACTACGCTGGTGTGATCGGTGTTATTTACTGAGCACCGCAAGAACAGCGGTGCGATTATCGCTATCACCTTACCGCGTCAGTGTGGGGGCTCCCTAACAACAGGCATAAGGGAAAACAAGCTAACGGGGCTATAAGGTGGAGTAACGAAGCATTCAGTAAAATTGAAGTAGCGAAAGGTACCACAACGAAGTACCTTTAGATTTCAAATAGTGATTCCGTGGGTCTGCTAAGCTAGTTTTATAAATAAAGGGCATTGTGAAGTGTTTCCTTTTTTGTGTTCTTAATTAATAAAACACGATAAATAAAGTCTAATGGTCGGTCAATGCAAAACAGTTGTCTAGTGGGTTGCAGATTTAAGCCCTAGCTCAATAAAACGGAGAGTAGAGGGGGCTAAGCGCGCCAGTGACTTAATATGAGATGTTAGTTGGAACTTGTTTTGCTTGTCACTCACATAAAAAAAAAGTTCTATACTATACTCAAACCAATATTTTCTGCAACTGCTCTAATTGAAATTTGTCGATTTTCTCTAAGCATGCCTTCCATACACGCCACATTCATGTCCGTTGATGCAATACTCAATGCACCTGGTCGCGCCTTATCATTCGTCTCCGCTTTTCCACTCTTAAATTTTCGACACCATTCCTTGACAGTTGGATTTTAAAATATGCCTTTCCATACAATGCTTGCATTCGCGTATGAATTTGCAATGTTTGCAAACCTTCAGCACACAGAAATTGAATTACCACACGATGTTTATATTTGGACGGATTAACAACAAACGCAATTTTTGAGTCACAATTCTTAAAGTCGCAGTCAAATACAGATGACAGGAACTGATCAGTGTGACGTTTACAAACACAAGTGACATTAGAAAACGTCAGTTAAGTGAGTAGAATTGTTTCCAAGGTTAACATTACCAAAGATGGGTTTCGATTGAACAAGCCTCGTAACTAATTATTAATAAACACATATGTTCCATAATAAAAGGTTCCAATACTGCTGGGGAAATTGAAAAAGATATTATTTAAAGTTGTATCAGCCTAGATGACTTCAGCTCACAAAAGCTCAGGCTTTTTGTTTAAAACCAGTGGCCAATAGTGGACAGTGTCGTAAGGAACTTCGCAAAGTATGAGTTGCTTGCCTCTCACTCAAAATTTAGGGTTCAGGATAAAATCAGGATAAAAAAACCTCAGAGCCAGAAAAACTGCTCTCTACTCCCTATTCGCCTTATAAGTAATGACATTCATTGATCACCTGTAATTTCACTCACACAAGTTCAAATGGATGAGATAGAAAATTGTTGTTTACTCCTTACTCTCAAATATGTGGAAAATGACGAAGGCATGTCCTGTGTATAAGAGTGGTGACAGAAATAATATTACTAATTATTATATTAACTTTGAGATAATTTTGCACATCCCCATTTATTTGGAAATTGAGAATCAGCTCTCGCTTTATCAGCATAGGTTCACTGCCAAAAGATCTGTTACCACTAACTTACTAATACATAGTTATTCAATACATATCAGATCTTGATGATAGTAGCTAGGTAGATGTAATATATACAGATTTCTCTAAAGCTTTTAATAAAATTGATCATAGCGCTTTGTTTGACAAATTAACAGATTTTGGATTTGGAAGAGGCTGTGAAGTTTATGATATCATTCTTAACACATAGGAAACAATTTGTCTCGTATAATGGACTTAAGTCGGAGCCCTACAGGGCTACATCTGGAGCCACATGGATTAAACTTGAGGCCGTTACTTTTTCTATTTTTAGCTGTAGAAAACTTGATTTTGCTGATTATTTAAAAAAATATATCGCACAATACCGTCACTGAATGCTTGGAACTTCAGAGCCGGCTTTACTTGATTCAGAACTGGTGTAACGATAGTAGATTAACAGTAAATGTAGATCATCGTAAGGTAGTGAGTTTCACAAAAAAGAGAGAATTCATAAATTCTTAATTTAATATTGATGGAAAGAGGTTAGGGATCTGCAAGCCCCTTCCCACTTCGGTTGGCCCACTTCAAGATTTGTACCAAAATATGCTTTTATAAACTAAACATGACGAAACTATTTACTTCTAAAACAATTTATTTTCTCAAAAAAACTTTAGATACACTCTAGTCGTAAAAAATACATATTTGAAATCACTCAGACCTATAACTAATAGAACATCTGAACCAATAAACAATGTGCGAATAAATGCGCGAAGTTAACAAAGCAACAATTGAAAGATTACCATTGGGTAACATCACCTTCATCTTTTATTACGGCTGAAATTCTTTGGGGCATAGTGTTGACCAAGTTTTGGCAAAAATCTGATGTAAATAATCCTATATTTCTTGAAGCTTTTGTCTCAGTTCGGTGATTGTACGAGCAGGATGTTGTCGTGGAACCTTTTTCATCTCGTGCCACAAAGTTTCAATAGGTGACTGATCTGGACTGCTAGAGACCCATTTCAGAAGTGGTACATTATTTTCTTCCATCGATTTTGTAGCCTTTTTTGAGGTGTGGCACGCTGCAGCATCTTGCTGAAACACAAAATCTTGTCCGGATGTCAAACATTCTTCCATCACTGGTAAAAGCGATTCTTCTAAAATTACCAAATATTTGTTTGTATCCACATTTCCATCAATAAAATGAAGTTTTCCTACTGCTTTTGATGAAATTCTGCCCCAGACCATAGTGGAAGCTGGAAGTTTCACTTTTCTCTTCAGACAGTCAGAATGCTTCATTTCTTTTGCGAATAACTCTACTGCGACTGTCACCAACACAAACTTCGAATCGGGCCTCATCACACCATTGTTGAGGTGTCCATTGTCTATGTTCTTTAGCACATCTAAGCCGATTTTTCTTTTGCATTGGAGTTAATAGTGGCTTTTCTTTGGCCTGTAAACAAGTTGTGCAACTTTAGGGTTTTTACTTCACTTTTTTTGATTATAGGGAGTGATAAAGTTGGTGTTTTCTACTATGTGTTATCAAAATATTCATTGTTAATATTTTAAACGTATAACACCGTCTACATTTTTATTGTTTGGGTTTGATAAGAAAAAAACTAATATTTCAATAGTTGGGCCAATTGAAGTGGGAAGGGGCTCGTAGATGTTATTTTTGATTGTAAGTTGTCTTTACCTACACTAGATCAAAACTTGATCATGCCAGGATTCAATACATATCATGAGGTGTATAAAATTCGTGTTGAACGAGTTCAACGTAATTTCTTAAACCTCTTGCCTTTAAAGTTGACGGCATTTATTTTATTATTTAAAGGGAAATCAATAAGAATGAACTATATAGTAGATTTGAAATACCTAGCTTAGAGAATAGAAGACTCTTTACGGCGGCATTGTTTTTATTTAAATTGCTGCATCGATATGTTGATATTTCTAATATTCTGGGGCAAGTTGCTCTTGCGGTGCCTCTATATCCGTCTCGGAATAATGCGACATTTAAGCTTCTCAGAGCTAGGACTAACATTTTATTCGCCAGAGTCGCCAGTCTATGTTATGTAACTGTATCTCCTCATTGTGATATGTTTTTTGTACACTGGATGAGTTCATCAGAACACCAAAAAGGTAATGGAACTAATTTTGAATTCCTGGTTTTGGTTTAATTATCTGCATCTCTGCTTACGATATTATTATGATATATTATAATTGTTCCTTCAGTTATTAAATTATATTGTTGCCAAGTGCATATAATTTTATTGTTATATTATCCTGTAAATGGGAAACCCTTTGAAAATAAACCCGTTACTATTATTATTGCTATTATTACTATTGCTATTATTATTATTGTTATTATTAGCAACAGCTACAAAATGCATATTCTGTAACAGTGAGCTAAATATGTATTTTTCGAAAGAACTAAATCAGCTTTTTACTTCTGTTAATTTAGCCACCATCAATTCTTATTATCTCAATAGTTTGGCTTTTTTCATTGACTAGATTTGCACTGTACGGCGCCTTTGGAAATGCTATCTCCACCTATCTCTATATGAACCGTATCAAATCCTCACAAATCCCGCGTTATGGCTTAAAGACGCTGGCAGAAACGGCTACTGAATATAAATCTCCGGATGGATCTAGGAATTTTATGGACCGATCGATCAGGGAACAGTCCCTGAAGGAAGTCTCTTGGTCATTTGGATCCTTTTCAAGCGGAACTCCTCGTGAACGGTGAATGTATGACTCAAGAGGTCGTCACATTGTAAACACTCACATTAGCAGCGCTAAAGGATTTAAAGCCGAGTTCCCCAAACTTTTTTGTGTCGTAGACCACTTGTCATGTTTTTCCGTGTTGGGTAGACCCCCTACTTACCTGATATTGATTTTCTGTAAATTTCTAACTGTAGTGAAGTTTAGTGTTAAAAACTTAAAGTAAAAACACATGTTAATTTATACATTTTTATTAATTGAATTTAAATTAAAACTACTCAAAATAAAATTTTGTATCTGTTATGTAAAATATCCGTAATATTAAATAAACAGGTTTCTGACCAATAAGTGCCCGCATTGGGAATAAGTGCCCGCATTGAAAAAAAAATAAGAGGGATACAATAAAAAAAAGGTGAAAAATAATTTTAAAAAAAGTTTTTTACTTAAAATAGTACAATAAGCGCGTTCGTCTATTAATTATAACATAAACGTATGTTCTACAATAATTTCACTGTTAGTTTGATTAAATTCCGCTTCTTATACGTTTAAGTTATCTAAAAATAGGCAAAAAATTAACGAATTTTAGTGTGTACCTATCCTTGAATTTTCAGAATAATTAAAAAAAAATATTTTCTATAAAGGGGGGGTTCTTTAAAAAAATCAATGCAGGCACTTATTCCCAATGCGGACATTTATTGGTCAGACACCAATAAACATAAAATAAACTATAAATTAAATAACACCCTTTCCACTAGGTATGACGATGGAAAGGAAATTAAAAATTTCCTTGCTATATTCCATAATACGGGATAAGTAACAACATGTTTTGCAGCCAGAATTGCTGATATCCGTTTTTAAACTGAACCTTAAGTTCTTCGTTTGTACTTAGTTCAGTCAGTTACTCTTGTATTATGACATTCGTTTCTTCCATGTCACCATATGGATTAATTATCCACGGTGGTATTACCGTAGTCAAAATATCCTCAAACGTAGATTCAAAATCTGAATAGAGGGCATTTAAATGTTGAACGTAAGTTGAAACGTCGTCTTCCTGGCACCTTGTCTGTGACAAATTGGGGATCTGAGAAAATTCGCCCCGTCCAATATTTTGCTTCATTAGTTTAACCTTGGCAAGAAACGCTGATAAGATGGACTTTGTTTTAATCGAATTTAAACTGTCGCCTTGTAATTGCAAATTAAAAATATTAGATTTTGTAAACAAATCTTTTAAATAGGCGATGTCTGTAATTGATGAAAGTGTTCGTCATTTTCTTCACACAACTGCGTATTCAACGCGTTGCTTCGGATTCGGTTTACTGCATCAATGACTAAATGAAGTGATTCATGCAATTTAACACTCAAATTTTTAGCAACAAATTGTTGTCGATGGATGACGCAATGTATTGCTAACACCCCTGACACATTTTGTTTTAAATAGCTTATAAATCCACGATAACGTCCAACCATGGCAGGTGCTCCATCTGTAGCTACTGAGATTATATTTGATAAAGGAATTGCTTTTTCAATGAAGTAATCCTTCAAAACATGAAATATTGATTCACCTTTAGTGTCGGTTATCAAAGTTCTTGCGAAGAGCAGTTCTTCGTAGATTTCTTGATTCATAATAAAACGAACATATGCCAATAATACTACTGCATTACCAGGTAAAGTTGACTCGTCCAGTTGTATAGAGAAATGGGTCGTTTGCAAATAACTACATAAGAAGCTTTCAATATCAGAACTCATTTCATCAATACGTCTTTCAACAGTATTGTTGCTTAAGGGAATGATATCAGATGCAGGTTTGTGTAAAACAGTTTTTAAAACCTCTTCAACGGCTGGCAAAATTAACTTCTCTCTGATATTATGCGGTTTTCCGGATTTTGCTATAGGTAACGGGATATTGTAAGACGCCCGCACACCATCATAATTTCTTTGTGACGTCGAAGCGAACATTCTGTCCAGTGTAGGTCTCTTCTGAAATTTATTTTTGAGTATTTCAAATCTTTCTCTGTTTTATCAGGGTGGCATCTTCTCAGATGATCTTGCAGTTTAGATGGTTTCATAGCGTCATTGCCCAAAGCTTTGTTGCATAAAAGGCACATAGGCGATTGTTTGTCCGGCAATGATGGAATGAACCCAAATTTCAAATAATCAACACTGTACTTTTCATTTCTTTTTAGATTCGGACAAGGCATCAGTCATCTGTGGGCAAAATTAAATTATTTAAATAAGACAGAAAATCCAGCAGCTGTATATTAAAAATATTTTTTGATTTTTCCGAAAACATTCCATAATTCGAACATCTTCTTGCAGCAGTTAGCTCGAATTACGGAGATTGCACTGTAATTATATTACCGATTGCTAAAACTTTCAAAAAGAAAGTATTGAGGAGTACTCGTGTAATTTTGCATGATTAAATATTTAACTACTAATAACTAAAGTCATGATTGGCGTAATTTATCTATCGTCGCTAACTACGAGTACAAAACTAAAATTTAATAAAAAATAATGTACTTACTTTTCTCCAGCACTCTCAAACAAAATAACACTGACTCACTATAATTAGTGTGATATACTATCTGTTTATATTTTTTAAAACATTTTCTTAGTACTTTCCTTTTCAAGATTCAGGAAACGAATAAACGTATTTGTCCCACATTCGTATTTATAGAGTGACGAATTGAACAAGTCAGTGCAAGGTAGCGAAGCTCTGAGACTGCGACTCTCAGGTTTTTACAAGTTCAAAATGTATTGCGACCACAAAGCGAATACCAACATCCTACAACTTACACAATTTTATAAACATATATAATAAATTTTTTACTTCATAGGTACTTTTATAAATAATGTATATGTTTTGATATTATAAGATAGTATGATGTAAGTAAATAGGTACTATCAGTGTATGTGTTGAGATCCACTATCGTGGACCCCCATATTCATTTCATGGACCCCCAAATTTTTTTTCGCTGACGTAGACCCCTTGCAGGTTGTCATAGACCCCTAGGGGTCGATATAGACCACTTTGGGAATCAATGATTTAAAGGGTATCAAATAGATTTCGGTTATGTCTGAGGAAATTGGTTCAGATTTTCCAGGGTGGTATCTTTGAGACTCGGATGGTACTTACCTAATTGTAATGAATGAATCTGATAGTTTGTGAACAGATCGTGTTGTGTTGTTCATCCATCTTTTTTATGTAGTAGATTGTATTTAGTTCTTGTTGCTTCATTCCAATAAAAGGGAGTTCCCATTTAAAATAATAATAATAGTAATTGAGTGGAAATAACAATGTGTAATGTAATAACTATTTTACGTTTCATGAATATTCCTGTATATACCATATTTTCTCACCTGCTAATATATTTCACCAACCAGGGATTTTCCTTTCTTAACGCTGTCTTTTTTGAAATTCAGCAAATCTACATACTATGTAATTTTCAGGTTGAATAAGAAAAAGTGGATACGCAACTAATTTTTAACTTTGCATACATCTCACGTAAGTATATTTGAGAAGCCAATGGAATTATCATCAACACAAATTATTGACGTACAAATCCTCACTATGCACTCATGAACCGCTATTTTCTTCCATTTGTAATATATAACTTACAGCTTAGACCTCCAATAATGCTGTCGCTGTAGCAGATTTTACCTCACATGAGAGCAAAACATTGCCAGCTGAAGCATCACGACGTTTAGGCAACACGTACAGCTACGAAAGGAGTGCACATAAAGTGTACAGCAGCTAGTGCCGAGTTGACATCTTGTATCAAAACTTACATAGTGACACAAAAAACCTATATAATATCAAAAAACCGACATAATGTCACTTTTCAAGATAAGTAATACCACTGCCGGATTAAAGAGCTTCAGACCGTTTGCGACACAAATACCAGGCCAGCGCGGGCACATGTCGCGTAACAGTACATATGCCTGAATTATATTGAACGACTGGTTAAGATAAAATCGTTAATATAAACCAAAAGTGATGGGCTAGTAAAAAGGAATACAATGCGATTATTATATCAATTAATAAAGTATTAAGTGACATAACTCCTACAGCTAAAGTCAGAAGTGAACCTTTGACATGCATTTGACAACCTGTGATAGATGAGATCTTGCACTATTTCTAAGGGAATATCCAATTGAACCGATAACTCTGTGTCAACTTGACCATTCGATAAATAAGGTTGGAAAATGCTGGGCAATGTTCTCATTTCATATTTTGTCCAGTCCAGGCTCGCCTGGCGACTGGCGCGACTTATATATCGGTAGCCATGTCAAAAACAATCCCAAATAAACAATACGTTTGGTGATACGATGCCAGTTTCACGTTCCAAGGAATCGGAGTTACGAAGTTTAAGTGATTTAATTTTTTTTTAGCGTTTATATCTGTAGCTCCACCGGTCCTCGATCAGCTTTTAAGAACTACGAAGCTTTTTAGTTCCTGGCATAGTAGTATCTTTGTATCAAAATCAGTTGATGTGGGGGGAAAGACAAATAGCTTACGGATCGCCGCCAAACCTCGCCTCTACATTATTTCCAGCTAATCATTTTTAGTGTATTTAGGCAGTCTCTTAAATTTAATAACCTCCTGTCGACCGTGCCGCTCATCAGAGCCGGTGTCCCTCAGGGTTCGGTTCTCGGGCCACCCTTGTACTCAGTTTTCATCCCAGAGACAGTAGAGTTCCAGGAATTTGGTTCACGACAGGCTGAAAGGTTCGGTGGATGAGGTATTGGATTTGGCTGATCGGTAGCTGAGCAAAATTAATTCCTCGCAGGCATTCTATTGCACTAGAATATGTAGTGGCGTAGGCCCAACTAAAATTATTTTCTTTCCACCCAGACAAATTCCTAAATTAACTTTAGACCAATTTAACATTACTGAATATTAGTTAACAATGTCAAGATATCTCTCCAACAGACCCACCTCCTCTTTTTTGCCCTTCACCGTTCCTTCCTGTCTTCTTCCTTTCGTTCTCCCTTAATCTGTTTGAGGGATTGAGCACTTTAAAAATCGCATAGAGTGCGATGGTAAGTACCCAAAAATCGAAAAAAGTCTGACATTTATTACCGGAATGACGATGTACGAAGAGGCAACTCCAAATCCAGACATTACTGATTTACAAAAGAAAAACAAGCTTATTGAAGTATGCAATCTTAAGTATTGCTGCACACAATCACAAGTGTTTTACATTGAAAAATCTATGACAAAGGTTATTATTACTATTATTATGTGAATATTATGAACGATTATTTCTCGAATGAGAATTAAATCAATAATTCAAAATTTAATGTGTAGCTTACCCAATTCAAAACACAGATTGAAAATAAAATGGAAGCTCCCAAAGAAAGTCAAACTGTCGTTTGTCAAAAATCAAACTCAGTTGGTAAGAAAGTGTCCTAGATTTTGCCTGAAGATTTATGTGTTTTGTACCTGGAGAGAGTGACCTTGGTGTTGCCAGTCCTCCCATAAGACGTTTCACCCCCCTGGGTACTGGCCAAAGTCGTTCATCTATAATCATGGATGCCTTGGTATGTACGAAATCCGGTGTTGCCTAACGAACCATTGATGCAATGTTGCAAAATTTATGGCGAACCCGACGTTTAATTTCAACCTAAAGTGGAGCTCTATCAGGTAAAAATGCATCTTAATTGACGGAACTGATGTAACATATTGGCAACGCGGCAGTATAAGGTAAAACCTAAAGATATATAGACACTTTTTGGTAAGCATTCCAAACAAACATTGAGGGACTATATTTATTTGCCTATTTGTTATATATTAATAATAATAATATTTATTCACTCAATGTACAAAGATAACAAACAATATGAGTAAATAAATATAAAATCAAAACAGGCCCAATAGAAGGCATCGCCTGTACATGGACCAATAATTTAAGTTGAAACTGTAGAATGCAAATGACAAAAAAGGACAAAAATTAGCTACAGTAGATTATGTATTTAGTCGATGTTCGTATTTATGAGTTTATGAATTTCAGTCCTAGATATAGAATGTAGCCACTTTTTTAAATTTCTTTTGAAACAATTTCCGAAACGTAAATCTTTTAAGTCTTTAGGTATAATTTCATTAAATTTAGGCGCTAAATAGAGATATGATCGCTGCATTATAGATTTATGCGGTTGAGGAACTACTGTGCCACGAATTTTGTACCTGGTATAATGATTATGTTTATTTTTTTGGTCGGTGTTTACAAATTTATGGTAGTGAGTGATACTGTGTAAGAAATAAAGCTGTCTTATATCATACATTCGAACATCTGCGTATAATTTTTCAGTAGGATAAAGTTTCGGTTTTTTAAATATCATTTTTAGAATACTTTTTTGAAAAACATCTAAATTATAGATATGTGAGGAACATGCAGCTCCCCATGCTAATATAGCATATGTGAGATGAGGCTCATGGTATAATGTTCGAAGATATTTTTCTGTCAATATATTCCCAAGGTATTTAATTTTTTAGGATACAAATCTAACTTTCTTTAAAATATAATTGATATGGATGTCCCATCGTAAGTGAGGATCCAAAACCACACCAAGGTATTTTATGTTGGACACTCTATTAATTTGCATTTTTTGATCATTAATATTGAAGGAGAAATTTGTGTAATTTGGCAGATGTCTAGCATAAGATCCAAATGGTAAAAAATGTGTTTTAGAGTAGTTAATGCTTAATTTTCTACTGTTAAACCACCGAATAATTTTGATAAAATCATTTTCAATTACATTTTTCAGATCAGACCAGTCAGTGACTTCATATAATATTGCAGTATCATCTGCAAAACTAGTTATTTTGCCAACACAATTAATTTGGAAAATATCATTTAAATATATATTGAATAACAGCGGACCTAAGACAGTTCCTTGTGGGACACCACACTTAATATACATTTCTTTACTAAATGATCCTGATATCTGCACAGATTGTGGGCGATTTGACAAATAACTTTCGATCAGTGAGTACGCGTTTCCTCTGAAACCAATTCTCTCCAATGCTTCTAATAATAATTTGTGATTAACTGTGTCGAAAGCTTCCTTTAAATCAACAAAAATGCAGATTGAAGGGATTCTGTTATCAATATTTTGATGTATTTGATTTACAATTTTAGTTATTGCGTCCGATGTAGCCTTTCCTTCTGTAAATCCATATTGATTTTCACTTAAAACTTTGAATTTTGTGAGGTATCGAATCATTCTAGTAGATAAAACTTTTTCAAAAACCTTTGCTACACTGGATATTATTGATATTGGTCTATAGTTGTTAACATCTGTTTTTGTTCCTGATTTATGTATCGGTATTATATTACCTTTTTTTAAAATTGAGGGATATATGCCAGATTCAAAGCATTTGTTGATTAGGTAAGTGAGTGGTTCTGTTATGTCCTCGGCTATAATTTTCAAATGCTCGCCTTTAATACCATCGAACCCAGGACTTTTCCGATTTTTTAAGGACATAACAGTGGTGTATACTTCACATTGCTCGACTTTATCCAAAATAAATGAGTTCAAAGTTCTTTTTGGAGGCTGAGTATTTTAATAAACATGCAGGTACTACTAACCACTTAATTAAAACTTGTCAAGCTACGTCGTACCGAAGACGTTGCTGTTAAATAATTTCAACAGCCATCAACTGAAGCGTTATATTCTGATCCTCTTTTTTTCTGTTTGGTGAGTTCATTTCAAATGCATCAGATTGGCGGTCGTTGTAATTACAGCATGACGCGATCTTGATTAAAAGTTGATTTATAGAGTGACGTTTATCCAATATCCACCTGACTGACACTTGTGTGTCCGCCTTGCTGTTGCACCCACTAAATTAATTATGCGTTTTATATGCATCGATAAAGTCAGCGTGGAAATAGCCTAGCTTGTACTAATTTGTCACAAGGGATGCGACTCTTAGGGCAAGTTTTTTCAATCGCTGGTTAACTTTTAAGTTAGGTCAGCGTTTTTCAACCTGCGGGGCGCGCCCCCTATGGGGCGTATCAATATTAAAGGGGGGCGCGAGCATATCAGAAAAAAAACACTAACAACGTTGAATAATTTACTGAAAGGAGAGAAAACCAAATTCAGCACAATCAAAAATAAAACACATTAACACTGATATATACTAAGTGACATATAAATCCGAACACCCAGTTTAAATGGTTTTATTTTAATAAAATTTTGTATAAGTACTTAATGAAGCATAATACGTAAATGATAAAAATTTCAAAATGATTGCACTGCTTTAAAGCGCTTTGACCTTTAATAATGTGTTGATACACCCTGATGTGCTACGCATTCTCCAACGCGCCTAGGCATGCTTCTGATCAGGTGGTCAATGTCCTTCTGTGGTATCTCATTCCAGGCAACCACCAACTCCTCTCGAAGTGCTTCTAGAGTCTGAGGAGGACGTTGCAGATTGAGCAATCTCCTAACCATCATATCCCACACGTGCTCAATTGGGGATAAGTCGGGAGATCTTGGTGGCCATGGTAACAATGTGACATCATTATGTTGAAAGAAGTCTATTGTGACTCTTGCAACATGTGGTGGGGCATTATCTTGTTGGAAAGTTGGATCTGCCAGGGTGTCAAGATAGGGTAAAAGATGGGGTTCTAGAACTTCGTGGATATAACGCTGCGCGTTCATGTTACCTCTGATGAAGATTAAAGGTGACCTGGAACCATAAGCCATAGCACCCCAAACCATAACTCCAACAGTGTGATGAACATGTCTTTCAACAAAAAGCTGTGGATTCCTCCTTTCACCACGTCGCCTTCTAACCCTGGCACGACCATCGTGCATGCCTAAACAAAATCGAGACTCGTCACTAAAGATAATACTGTTCCACTCCTGATCCCAGAGTGACCGTTGTCTGCACCACTCAAGGCGATTACGTCGGTGTTCTCGAGTTAAAGGGAGGACCCAGTGTGGCCGGTATGAAAACAAGCCAAAACTTCTCATTCGTCGGTAAACACTTCGCATGCCAATAGGTCTTCCGTGTTCCGCAAACCATTCATTTGCAATGGACCTGGTAGTGGAGAAACGGTCCCTTAGGGCCAATAATCTTAGGCGGCGATCTTCACGGTCTGTTGTTCTACGGCGGCGTCCAGTGCCCCTTGCTCTTTGCGTACGGCCTTCTCGAAGCCATGCCTGACAATACCTAACAACAGTGTCTACACTTCTTTGCACTCTAACTGCAATTGCCCGAAAAGAAAGTCCAGCTTCCCGAAGTCCCACTATACGCCCCCCCTATTCTTTACTGCGGCTGAAATATTCATTTTTAAAGCGTTAGTGAATTAAAAAAAAAGCAGTATAAAAACCGGAATGTCCAACTGATAAGGCTGAAAATTTTTTCACTTGTTATTTACAGTAAGATAAATATACTAAGTGACATATAAATCCGAACACCCAGTTTAAATGGTTTTATTTTAATAAAAGTTGGTGAATGTATTTATCTTTAGTGCTAAAATATGCTTTCAACACAAGGGGAGTAAAAGCACGTTTAGGGATTTAAAAGTAGCCGCTTCGCACCCATAACAAAAACTGTCCACACTATATACACAATTTCTAGGCATTGTCCATGAAGCTACTCTCGATCACAATAAACTAAGAACATCACGCCGTTTTAACAAAAATAAACAGTACTCGGAACATCTCAGTACTCTTCAACACAGAAAACGTAACTGAGTCGGCTGCCATTAGTCTACTAATAAACGCTATATGCTCTCTAAACATAGAGCTCGCATATGATAAACATAATAGACATGTCTTAACATTATAGATGTGCGTCATCGCATAAACGCCGAGAAGTCATAAAAGTAGATGTTACCGGATATCTGTGGGCGATAGAAGAATTACGCTTCTAGATTTGATTTAAGGGTCTCAAAAGATATACCAAATATTGTCATGTCACAAATCTTGTGTTTATCAGTGTAATTTGTAGATATTGTGTATTGTTTAATGATGTCAAGGTGGCAGATTTTGTTTCTATTATTTTGTCTAATGCGACACCAAAGATTAAGCGCCAATTATCATTTTGGCCACAATGATTTAGAACTTTTTCAGAAATATTCAATAGAACAGAAAAATATACTGATGTTCTGGCGCCTGCTGCATGCAGCAGCATCTTACCTTCTGTATTTGCACTTTTACCATTATAAAGATCAGGTCAATTGATAGCATCAAAGTGAAATTTAAAATTGGATGGAACTCGGGATGAAATCTATATTTTTTTGTTGGGCTAAACAGCCAATGATACATCTTCTACGTCTCTTGGTATCTCTCCGCATGTTACTTAGTATTCGAGGAAAAAATAAAAAACGACTTTATAACAAGTCGAAAAATTATTAAAATAAGATCTGATTAACTTTGATCGTTGCTTGGGAATCTTATGATCAAGATATATTTGCCTTTCCGTGACAGTTTACTATTACTTTTTTTAACCGAAAACACATTCTTTGATATGAATTTGGCATAGGAATCCGGCATTGTAATTATATTTATCGACATAAATTGACCAAAGCAGTTGCTAGAGACGGTTATCGAAAATTAATAGAACTTTCAGTAATCTTCCTAGGCGGAGATACAGAGAAAAAATGTAAGATTCGACTCCAAGGGACCATGCATCAAACTCGATGGATGGCGAAAACAATTTTTAAAAAATAGCGCCACTAAGCTCCCAGCTCAAACTGTCTTATAAGGATAACGCAGCCTTGTTAGATATCTGCCTGTTCATCATGATAATATACGTGAAAACGTGCTTGAAATGCACTTTAGCGGTAAAAGCACTTAACCAAAGACAGCGAAGACCTACAAAAGAGTTGACAAACCATTTCAAATACAGCTTTACAAAAATTTAGCCAACGTTTATGGCCTTTGACAGATGAGGTCCCTGTTTTATTTCTGTTTGACGACGACGTGAATGAGGAAAGTAAAGTGAAGATTGTTGCTATTTCGCCAAGCAAAATCCATCAGCAGCATAAACTGCGATTCTTACAATAGATGGCACTTTATGCTGTCTTGTTTTGATAGATCTTATACCTCAGATATACGTCAGTTGCTATGCTTTCGCTCGTTCTCCTGGCCAGATCCCAAGCCTGGACCATGCTGATGAGTTACCATAAAGCACAAAACGTCTCTTGGTTGTCGGTCTATGGCCGGACGGACAAAACCAGTGTTTTTAGATGATAGCAATCCTTTGTTTTTTCATTTCAGACAAAAATATCGATGACTTTGTTTCAATCAAAAGCCCATGTTCAGTCAACTCAAAATTGGTGCCAGTTTTCTCGACGATTGTTCAGCTTCATGGCCACATAATGATTCTTTTCAACACGCTAAGAAAAAGATGCAAACACTGAGAGCAGTTGACGATACGGCAGAAAGAGCAGTCAAGTTGATGCAGAACTTCCATGGCTTAGGCCCGTATCGTCAGTCGTCCCTACAAATGTAGGGCGCGTTTATGGCCTCCTTGATTTCGATAACATTACGTCTTCTTCGTTAAGGTACGTGTATGTCCTGCTTTACATTTCTAGTCTGCTGTTGTGATGTTAGGTTATGTTTGTTTTTTGACGAAATTTTTGACAGATGAATCAAATGCCGACGTATGTTTTCTTGCAAATAATGTTGATGGGTTATCGTTCTTCGATCGCAATAATATTTATTTTTATAGTCAAATGGAAAAAAACAGATGCGTATCTCAGTTCGAACAAAAAATTGTTTGCCATCATAGGACACTCTAACAGAAGTGTTACAGCGTTGGTCTCCCGACTGGACCTCTTCCAGGCGCTTTTCATGAGCAAAAGACATGCTGCACTTTTTCCAACTCATTACTTCACGAAAGATCAACTTATAAATCTGAACTCTCATACTCCTGCTTCCACAAGTATGTAAATTATCTAAATTGTGCCTGTACCATATAAAATTTCCTCAGTGTACCAGCTACAAGCTACTTCGAAAACATCTCCCAAGTTAGGTACTTCGCTAACAAATACATACTTACATCCCACATCCGTTCCTGCGTTATGTCATTTGAACGGCTTGCATATTGCATATCCGCTCTTAGTGCTTTCCAACTTTCCTAAGCAAACGTTCCATATTCAACAATTCCATACCGTATACATTTCAAAACTATGTAAACCTACATCCGTACCCGTACAAATTCAAATTTTCCTAATTTCATCTTTCCCAATGGTTTGAACGGGCTCGTTTTATACATCTCCAATGAAAATAGAAGAAAAGGCTGTCACCTTACTCGGTCTATATTTTGCATTTTTATCTGTGTTCGGTTAAAGTGCGCGATGAAAATCGAGGAACACTACAGAGGCGTGCCGAATTGTAGAAAGTTCTGCTGCGATAGACGCTTTTATTTACCAGTCTTCAGTTGCCGTTTAGGCTATCCCACGTTTTCCGTGGAAGTATGAGCACCGTACCTTGCCAATGGATTTCATCTGGGAAATAGCTTAGTATGGATCATATTAGCCGTCCCCCCACTTTATAGGGTGTTTTACAAGCAGGGGACACCCTAGAAAGTGAAGTCTGCTATTATTAATGGAATGTTAATGTACGAGCCCCTTCCCACTTCAGTTGGCCCACTTCGACATTTGCACCAAAATATGCCTTTATAAACTAGACAGGGCGAAACTATTTACTTCTAAAACATTTTATTTTCTCAAATACATTTTAGATACACTCTAGTCGTAAAAAATACATATTAGACCTATAACTAATAGAACATCTGAACAAATAAACAATGTGCGAATAAATGCGCGAAGTTAACAAAGCAACAATTAAAAGATTGCCATTGGGATCACCTTTATTTTTTATTACGGCTGAAATTCTTTGGGGCATAGTGTTGACCAAGTTTTGGCAAAAATTTGGTGTAAAACAATCTCATATTTCTTGAAGCTTTTGTCTCAGTCGGGCGAATGTACGAGCACGATGTTGTCGTAGAACCTTTTTCATCTCGTGATACAAAGCTTCAATAGGTGACAGATCTGGACTGCTAGAAACCCATTTCAAAAGTGGTACATTATTTTTTTCCATCCATTTTATAGCCTCTTTTGAGGTATGTCACGCTGCACCGTCTTGCTGAAACACAAAATCTTGGCCGGATGTCAAATATTCTTCCATCACTGGTAAAAGCGATTCTTCTAAAATTGCCAAATATTTGTTTGTATCCACATTTTCATCAACAAAATGAAGTTTTCCTACTCGTTTTGATGACATACTGTCCCAGACCATAATGGATGCTTTTCTCTTCAGACAGTCAACATGGAATGCTTAATTTTTTTTGCGAATAACTCTACTGCGACTGTCACCAACACAAACTTCGAATCGGGCCTCATCACTCCATTGTATTGCACACCATTGTTGAGGTGTCCATTGTTTATGTTCTTTTGCCCATCTGAGCCGATTTTTCTTTTGCAATGGAGTTAATAGTGGCTTTTCTTTGGCCTATAAACAAGTTGTGCAACTTTAGGGTTTTTACGACACTTTTTTTATAAGGAAACTTACCTTGCAAGTGCTAAATCCTAGTTTGTGGGCTTCTCTATGAGTTGTGGACCTCGAAATGCTCCTTCCAACAGCGTCACTCCACAGAGCACTTAATTGTATATAATTGGCACGCCTTTTTTTCATGATTATTCTTCTTAGTGCTTTTCGGTCGGCATTTGTGATATTACTTTTTTTCACATATCGTGGCTTAGTATTAACTGAACGAGTTACGTTATATCTTCTAACAATATTTCTCACACTGTACCGCGATAAGTCTAACAAAGTTGCAATTTCGGAGTTTGATTTCCCATAATTAAAAAATTTAATTATCAGTAACCGAATTTTCTCACTAATAACTTGTGCTCTACCCATTTTGAAAACCTTAACTACCCAAAACTATTTTAAAAGTATTCTGGCAGCTGTGTGTTATAGACTTATTTTGCATTGAAATGAAAATAGGTTATATGCTGTAATTGCAACATTTGTTATTTTAATGCTGCAAATTTGATTATGGAGTGATAAAGTTGGTGTTTTCAACTACATATTATCAAAATATTTATTGTTAATATTTTAAACCTATTACACCCTGCTACATTTTTATTATTCGTGTTTGATAAGAAAAAAACTAAGATTTCAATAGTTGGGCCAACTGAAGTGGGAAGGGGCTCGTAGAATTAAATGTTTGTAATGATTGTTCATTCATCTACAAAGTACATGGTGTTCGAAAAATAGACGCAGGGTGATTCCGTATTCAAAAATGTGAAACAAAGTTTCTTTAAGCATGGGTCTGGGAATATGCTGATATATTTTTCTTATAATATCTTAAAAAATACTACTAGATTCTGTAATTTCGCAATATTATTTGTTAGCGAATATTATTGACGAAAAATGTGCGCCACTGCCTTTTTTGTAACTTTCATATTTGTTGCTTGATTAAGCATCTAAAATTACAACTTCTTTGTCTCGTGTATTTTTTTTGTTTCCCAGAAAAAACATAAAAACCGTTTTATTGCATGTCACTGGACAAAATGGGTTTACTAATTTTTGCAGAAAAATCACTACAAGAAGAAAAGAAGTTGTATTTTTAGATGCTAAATCAAACAGCATATATTAAAGTTCCAAAAAGGCAATGGCGTACATTTTTTTAACAACTATGTTCGCTAAGTAACTCCCCGGGACGACAATGGACCTAATAATTTTAATCTATTGAGGGGTAAATATAGCAAATAATATTGCCAAAATTCAACAGAATCGATTAAATATTTTTGAGATATTGATTCAAATTCATCATCCTGTATTTTGATAAATCTGCAGATCCATGTTTATAGAAACTTTTTTCATATTTTTGAACAAGGAATCACTTCCTAAGATATCCCCGCCTACTTTTCGAACACCTTGTTTAAAACAAAAAGATGCAGAATATCTATTTTGCCTGGACCGCCGTTTTCCTCACAAACTTGGGAAATATCTAGCTAGATTTTCCAAAAGCGAAGGAAACGGAGTCTTCAATATCCCCCTGTTCTTACGCCATTGTGAATACTCCAATTATTTGTTCAGTACTTGGTCGCGGAGAAATTGACCCGCTATGGAGAAAATTTTCGCTTTGGTTACCCACGCGTGAGTACATAATTTTACAGGGAAATGTTGGTTTTGATACGATTTACTTTCTCAGTTCAAGAAGCGACGACATTATATCCATGAAGCTCTTGATGCTTGTTTTCAGGTCACATGTATTTACTTATGTTTGCGAATCTCTATGTGGGGTGGAAGCGGAAGCACTAAAACAATTTGATTCAGCCCACAAGTGATAAAGACTAAGCTGTTTGTGATCATGGCAACATTCAGCTACCTTAGACAGTACAATAACAATAATTTTACAATATTAACATAAATATTATTACAGCTGTACCTTATACCACCTACTCATCTTGATTAAGCAATATCAATTTCTACATTACTTCAAACCATTTTGTCATTATTTAAATGGGTGATGGAGGTGGTTAAAAGAAGCAAAATTTTTTATATAACATGGAGGTCAAAATGGCATTTTTTTAGAAAAAAGCGACTTTAAAGTGAAATAAAATCTGACAACGCCGCAATGCCAGACGCAAATTATTTTTGACTCTTAGGTATTATTTCATTATTTGATAATGTACTCGTAAAACGCAAACAATTAAAATAAACGGACTTACCGCTGTCTCAGCGCTTCAGCTGGTGTGTGAAAGTTTATTGAACACAATTTTGATATATATATACCTACATTGTTTTTCCTCTAAAAACCCGCACTGCACCTTTTTTGTATTTAAAGAAGGTCATCAAAATATGCGTCCTCCACTTTCCACACAAGCTTCATCACAACGACCCCAGTTTCTTCTAACTCTAGGTCCTCGAAGTTGTCCATTTATTATTTCACATGCATTAAATTTTTTTCGCGAAGTTGTGCTTCAGTTGTTATTGGACCAGCCTCATAAACCATCCCTTTAAGTTCTCCTCAATACCAGAAATCCATGGCATTGAGGTCAGGAGATCTTGCTGGCCATTTTGGAGGATCAGGAGCATTTCGACCGATCCAGCGATTTGGATAATGTTCATTCAAATACTGACTGACGCCTCTAAAAATGTGTGGTGGTGCCCCGTTATGAAGAAACCACAAATTCTATCTCCGTTGTAATGTCAAGTTGTCCAAGGTCTGTTCCAAAAGTTCTGGTAGGTTATTAGCTAGAAAGCTAAGGTATCCTTCGCCTGACAACATTGGGGGTAACTCGAAAGGACCAGTAACCTGATCGTCAAGAATACCCGCCGAAATATTTACTTCAAAACGTTGTTGGAAATTACCTAGGTATTAAGATTTTCTTGGGCCCACGTGTGAGTATTATGGAAGTTTAATATGCCGAGTGCTGATATCTGCATTGATTTCCACGATATTTAAAATTTGTTACTCCTGCTTTACAGTAACATGTCTTTCACGAGAGCGAATACTAGTGCGATGAACACTTCCTGTATCTCCAAGTCTTTGGTATACTTGCACAAATGTCCTTCTGTCTGGGTGTACACATTGGCGAAATCTGTCACAATAAATTTGAGCTGCAAGATCTGAGTTCTGACTAGCTTCACCGTAAACTAACAAGATTTCAGCGAACGCTTGATTCGAGAACATGGTAAATAAACACGACGACGTACGCGAACAAAAACAAAACAACACGCCCGATGCTCTTCTCGACAAAACGATCAAGTAATTTATCTATGCAAAACGATAACTAACCACTGTTACCGTTTGCGATCGATTGCCGGTTCGATAAGAGTGATAAAAGACTGACGCGCTGTTGTCATGTGTATTTTAAATATTTAATTTAATGAACATTACTTACTTACTGACTACAAACTTTGTTAAAACTCAATGCCATTTCTTTGTTAATTACCAACTTAAAAACGTTTTAGATTAGATTATAAAAATTAGTAAGATTGTGATGAATGTGGTCGATATAAAGCACTTAAAGTTTTAAACTATAAAGCCATTTAGACAAAAATTTATTGACTTTTGGATCATGGGTCATATGAACTTTTTGACTTGTTTACCCATTTCAATAATAACTACCATAACGTTTACATCCTGTATTTATTGACGGTGTAGCCTGGACGTCAGTGTTTATTGATGCATACTTTTACTAGAAATCCACTGACGGTTCGGACCACAGTAAATACTGATCGCTTAACCCTTTTTGGGATTCCAAGGGCAGGGTTCGAATTTGAAACCCTCGTAGCATATATAGGGTGTTTTAAAGTTGAGTCATTTATTTCAATATTTCGTAGAAGTCGTCAAAAAAGGTTGATACATCAAAATTTATCTATAATACAGTTATCTTACATTATTGAAAACTATTTGAAGTAAAAACATTATCAAGTTAAATGGATACCGTTTTTACAAAAAACTGTTCAAAATTGTCCCCATTTGTTCGACTAGCGCAAAATATTGCTAGGCGAACCAACGACTCTTTACAAGTCTCGGAAATAAAATCCTCGTCCATTCCGCCCTATCCATGTATTCGGAAATTTATCATTTAGATGTTCATGAACTTCTCGTCTAAAATGTGCCAGATTGTGTCGAAGAAAATCTAAAGAAATTTCACCGGTCAGTCAAGGTGGAGAAAAGTAGGGTCCATTAAGCATGCCCTTTACCACGCCAACCCAAACATTTAATGAAAATCTATGCTGAAAAAGGGTTCTTTCCACAGCATGCGAATTTTCTATTGCCCTAACATGATTGTTGTGCATTCCGTTTCGTGTAAATGTTGCCTCGTATGTACAAAAAATTAATTTCATAAGATCTTCATCTCTACCGAACTGTTTTAAAAGCCACTGACCAAATGCAGCTCTTCTAGGATGATCTCCAGGCTGTAGCGCTTGTACCCATTGATAATGATGAGGATAATACTGTTCTTGTCGTACTGCCTTTACTATGAGGGACTTCAACTTGAGCTGCTGTGGCTCTATACCCCATTCGTAGCCCATTTACGCCCAGACAAAACTCAACATGCCCAAAAGCGAGATTGTACAGGTCCGTCTTTTCCTCAATCGTGGAATAATCTAAAAAAAATGGATGATTATTTTTATAGAAAGAAGTGCACATAGTTTTCACAATTCTTTGTCCGCTAGAAGTACTTGAATCATCGTTCGAAAGGTTAATATTAGTTATTTCAGGTTGTTTTGGTTGTTTGGGGGTCGGGGACGACGATCGACGGTCACCAGCCGTCACCCTAGTTTACGAATATCTATATCTGTACTGTAAAAGATTATTACTACTCTACAATCGCTGTGACTACTCTCAAGTATTGACGTCAGCGAGTCCAGCTCTATAATGGGGTTCCGTGGTTCCACAGTGTCAAATTGTCAACCTGTCGAATTGTCTGTAGAAATTGTAAACAATGAAAGAAATTACAAAGTTCAGATTGAAACGACATATATTTCCTGAAAAGACAATGCCGTATTCTATGTAAAAGAATTCCACGAAAAGAGAGGTCTGTTACCTTATATGTTACCTCCTAGGACTACAAGAAGTCGTACACTTGCATTCAGATATGCTAGGTCTAATATTACACTATTTACTGGGCAAAGTGACGTTTTACGAAAGAAGGGGGGCCCCCAGATATGTCCTTGGCGTGATCTACTGCTAGGTAAGTATGCATACTGAAAGGTGAAACATATACAAAGTGATCTTAACTAGTGGATAATCTTACAGCGAACAAATCTGGTACTCTGTATTTAAGTTGTCAAAGAAACCTGAAGTCTTACATAAACCTTAAAGTCTAGTCTGACCTGTAATTTCTGGTATAACCTGTTGGAGGTCACCTGGTGGTGTCAACCAGCCCTCAGATGGTAAAATGTAGGTATGCAGCAGGAAGTAAAAGACGTTGAAGTGAAGAAGAGACAGATAATAAAGAAAACGAAAAGAAGGCCAAATATGCTTCAGAGCTGTGCCTTTTTTTCAGATCAGAAGTAATCTCCGAGCTTCTGATAATTCTCAGGGGTTGACAACGGCAGCTGTTGAACTTTTTGTAGCATTCCACGGTTCAAAGAGTGATGTGGAAATACAAACAGGTACGATCTTCAAATATTACATTCCTTAGATGAGTAATCGCTGCATCTTCGATCTTCCTCAGGATCTGCCAGGACTGAGATCACCTTAAAAAAGAAACAGTTTTGATGTGGAGTTTGTCTTAGAGTATTCACAAACGTAGGTATTACAGATTTGTGTACTTACGTGGTTGTACTTTACAACTCTGAACAAAAGGCATATGGCTCAAATAGCATAATAGGGACTTTATTTGATTAAAATGAGATGTTAAGAAAATGACATTCTGAAAAAAGTAAGGTTATACAGTGGACCTCTGGTAATCCGACAAACATTATGCAGGGCAGTGTCGGACTATCGAATTTGTCGGATTATAGAGCACTGCCTAAGACCCCCTATAGTCCGGAATTTTTTACAAAAGAGTACCCTTGTAATCCGACAAATTACATATCCAATGGTAAGGGTATATATGTTATGTATATGTACAATGTACTTTGAAGTACAAATCATACAACACAGTTTATGTATGTCGAATTTAGTAAATTAAATAACAATAGAGAGCTTACTTTTTATTATAAAATTAGGCATAAATACACATACATATGTACCAAAATAATCAAGAATTATTAGTCAAAATCATTAATGAATTTATCAAATTATGAAGCTTGGAAATATTCATCAATTTTTTTTTAAGGTTGTTATAACGCGAGGTCAGAGCTTTGTCCCTCAGTCTTCTCAAAAGTAAAAGTTCGTTGTAGGATGTACCATTCTCTTCAGCCCATTGTAAACCTAGCTCAAAGGCGTTAATTGCGTCTTGTGCTGTGACTTGCGGAACAGTTGCAATCACGTCGTCGTTATTTTCCTGATTGTTTGTTGTATAATTAGAAACCTCTTTTATAATCTCTTCGTCAGACATTTCATGAAAAACATTTTCCTCTTTATCCATTCCATGGCACCAAATTTCAAAATCTTCCGGACTTATCTGTGTTTCAGTAGCAACTTGTTCTATAACTTCCGAAGTTACCCTGATTTGTGGAACGTTGCTAGGAGTGGTGACTATATGTGGCCATAACTTTTTCCAAGACTATTTAATAGTTGATGACGGTAACGCATTCCACGACTGACAAAGAGCAAAAACCAAGACTTTCATATTAAATTCTTTTAAAGTTTTTTCTATTGGTTGGTCTTTTGATACGGCTCGCAGATGTAGGTTTTTCTTATAGTCTTGCTTGACAAACTGAATGATATTCTGGTCCATTGGTTGAATCAGTGCAGTGCAGTTTGGCGGAAGAAACATCGCAGTGATGCATTTATCCTCAGTTGTTAGTTCTTCTTCAGACGGATGACCGGGAGCGTTATCAAGAAGCAACAACGCGTTTTGAGGAAAATTATGATTTTTTAACCATTTTCTAACTTCAGGTACGAAGCATTCATCAAACCACTTTTTGAAAAGGTCTTTTGTAATCCATGCGCTTTTTGTCCGTAATAGTGTACAGGTAAATCAATGTTTTTGAATGCCCGTGGTTTATTAGATTTCCCAATGACCATCATCTTAAGCGCGTGTGTTCCCGCAGCTTTAGCACATGGTAGTATGGTTACACGCTCTTTACTTGCTTTTCGTCCAGGTACGGATTTTTCGTTACAAGAAACGACAGTTTTGTTAGGCATCACACGCCAAAAAAGCCCTGATCCGTCTGCATTGTACACCTGTGACGGGTCAAGATTTAAATCGTTCACCTTTTGCAAAAATCTTAATTCAAAAGGGTCTATGCAGGTGACACCATTGGAAAGTTTCTCTCCTGTAATAGTCATTAAACGTAAGCCATGACGACATTTAAAACGTTCTATTCATCCTTTGCTGGCCACAAAATCATCTTTTTTTGTTATTTCCTTATAAAAAAACTCAGCTTTCATGGCCAACGTGGGTCCTGAAATTGGTGCATGCCTATTTCTTTCCTGAAGAAACCACATGTACAAAGCTTCTTCCACTTCTGGATGTTCAGGTTTCTTGAGTGTCTGTCTCTTGCCTGGCCCGCAGTCAGTAGTTAACACGAACTTTTTGATCTCCTCGTGGTTTCTTTTAATGTCATAAATTGTAGATCGGCCGTATTCACTTGCTAAACTACTGAAAGTTTCATTGAGATTTAACCGGTCTAAAATATCACATTTTTCTTTAATTGTCAATGTTTTGTGCTCTCGCTTCTGAGTTTGTGATGACATTACTATAGTCAACGCCAAACAAAGTGGCGTGCACGTCATCAAGGTGGGTGTGTTGAAAAATTTACATTGTTGCCAAACTTTTTGTAAAATAATAAAATTTATTATTTACTTATCTAGGTTTATAAGCAATATTAACCTCAAATGAGAACAAAAATAATAGTATAATAAAATTATAGATCTGTACTTGCATAATCATTAAGTATGACAATTATTGATCAGATGACACTATGAAACTACCATATTTAATTGATAGCTTAAAGGTACTGAATAAAAATCCAAATGGGGTCCTCCAAATTTTATGCATGGTATTTATTTTACAGAATTCATACAGAAAAATGCATTCTAAAATTAGGTAAGCTACTGGTGTAAGCTTTTTCTGTACAATAAAGTTAGTCGGAGTTTCTTTCTTCAGCGCTGTCTGAATCTGAATCTTCATCACTCTCAAAGTTGATTATTAAAGGTTCGATGTCTGGTCGATCAAAAATTCGTTCTCTTTCATACCATTTAAAAATTTCTTGCTCAGTATGTCGAACAGTATTATTCCACATGTCTGGGGTAACCGTTTGTAGAGCCTCGTTCCACATATCCAAACAGTCTTTTTCACTGTTACCATCTCTACCAATATCTCTGTTATAGTAACCTTTTGCTATGCCCCAAATTAACTCAATAGGGTTAAATATACAATGGTAAGGAGGCAGACGAAGAACTTTGTGCCCATGTTGTTCCGCCAATTCATCAATCACGTATATTTTAGGTGGTTTGTTTCTAAAAAAGCAGTTATTTTAAGAATAGGAATAAACAAAAGAAATATAAACTGTCGACCAAAATATATATAATTAAGAAGCATTATGTACCGAGCAACAATACTCAATAGCTCTGTTCTAAACATTGTGCTTAAAAATGGTATGTTTTGATTTGTCAACCAGTCTTGGATAATTTTTTTTGTCCATGCATTGTTGGGCACTGTGTTCAAAATCATGCTGTGATAAGGGGCGTTATCCAGTATAATCATAGATGGACTCTCCAATTTTTCTAATAACTGATGTTGAAACCATTTCAAAAAATTGTCCTGGTTCATCTCTCCATGGTAATCGCTCAATTTTGTTTTCGAAGAAAATATCGCTTCACTACCCTCAATAAACCCATTTTCATTTCCAGCATGTAATATAATGTATCTAAAATATATTAGTTTTAAATTTTATAGTGCAAATTGTGTAAAAGTACATACCTTTTACCATCTGTTTTAATAGCTTTCACGCTTTTTTGGTTTCCATTTTGCCAAGAGCGACCTATGGTCCCATTTTGAAATATCCAAGTTTCATCGAGGAAGACAAACTGGTATAAGGCCTCAACCTTGGCTTGATTGTATTGCCTTAGAAATTCCACCCTTTTCAAAGCTATACTTGGTAGTTCCATGAGCCCTCGTCGCGGATTGTCCTTAAGCCACTTAAATCCAAGATCTCTAAGCAACCGCCTTAAAGACGTGGCACTACCATCAAATAATGCCCTATCTCTTAATCGAGACCATAAAGTTTGTATCGTAACTTGTTCTTCTGAAACCATGTGTAATATGACATTATAATTTAGTTAACAAATTAATGCAAATTTCTGATAAGTTATTATAATAAGATCTTTTTTGTGATACATATTATAGATCACTTCTCGAATGGCACTTGTATCCAATGTCGCTGTGTTGGTTACACGTTTAATATAACTCCGCTTTTTCTTGGGCGATTCTAAATTTGCATCACTTTTCACACCCTCGGAAATACGACTAACTGTCCTTAAACTAATTTTTAAAGCAGCAGCAACACGCTACAAAAAATTAAATAAAATTTCACTATTATTAATATACATTACATATAATTATTAGTAACCTACCTCTTGAACAGCATTTAAAGGCAACAAAGGCCCGTTGTTGTCCCTTTCTTGCTCAAAGTAGTGCATTAACGAGGCCACGAGTTCCTTACACCGACTATTTAACTGTTTGGGCATCTTTATATACCAAAATTGCCTTTATCTACTCGTAAAATGAATAATTTTGTTTTGAAACAAACAGTTGTTGATTTACAGTATGCGGGGCCAAAGGATTTATAAAGATTTGAAATGCCACAAATTGATTCAGTGTCAAAATTAATACAAATGTCAGTTCCCAGTTTAAATAAGTTTCAAGGTGACAATGTGTCAACGCTGCGAAATCGGTTTAGTGCGTTTACATGTCGATAAGTGATTGGAGCGTTTGCAAAACATTTTATTTCGCATAATGCGTCTAAATTTATCAGAAAGCAACTTATGTGATATTTTAATAACAATGTTTATATGACTATTAACCATAATAAGAGAGTAATGACCATTTTACAATTTATATATCACATTAATATGAAACTGCAATAGAGCAATTGTTTGTGATAGAAACCTAGGCATTAGGTCGGGGAATTTTTATCGTGATGACGTGCACGCCACTTTGTTTGGCGTTGACTATAGGTACTATACTTAATACACAATGAATAAATAGTAAACAATTAACGCGCGCTAGGCCTTACCGCTATCACAAGTAGTCAAATTCAAACTAAGTAAACCAGGCTTAAGCGTCGAGCACGATAGCGGTGGCGCGTACAAGTTGTAACCTGTTCAAACCTGCGTGATCTACATTAGCGAAGATTGTCAAATACGTATGTATGTAATATTCAAAGACATGTCGGATTACAGGGGGCGCCGGATTATCGGGGGTCCACTGTATTATATTTGAATCTGGCCAAACAGACAACGTCAGTTGTGAATAAGTTGCCATTTTTTGAAGGTGCGATATGGTTGTTATATTGTGCACCAGTAACACTGCTTTGTTTCCCATTCGCCAATTTGAGTTTCAGCCCTTGGTTAATACAAGACATTTTTTTGCAGGATCCCGTAGTGAATGGAGCGGGAACAGACGGAATTTCCTCTTCCTCTCGAAGTTTTGACAGTTTCAAGTTAAACCGAAAGTGGTTAGGTGGCGCGTGTTGCGCAAAGTGTTTGCTTTAAGCTCCATCGTGATAAACTTAGCCGCCTTCTCTGAATCTGAAATAAAATACCGATCGTTTTTTGTGCAATGTACTTATACATATACCAATAAAATCAACCAATTGATATGGCAAGTGCGGTTCCTATATCTTCTCCCTCGTCATTTAAAATCAGGTGGACGTGTTCCTCCATTTATGATTTAATAATTTAACATAATTTTCAGCACTACGAAGACAAACTTTCAATTCATATGTCTGTTTTTCAAATGACATTAGGTGGTAGTGCACTGTGCTACACCGTGGACTCTCGAAGAAATTCTTAATGCAAATTATATGAGAGTCGATCGGGACCATGAGAAACTGTCCGTTTAAAGGAGGTGTCCGTGTAAGAGGAGTGTCCGCGAAGGCGAATTTCACTGTATATTTATTCCGTCTTTTATTAAATGTCTTCTCATAGTGCTATGGAAGATATGTGAAACACGCTATTTTCGCGTACACAAATTATTATGAATTATGTCGTTTGAACACACTGCGACCGAAAAGGTCTTGATTTAGTAGATTGTAATGGCATAGTGCTTTGTGGCATCCATTACAAAGCTTTAGGATCTCTGTTATACATATGGCAAGCGGCACGGTTTTGCTAGAATTATAGCTGTACGGTTTATCAACTTTAATAACGGAAACAGTGCTACATTTATTAATACGATGTCGTCATGTTATCTCAAATTGACCTGGAGTACACTATTTTGTTATACTGCTCTGAGAAAACGTCGTCAATTAAACAAAAGAAAATTACCCATGATGAATTTTTTAGTTATTCTGAGTAACTAAATTATTAGGTTTAATTAAACTGATTTTTTGGGGACTAGTTTGATTGGAAATGGCAAATCGGGTACCTAAGTGTTAAATTAGCTTATATGATTTAGTTTATGTAAGAAAGGTGCATTTAAGACCGTAAACATTTAAATTGCTTATTTGAATCGCGGACTCCTCCCTTTACACTGATCAACAGCCAAAAAATATCCTAAATAAAATCAACAAAATATTACTACTTTTAATGTGCTAAAACCGGAATGAAACTTATTTTTTCAATATTAGTTCAACTTTTAGAGATACGGTAATTATATGTGTTCCTGCTGTGACAGTGTTAATATACTGTAATTCACAAGAATGCACGTGCTACATTTTTATATTCGGCAAGGAAAGATGATGTAATCGGCATGATTGTGTTACGTTATACATACGTGTACATTATATTGTTTCATATTAGCCATTTTTTCCTCAGTTTTCTGACAGCGTTCATGCAAGATGTCTCGAAAGTGTGTAAACCATCCAGATCAATTTTTGTTACGTGTGTGGTGATGTGACTTTTTCGTCTCAGAGACGGTCTATTACTCCACTAATAACAAAGGCATATCAGCTTTATTTCAGTTATAAACTAGGTGATCAAGACAAACAGTGGGCACCCCACATCTGCTGTAATACATGTGCTTCAAGTCTGAGGAGCTGGTTAAATGGCAAAAAACGGTCTATGCGCTTTGCTGTCTCAACGGTTTGGAGAGAGCCTACAAATCATATTAATGATTGTTACTTTTGCATGGTACCTTGTGTTGGACAAGCCACAGGTATGTCCAAGAAAAAAAAATCAGTTATTAACTACCCAAACCTACCATCTGCGATGAGACCTGTGCCTCACAGTGACGAAAATCCTATTCCAAAACCCCCAGAATCCTACACTTGCGAATCAGAAAACGAATCAGATCATAGCGATCGAGTGATTCGTCAGGAAGAAGATCAACGTCAAGAGATCCTGATTTTATACCGAGCACGTCATGCCACCAACCGCACAAAACAACACAGTCAGAATTAAATGATCTTGTAAGAGATTTAGAACTTCCAAAATGTAAGGCAGAGTTACTTGGATCAAGTCTGCAGCAGTGGAACTTGTTAGAAGACGATGTTTCGGTATGTGTTTTTCGTAAACGCCACAAAGACTTAGAATTATTTTTCAATATGGAGAATAACTTAGTTTTCTGCAGTAACATTAACGGCTTACTGGCGGCTTTAAATATAAACTATAACCCAGAAGAATGGAGATTGTTTATAGACAGTTCAACATTGAGTTTAAAGGCAGTGTTATTGCATATTGGAAATATTTTACCATCTCTTCCTGTAGGGTATGCAGTTCACATGAAAGAATCATATGACAATATGAAGTACCTATTGACATGCATAAAATACGATGAGCATCAATGGCATATTTGTGGCGATTTGAAAGTTGTTGCACCTTTACTTGGGCTGCAGCTAGGCTACACAAAGTTTTGCTGTTTTTTGTATGAATGGGACAGTCGGGCAAAGGCACTTCATTACACCAGACAAAACTGGTCTGTTCGTCAATTCCTAGAGCCAGGTCAAAAAATGTACAGCATATGCCATTAGTAGATTCGAAAAAAATTTTATTACCACCACTGCATATCAAGTTGGGCCTAATGATAAACTTTGTCAAGGCATTAGATAGAGATGGGTCAGCTTTTCAATACCTGCGTCAGAAATTTCCAAGACTAAGTGAAGCAAAGGTTAAAGAATGTATTTTTGTTGGACCACAGATTCGAAATATTTTGAAAGATACACAGTTTGAAAACACTTTAACAGGTAGTGAAAAAACTGCTTGGAATGATTTCCGTCTGGTGGTCACTAATTTCTTGGGAAATAGAAAAGCTGACAACTATAAAACCCTTGTCAAAAATATGCTGTCATCGTATCAAAAGATGGGCTGTAATATGTCTCTTAAGATACATTTCCTACACTCACACCTGGACTTTTTTCCTGACAATTGCGGAGCCGTCAGTGATGAGCACGGCGAACGTTTTCATCAGTATATTTCAACAATGGAAAAAAGGTACCAGGGAAAGAGGAATCCTTCCATACTTGCAGACTACTGTTGGACTCTTGGTAGAGATGTTCCAGAAATGATCCATAAAAGAACAGCAAAAAGACAGCGCATATAGTGATTCTTATAAGTATATGAATCTTGTTACTTTTTTTAATATATCCTTAAAAATAAAAAGTTTTTTTTCTAAAACGCAACTAATTTTTTTATTTCATTGTCATTTTTGGATTCAGCGCCTCAAAATTAACAAAGAAGTGCACTTTTCCCACAAGATACAATTAAAAAACTAAAATTTGTTGTCCAGTGATAATTTTAGTGGGGAGTTTTTGTTTTGAAAAAAACAGTTATGAGTAGAATACCTTAAGACAGGAACACCAAAGTCACAAAGTATTATTCGAAGACAACCTAACCTGCTTTAACATAACCTAACTATTCATCTTTCAAATATGACCGATCATGCAACATGCGAACATCGCCTATCTTTGTCGGATACATACAAATTAGCAATGCAGTTTGTGTAGACAATAAAATTCTGTTTGTGTCTGTCTAACATATCTGAAACTTAAACTTAAAAATATGAACAAATCGCTGTCGTTTGTCTTTACTACAGACATCTTTCGTGATGTCGACTATAAAATGATATTTTACCGGTACACATTAGGATTTTTTGTCAAGAGGAGGGATGGCTTTCAACAAAATCGGCTGTGAAATAGGTACAAGGCAGCCGCAAAACAAAACTGAAGGAGTGTGAATGGTGGTTCTCCGCAATGGCTCTCTAGTAAAAGGAATCAGATATTGAACAAACTTCTTGAGGACAAGCATTACTGAACGTGGTCCGATGGTATACAAAAGACATCTTACCGCTGGAGTTTGAAATCTTATAATAAAATGGCAGCTGGTAGTACCCAAAGCAACACAGCTAAGCGTAAGGTACAAAATAAAAGGGTACTTCTCCTTAAACTGGTGTTTGGGGCGTTAATATCCCAAAATCTGGAAGTTTAGAAATCATAAGGTGGCGCGCTGGTCGCCAAATCTGTCTACGAGGGACCAACAAAATTTTATGAGGAGATTTCTAAGATAGTCGTTAATAATACATTAGTAACCAAAGGACACAATAATGAGTCGCTGAGGAAGAAAGATATAATACGTGTGAAATTATACAATCAATAAACTATGAAATTTGCCAAAAGAAATTTCATTCTTAGTGAAAAGTGATATATTATGACCTGTTCCTGGACAATCAGAAAAATGTAATTGGTAAAACTTGATCCGATATATAATAGGTTTAGAATTACTGAAAATGAAAAATATCGAAATCATTCTCAAGTTGTTTGGCGATGCTGAACAATATACGTCATTACCATAGATAGATTATTGCTTCTTTATAACGGCTGTCACGGTCATGTGATCCCACTTTATGGTTTATCTTGGTTCAAAATGAACAACAAGCAATTTAATAGCCAGGATAGTCTGGAATAAATGAATCGATCTCTCGACGTTCCGCTTTGTTCCGTGTAATGCTGACTCACGCAATTTTGTCGCCTTTCAAAAAAATTCAACAAGATCCACGGAAACCTAATTTGAAGTCCAATCGGTTTTCCGTCTTGATGTACAAAACTTGTCGTTAGGTGATTAATAGAGTTTGGCAAAGTGGATTACCGATGATACGGCTGGGAGACAAGTTTGTTCCCCCAAGTTATTTCTTGCGCACTGAATGAATTTACAGGGTGTGTTAATACTAATAAAACGTCTTTATTGAGCGAAGTTTAGCATACCACTGAGACCGTCAAATATCTATCCTCATAATAAACAATATATTCCACTAAAATGCAGAGCCTTCAACATAAAGATGAATTAATTGAGTAATCAATATTGGATAAAAGTATAATACACACTTATAGATTGATGTTAATGCATATACTATAAGCAGAAGAGAGATATAAATTTATGTGAATGATTGCTCGAAAATAAATTATTGTAAATACTTTTTGAAATTCTCGAAATTTAAAGCTTTAGTAACAGGGAGAATACTAAGTTTTGTGAGAAGACATTAATATTAATTAATTAATTGATTAACTTCTTTTATGTGTAATATTTTTACAAGAGGCGAGATTTAGATAATATATCTATTCTACCATCTAACCCCCTTAAGAATACGAGATGTAAAAAAAACAGAATTTGTTGAAAATTAATACCTCTATACAATAACCATAGAATAAAGTATAATCTAAGTAAAGGCATAAGGAGAATATGAGGCCAATTATGGGTTACAACAGATTTCGCTGCTGATAAAGTAGAACTTCTTTCACTTTTTCTTGATTTGGGTAATGAATTGGGTTCTATTAAACTGCGGTCTAAAGAATTATATAATTTGATCGCATTGTAAATATATGTATTCTGAAATAGAGATGTACTGTGGCGTGGAATTGAAACAGTCTGTCTATATCTAATATTAATGCTATGCATATTTCCTCTACGTACGAATTTGTTTACTAAATATGACGCTGTTTTTGAATAAAGAACCTTATGAGTCAGACTTTGCGTATACCAACATTTTTGTCTTCAAAGGGTTCAAGCGGAGATTATGACTACTATTGTGCTTTTCAATTTGGTCAAGATCTTGATTAATTTTATTATTTGCTGTTCCCTAGTCATTACTCCTAAATGAATAGAAAATTTGAGTATCCTCTGCAGAAAATTGTACGCTGCACGATTTTACCTCTGTTTCTAAATCAGAGATATATAATGAAAATAATAGAGGTCCTAAGACTAATCCCTGTGGTACACCAGAACACATTTTTTGTTCAGTAGAGTACTGTTGATTTAGACGAACTTTTTGATACCGATTTTTAAGGTAGGTTTGAATAAATGAAAGATGTTTTTCAGAAAATCCATAATAACTGCATTTAGACACAAGAAGTGAGTGATCAATGGTGTCAAATGCTTAAGTAAAGTCGAGAAGTACAAGAGCTACTGTTTTTTGGTTATCAAGTGCCTTTGTCACATTGTCTGTTAAATCACAGAGTACCGAAGCAGTATTATGACCTTGTCGAAATCCAGCTTGTTTAGATGGAATAATTTTGTAAGAATATAAGTAAGCGCTCGTAAACAACTTCAGAAAACATTGGCAGTATACTGATCGGCCTCAGTTGACCATATTTAGTAGAATCAGAACACTTAGGTAGCGGAACAACTATAGCGCGTTTTCACTGATTGGGGAAATATCCCCTCTCTAAGGCCCGTATCGTCAGTCGTCCCTACAATTCTAGGGCGCGTTTATGGCCTCCCTGATTTTGACAATATTACATCTTCTTCGGTAAGGTACATGTATGTCCTGCTTTACATTTATAGTCTGCTGTCAATCAGAAGTCAATTGTGATATTAGATTGTTTCTTTTTTGATGAAATTTTTGACAGATGAATCAAATGCCGAAGGATATTTTCTTGCAAATAATGTTAATCGTTCAATAAGAATTTCCTACATTGAACAAATTCGTCAGGCTGTGGTAGTCCCATAATAATAATAATAATAATAATAATAATAATAATAATAATAATAATAATAATAATATTTATTCACTCAATGTACAAAGATAACAAACAATATGAGTAAATAAATATAAAATCAAAAAAAAGGGCCAATAGAAGGCATCGCCTGTACATGGACCAATAATTTAAGTTGAAACTGTAGAATGCAAATGACAAAAAAGGACAAAAATTAGCTACAGTAGATTATGTATTTAGTTGATGTTCGTATTTATGAGTTTATGAATTTCAGTCCTAGATATAGAATGTAGCCACTTTTTTAAATTTCTTTTGAAACAATTTCCGAAACGTAAATCTTTTAAGTCTTTAGGTATAATTTCATAAAATTTAGACGCTAAATAGAGATATGATCGCTGCATTATAGATTTATGCGGTTGAGGAACTACTGTGCCACGAATTTTGTACCTGGTATAATGATTATGTTTAATTTTTTGGTCGGTGTTTACAAATTTATGGTAGTGAGTGATACTGTGTAAGAAATAAAGCTGTCTTATATCATACATTCGAACATCTGCATATAATTTTTCAGTGGGATAAAGTTTCGGTTTTTTAAATATCATTTTTAGAATACTTTTTTGAAAAACATCTAAATTATAGATATGTGAGGACCATGCTAATATACCATATGTGAGATGAGGCTCAATCAGTGCATGGTATAATGTTCGAAGATATTTTTCTGTCAATATATTCCCAAGGTATTCAATTTTGTAGGATACAAATCTAACTTTCTTTAAAATATAATTCACATGGATGTCCCATCGTAAGTGAGGATCCAAGACCACTCCAAGGTATTTTATGTTGGGCACTCTATTAATTTGCATTTTTTGATTATTAATATTGAAGGAGAAATTTGTGTAATTTGGCAGATGTCTAGCATAAGATCCAAATGGTAAAAAATGTGTTTTAGAGTAGTTAATGCTTAATTTTCTACTGTTAAACCACCGAATAATTTTGATAAAATGATTTTCAATTACATTTTTCAGATCAGACCAGTCAGTGCCTTCATATAATATTACAGTATCATCTGCAAAACTAGTTATTTTGCCAACACAATTAATTTGGAAAATATCATTTAAATATATATTGAATAACAGCGGACCTAAGACAGTTCCTTGTGGGACACCACACTTAATATACATTTCTTTACTGAATGATCCTGATATCTGCACAGATTGTGGGCGATTTGACAAATAACTTTCGATCAGTGAGTACGCATTTCCTCTGAAACCAATTCTCTCCAATGCTTCTAATAATAATTTGTGATTAACTGTGTCGAAAGCTTTCTTTAAATCAACAAAAATGCAGATTGAAGGGATTCTGTTATCAATATTTTGATGTATTTGATTTACAATTTTAGCTATTGCGTCCGATGTAGCCTTCCCTTCTGTAAATCCATATTGATTTTCACTTAAAATTTTGAATTTTGTGAGGTATCGAATCATTCTAGTAGATAAAACTTTTTCAAAAACCTTTGCTACACTGGATATTATTGATATTGGTCTATAGTTGTTAACATCTGTTTTTGTTCCTGATTTATGTATCGGTATTATATTACCTTTTTTTAAAATTGAGGGATATATGCCAGACTCAAAGCATTTGTTGATTAGGTAAGTGAGTGGTTCTGTTATGTCCGCGGCGATAATTTTCAAATGCTCGCTTTTTATACCATCGAACCCAGGACTTTTCCGATTTTTTAAGGACATAACAGTGGTGTTACTTCACATTGCTCGACTTTATCCAAAATAAATGAGTTCAAAGTTCTTTTTGGAGGCTGAGTATTTTGTACATTTGCTTGTATATTACTTGCTAAATTTTCGCCTATGTCAGTAAAGAATTGTACAAATTCATCGCATATCTGTTGAGTATTTTTCAATACTGTTCCCGATGTTGTATTTAACTCAGTGACACACTCTTTAAATTTTGTTTTCCCAGTAATCTCATCAATAGTTGTCCAAAGCCGCTTAGGATCATTTAAGTTATTATTCAATTTATTTAGGTAATGTTTTCGTTTGGTTTGCCTTACAAGCTCTATAAATTTATTTTTATATTGGTTGTAGCAGTCGGTATTCTCTGTAGTTGGCGTTAGTTTCATTACATTATATAGTCTTTCTTTTTCTATTGCCGATGTTATTAATCCTTTGGTAATCCAAGCATTTCTGCTTTTCTCTTTGTGACTAATTATTACTTTATTGGTACTAATATCTATTAGTTTTTTTATTTTCTCTATGAACAGTCCCGTTGCTTTGTCTATATTATTTATAGAGTATAATTGTTCCCAGGATTCTTGGTTGACATTTGATATTGTCGACAAAAAATTTGTAATTTTCCTGGTTGTTATTAACGGTAGGGATGTTAGAATGTTTTTAATTTGAAGATATCAGTAAAATAGTGGAGAAGTGGTCAGTAATATCGCTTTCTAGGATTATTGGTATACAAGTAATTTTGTTGGATAGGTCTTTCACAAAGCAGTGATCTATACATGTGCCACTGATGGACCTTGTAGGTAGGTTTATATAGGACAGAAATCCGTTACTTGATAGGATATTCAAGTATTCATTTGTGATGGGATCATCGTCCAAAATATTTATATTGACATCTCCCAAGAAAATATGTTGCTTTAAATGAACTTTATTTTGATTTTTAAAAAAAAAATCGATATTCTTTAAAAACTCGTGGGGTTTTGAACATGGCGGACGATAAATTGCAGATACCTCAATTTTGTTATGGTTAATTTGGATCATTATATTTAAAATTTTGATTCCATCGGTGAAAGTGAATGTATCATGATTATATTGCAGTTTATTTCTTACAAAGACTATCACCCCATCGTTTTGGTTATAAGTGCCAAAGTTATACAGCGTGTCATATCCCTGCTGATTGAAGCAAGAAATATCAACCACTTGCCACGTTTCAGTTAAAACTATTAGATCAAAATTGTACCATATTTGGTCGAGTAGTATTTTTAAGTAATCAATGTATAAATTAAGTTCATCGACGTTTTGTGCTATATTTGTTGCAATACTTGGAATTTGGAAATCATTAATTATTTATTTACTGACATTTTAGGTCCTCTTTAGAGATAGGAGTAGTAAAGATGAACTTGAATTTTAAAAAAGTATCCTTAAGTTTTGTTGTTCCTGATAATATTTGTACGATGGACAGTTTTTGTCGGTAGGTGAGTGGTTAATATTATAATTTTTTTTATATCTTTCATTTCCATATCTACAGTTGCAGCATTCTATTGATACATGCTTACAATTTTCTCCTTCGTGACCGTTGCCACAGTTGGCACATATCTTCTCATTTCTACAATTCTTTTCTGTATGATTAAAACGGTAGCATTTTCTACACTGAGAAATGTCGTTATTTTGATATACTGTCAAACATTGCCATCCCAGAAGTATTCTTCTACTATTTTATTCTTCTAACTGGTATTAATGATATAAAATCAACAATTCAAGGCAAATGGATGTGTATTTATATATATTTGCCTAACAGCTTACAACAAAGCTGTTCCTTGGAGCTGGTAAGTTACAAAGATTTTTAAACATTGCATATTCATATTTATATACGTATCGCATTTTTTTCAGATGTCGTTCGTTCTCATAGACTTTATGTTCACAAATCATTGTTAGACTTTGGATAGCATGGTGTCAGCCTACAAGTATGTATAATGTGTAAATGCTTTGAAATTGAGTTTAAACATACCCAGCCCTATCTGGTATTTCATATTAGTGGGAACCTTAGCCTAAAAATTTCAGACTATAACTCTAAAACATATCCTTATAAAATTGTAGCCCACGCCAACGTGTAAAATTGTTAATGTTTCTTGAATCTGTGCATCTTTTTTGCAGATGTAAACCATCGTGATATTGCATACAAAACTCCATATCCATTTTGGAAGGATATAGAGACAAATGATCTTCCTAACAATGGATTCATGCATCCAGGTACCTGAAAGCATCTTTGAAGGAGCCAACCTTACTGGAATAAGTGAATTTGTTTTTTGTGACTGACATGTGTTACGCTGCAATTTGTAAATTAAGGGCAGGCATAAACCTGTATATTCATAAAAGTTAAAAGCTATTGAGTATATTGTAATCAACATTTCTATTTGACAAAATCTCACAAAGCTGATGCCATAGGTTAAATAAGAATTCAGTGATCTAGCAAAAATGCTATATGAAATACATATTTTAATACTTATGGTTATATCGGTACTTAGGAGTAAAACATAAGAAATCACCATTACTTATAATACTATTTTTCCAGATCTACTTGCATTGTAAGCCCAGGGTACAAGATAGTGTTCCAAGACAATAACTCCAGTGTAAGGAACGTTATGAGAGGGAAAAAAAGAAGAGTCAATGTATTTAATGATGCAAAATTTCGAATTTTTAATATGAACATAAGGAGTATAAAACACAACATTGATTACTTAAAAATACTACTCGACCAAATATGGTACAATTTTGATCTAATAGTTTTAACTGAAACATGGCAAGTGGCTAATAGTGGGGTGATAGTTTTTGTAAGAAATAAACTGCAATATAATCATGATACATTCACTTTCACCGATGGAATCAAAATTTTAAACATAATGATCCAAATTAACCATAACAAAATTGAGGTATCTGCAATTTATCGTCCGCCATGTTCAGAACCCCACGAGTTTTTAAAGAATATCGAATTTTTTTTTTTCAAAATCAAAATAAAGTTCATTTAAAGCAACATATTTTCTTGGGAGATGTCAATATAAATATTTTGGACGATGATCCCATCACAAATGAATACTTGTATATCCTATCAAGTAACGGATTTCTGTCCTATATAAACCTACCTACAAGGTCCATCAGTGGCACATGTATAGATCACTGCTTTGTGAAAGACCTATCCAACAAAATTACTTGTATACCAATAATCCTAGAAAGCGATATTACTGACCACTTCTCCACTATTTTACTGATATCTTCAAATGAAAAACATTCTAACATCCCTACCGTTAGTAACAACCAGGAAAATTACAAATTTTTTGTCGACAATTCAAAACTAATATCAAATGTCAAACAAGAATCCTGGGAACAATTATACTCTATAAATAATATAGACAAAGCAACGGGACTGTTCATAGAGAAAATAAAAAAACTAATAGATATTAGTACCAATAAAGTAATAATTAGTCACAAAGAGAAAAGCAGAAATGCCTTGATTACCAAAGGATTAATAACATCGGCAGTAGAAAGAGAAAGACTATATAATGTAATGAAACTAACGCCAACTACAGAGAATACCGACTGCTACAACCAATATAAAAATAAATTTATAGAGCTTGTAAGGCAAACCAAACGAAAACATTACCTAAATAAATTGAATAATAACTTAAATGATCCTAAGCGGCTTTGGACAACTATTGATGAGATTACTGGGAAAACAAAATTTAAAGAGCGTGTCACTGAGTTAAATACAACATCGGGAACAGTTTTAAAAGATACTCAACAGATTTGCGATGAATTTGTACAATTCTTTACTGACATATGCGAAAATTTAGCAAGTAATATACAAGCAAATGTACAAAATACTCAGCCTCCAAAAAGAACTTTGAACTCATTTATTTTGGATAAAGTCGAGCAATGTGAGGTATACACCACTGTTATGTCCTTAAAAAATTGGAAAAGTCCTGGGTTCGATGGTATTAAAAGCGAGCATTTGAAAATTATAGCCGAGGGCATAACAGAACCACTCACTTACCTAATCAACAAATGCTTTGAATCTGGCATATATCCCTCAATTTTAAAAAAAGGTAATATAATACCGATACATAAAACAGGAACAAAAACAGATGTTAACAACTATAGACCAATATCAATAATATCCAGTGTAGCAAAGGTTTTTGAAAAAGTTTTATCTACTAGAATGATTCGATACCTCACAAAATTCAAAATTTTAAGTGAAACTCAATATGGATTTACAGAAGGGAAGGCTACATCGGACGCAATAACTAAAATTGTAAATCAAATACATCAAAATATTGATAACAGAATCCCTTCAATCTGCATTTTTGTTGATTTAAAGAAAGCTTTCGACACAGTTAATCACAAATTATTATTAGAAGTATTGGAAAGAATTGGTTTCAGAGGAAACGCGTACTCACTGATCGAAAGTTATTTGTCAAATCGCCCACAATCTGTGCAGATATCAGGATCATTTAGTAAAGAAATGTATATTAAGTGTGGTGTCCCACAAGGAACTGTCTTAGGTCCGCTGTTATTCAATATATATTTAAATGATATTTTCCAAATTAATTGTGTTGGCAAAATAACTGGTTTTGCAGATGATACTGCAATATTATATGAAGGCACTGACTGATCTGATCTGAAAAATGTAATTGAAAATGATTTTATCAAAATTATTCGGTGGTTTAACAGTAGAAAATTAAGCATTAACTACTCTAAAACACATTTTTTACCATTTGGATCTTATGCTAGACATCTGCCAAATTACACAAATTTCTCCTTCAATATTAATGATCAAAAAATGCAAATTAATAGAGTGCCCAACATAAAATACCTTGGAGTGGTCTTGGATCCTCACTTACGGTGGGACATCCATGTCAGTTATATTTTAAAGAAAGTTAGATTTGTATCCTACAAAATTAAATACCTTGGGAATATATTGACAGAAAAATATCTTCGAACATTATACCATGCACTGATTGAGCCTCATCTCACATATGGTATATTAGCATGGGGAGCTGCATGTTCCTCACATATCTATAATTTAGATGTTTTTCAAAAAAGTATTCTAAAAATGATATTTAAAAAACCGAAACTTTATCCAACTGAAAAATTATACGCAGATGTTCGAATGTATGAGATAAGACAGCTTTATTTCTTACACAGTATCACTCACTACCATAAATTTGTAAACACCGACCAAAAAATTAAACATAATCATTATACCAGGTACAAAATTCGTGGCACAGTAGTTCCTCAACCGCATAAATCTATAATGCAGCGATCATATCTCTATTTAGCGCCTAAATTTTATGAAATTATACCTAAAGACTTAAAAGATTTACGTTTCGGAAATTGTTTCAAAAGAAATTTAAAAAAGTGGCTACATTCTATATCTAGGACTGAAATTCATAAACTCATAAATACGAACATCAACTAAATACATAATCTACTGTAGCTAATTTTTGTCCTTTTTTGTCATTTGCATTCAACAGTTTCAACTTAAATTTATTGGTCCATGTACAGGCGATGCCTTCTATTGGGCCTGTTTTGATTTTATATTTATTTACTCATATTGTTTGTTATCTTTGTACATTGAGTGAATAAATATTATTATTATTAAATATTATTATTCTAGATATTTAAGAAAATATTATTTTTCGCTAATCCTGTTTTCAAGGCTATCAAAAATTATCCATTAATCAATATAATAGGTCTAAAAGACCAGTAAACAAAATCTTATTCGACCGCAGGCTCAGCATTCCGATCGATACCGTTACGAATAATGACTGGACTATGACAGAATCCGACGTAAACCAACAAGCAACAAACTTCATTCAACTTTATGTAAGATGCCGAGTCAGCCTACTTGACACCGTCTGTAACACCTAACTTCAGTATTTCATAATCATGTAACTGCAGTAGGTAGACTCTTATATCACCGACATCGTTAATTAAAATAAACGAAATTGCCTTTGCTAATACAAACAGGTCTGGAGGAATTCTCAGAACTGACTTTCGGGTGTCGGCCAACTTGAAATCCTAGAAAAACGTCTGTCGTCTGGTGGTCTGGTATGCAATGTTGCAATTGTTTTTAAACAGTCTTCGCATGTCGTTTACACGGGCGATTCGGGAGCATCATTTTCAGTGTTTTCAAAGGGAAAATTCTACCGCACCCGGAAAAATATGTTCGTGGCATGTAGATTAAGTGTTTGTCAGTTTTTTGTAGTGGTCCGATTACGGGAAGAAGTAACGAAAACTTCAGAGATACCGCGGACTTCTTACACGGGATCTTCGGCAGCGCTAGTTTCTGTGTTTTCAGAGGAAAAACTCTATCGTACCTTGGAAAGTGTGCTAGTGGCATGTGGAATAAGTGTATGTGTGTGCTTTTAGTGATTTGCACATTTGGATTACGGGAAGAATGACGGAGAACTTCGCAGGATACTGAAATGGCCGCAAAATGGTAAGTGCTAATTTATATTGTTTTTACAGGGTGTGCGCTTCGCTTGAAATTTGCTTATAGTGTGCCGTGTGCACGGAATCAGTTTATCTCGATATAATAAAATTATATATCAGAAAGTCGTCATAAGGAGTATCTATCAGGCCTCCGCACAGTGGGGCAGAGTCCTAAAAAGCTGGCTAAAAATCAAATTCTTGAGTTGTATATATTCGTCTATATACGTTTAGATCTTGTTTACGGATAGTCTTAGAATGAAATTCCGGACAGGGCAGGTATATACTTGCTCTAGGGTCGTCTTGACATCAGTCGACATTCAGTCGTCGTTCGGTACCATCGAGATAAAAGAGGAAACGAAATCACGTGACTTTGAGCGACACCGGGTACGCCATATTGATGACTGACTTCTGTCAAAGTTATGTCAAAGTGCGTTATGCGAGTTGTTTTGGACTTCATTGCAGTAAATTGTACTTATTTTTGAAATTCAGAGGCTTTTGTGATACTGTTTGCACAAATTGAAGAATATTATTATGGTGTCTTGTGCTCTACGGAGTTGTGCGAGTCGGACTGAAGTGGATAAAAAGAATGCAACAGGAAAAACTTTCCATAGGTTAGTATAAACATATTACAGAGATATGCCTAGGTATACAGGGTGTTTCAGTTTATTGTTGCATAACTTTAAGATTCAATATAACTTTTAAAATTAATGCATAAAGTCTATATAAACATGGGTCGTTTAAATCTACTTTTTAAAATAGTTTTTTTTAAATATTTCGAACAATATTTGATGTATAACAGTGAAAATTTGTATGCCAGGGTTTTTTGGTACGACAAAACGAACCATGGGCATAGTTCTACTGTAGCCGCTAGAGGTCGCTCGCTACCGTACCTGTAGTGTATTAAAAAATTTTTTCTTAGTGCAATTTTTTGCTTTTTGAATAAAAAAACTGGTTCTTCGCACTTTTATGCATAAAAAAGCTCTTCTGTGAGTTTTCGTTATAGTTAGCCGTTTTTGAGATATTTTAAGGTTCGATGCATTTTTAATTATTTATGGGAAAATAATATTTTTTTTACATTTTCGATTTGGGCATTACAAGTAATTAAGATGATCATTTAGATTGTGTTCTTAAATACAGCAATAATTCCTAACTCCAAATAAACACAAAAAAACAGAATATTAATTTGTTTAATTTTCCAATATTTTTAAAGAAACTCTACTAACACTTGTGGTCGGATCTCTATCAAACTCACGCAGAATCATACGGGCAAATCTGCGCTGACGAACATTTATGTTCTGATCCCTTTGGAGATTTCCAAAACCATTTTCAATTATTTGGCGATGCACTCTTACAAATCCTGAGCGAGTTGGATGTCGTCTGTTTGGAAATCTTCGTGCGTATTCACTGGCTGCTTCTGCTGCGTTTCCATTTACAAAGCCATACACAAAATGAATATCCGCTAACTGTTGATTGCAGCATAAAAATGGCATTTTTATAAAACTTACAAAAAAAAACAGGTAAAAGAAACTAAATTTCGTGCATTCACAATTGCAAAAGAACGTTTCAGATTTCAACAGACAACAAAGCTAACTGTCAACTACTTCACGTTTAACCTTATTATTTCAAAAATATTTGCAGGCACAGGCTACTTCTAAAAATTATCGAGATACTGACTTTTTAACGTTATTTTATCATAAATAATGAAAAATGCATCGAAACTTAAAAATCGAAATATCTCAAAAACGGCTAACTATAACGAAAATTCACAAGAGAGCTTTTTTATGTTGAAAGGTGCGAAGAATCAGTTTTTTTATTCAAAAAGCAAAAAATAGCACTGAGAATTTTTTTTTCGGTCATTTTAGTACACTGCAGGTACAGTAGAGAGCGCCCTCTAGCGGCTACAACAAAACTATGCCCAGGGTTCGTTTTGTCGTACCAAAAAACCCTCTTATACCAATTTTCACTGTTATACATCGAATATTGTTCGAAATATTCAAAAAAACTATTTTAGAAAGAAAATTTCAACACCCTGTATTTCGGAAGCCACCAATGTTCGACCCATGTTTATGTAGACTTTATGCATTAATTCTAAAAGTTCTATCGAATCTCAAAGTTATGCAACAATAAACTGAATATATATTTTATTTCGGCTTTATTGTTTATTATAGAAAATCGTGTTTGCCAATATTATTAGTCTTATTCTTAATACCTCTCAGTGAAGCTGACCTAACTAACCAAACTACCCGTAATATAACTAATTTATCGAAAAAATATAAATACTAATTTATCAATTAAATTTTGAACTGCAGGTCATGAGATTGTATTATTTTCATAAAATGCATGTCAAGGTGCTTGGTTTTCTTAAAGAAAACTTATATTCATGAGTTGAGCCATCTAATATTTTTATTTTGAGTATATTTATTAATTGTAGATTCCCTAAAATCGCTGACCGTTGCCAACTTTGGGAGAAATTTGTTAATAGCGGTGAATGGACCTAGTGTTATTTGCTCGAAACATTTTTCTGAGGAATCATTCGATAGAACATCAAAATGTTATATTAATCTCAAACCAAATGCTGTTCCGACAATACATTCAAACCAGGTAGGTATGTTAATAAGATCATGTTTGTTTCCTAAAATGTTCTGTATACTTAATTCAAAACAGTCATTATGTTTTTTGTCCTTTTTGTAGTTTTCCTTGATATAATGTCATCTTAAATGCATGTTTCAATGTAAATTCTAAGTTTCATAAATGTCTAGAAGTAATCAGCGTTAATGTTTTAGAAAGAATCACCACCTGCCGAGATACTAGTACTATCAAATAAGGTATTAAGACCTAACTTCGACTCATCCCTTCTACAGAAATAAGCAGTTAGTATAAGACATCATAGCAATAAGCTTGTATTATTTAGAGGGTAGTAATCAATTAATCTGTAATCTATCTATTTATGTAATAAAGGTTATTTCCAAACCAGATTTTTATTTATGTAGGCACGCAGAAACTAAATTACTTGAAAATATTTAGATAATAAACATGTATCTAATAGATTTTATTAGGCCTAATATTTTCAACAACAAAAAAATGTAATTTCGTCCCTGTCTACTGTATTCAATTTTCACGTCCCAAAAGTCGAGAAGTACGATTGGTGACATATAAATCCGAACACCCAGTTTAAATGGCTTTATTTTAATAAAAGTCGGTGAATGTATTTATCTTACTGTAAATGACAAGTGAAAAAATTTTCAGCCTTATCAGTTGGACATTCAGATTTTTATACTGCTTTTTTTCAATTCACTAACGCTCTAAAAATGAATATTTCAGCCGCAGTAGAGAATCAACGTTGGCGGATTTTGGTTCTTGACATCCTTTACGATCGGTTACGATGTCTAGAGTACGGAGACCTGTACGATTTCGTCAACTTAGTGAGTTTGACAGGGGCCGTATAGTGGGACTTCGGGAAGCTGGACTTTCTTTTCGGGCAATTGCAGTTAGAGTGCAAAGAAGTGTAGACACGGTGGTTAGGTGTTGTCAGGCAAGGCTTCGAGAAGGCCGTACGCAAAGAGCACTGGACGCCGCCGTAGAACAACAGACCGTGAAGATCGCCGCCTAAGATTATTGGCCTTAAGGGACCGTTTCTCCACTACCAGGTCCATTGCAAATGAATGGTTTGCAGAACACGGAAGACCTATTGGCATGCGAAATGTTTACCGACGAATGAGAAGTTTTGGCTTGTTTTCATACCGGCCACACTGGGTCCTCCCTTTAACTCGAGAACACCGACGTAATCGCCTTGAGTGGTGCAGACAACGGTCACTCTGGGATCAGGAATGGGACAGTATTGTCTTTAGTGACGAGTCTCGATTTTGTTTAGGCATGCACGATGGTCGTGCCAGGGTTAGAAGGCGACGTGGTGAAAGGAGGAATCCACAGTTTTTTGTTGAAAGACATGTTCATCACACTGTTGGAGTTATGGTTTGGGGTGCTATAGCTTATGGTTCCAGGTCACCTTTAATCTTCATCAGAGGTAACATGAACGCGCAGCGTTATATCCACGAAGTTCTAGAACCCCATCTTTTACCCTATCTTGACACCCTGGCAGATCCAACTTTCCAACAAGTTAATGCACGGCCACATGTTGCAAGAGTCACAACAGACTACTTCCAACATAATGATGGCCACCAAGATCTCCCGACTTATCCCCAATTGAGCACGTGTGGGATATGATGGGTAGGCGATTGCTCAATTTGCAACGTCCTCCTCAGACTCTAGAAGCACTTCGAGAGGAGTTGGTGGTTGCCTGGAATGAGATACCACAGGAGGACATTGACCACCTGATCAGAAGCATGCCTAGGCGCGTTGGAGAATGCGCAGCACATCAGGGTTCATCCACACATTATTAAAGGTCAAAGGGCTTTAAAGCAGTGCAATCATTTTGAAATTTTTATCATTTACTTATTATGCTTCATTGAGTACTTATGCAAAATTTTATTAAAATAAAACCATTTAAACTGGGTGTTCGGATTTATATGTCACTTAATATAGTTTCGTCTGTTTTACAGCACTTCGAAACAAGCCAGAATTTTTCGACGTGTACACTTGCTTAGTGCGTACCGAACGACGGCTGAACGTCGACTGATGTCAAGGCGACAATAGAGCAAGTATGTACCTGCCCTGTCCGGAATTTCATTCTAGGGCTATCCGTAAACAAGATACTATATTGACGAATATATGCAACTCAAAAATTTGATTTTTGGCCAGCTTTTTAGAATTCTGCCCCACTGTGCGTGGGTGCGTGCGTATTTCGTGTTGTGGCTTGTCGCAACTTGTATAAACTGCGATTGACGACGCCGTGTTTTGTAACAGCGGTTGACAGAATAAGTGTCATACTCACTATTTAATTTCTAATTTAATTCCTGTAAATTAAACATTACATTGCAATTATTCGTTAATGTTGTTTACTTTTTCTGTTTTTTTTTTTCTAAAATGCAAACGGTTTCCGAACCCCTTGACATCTCTCTATGTCCCTCTTTGGACGCGCGCTCCCTGGTTGGGAATTCCTTCTCTAACGGTTCTCAAAAGACTGGTCAAGATCCTCCTGAATACCGGAACTGGATATCTCCGTTCGTTCTGAAAGCATCGAGATTTGAATTTGGGTAAAATTTTCCATGTTGCAAAACAATGATAGTTTGCCAAAAAGTCTCACTTGTTGACTACGACTTTGAAGATATAAGTTTACCAGCACTGCTGACTCAGCATTTTTGATATCTCCATTAAAATTATGTGTGACAAGATGGCGTCTGGCATACAGGCGTGTGCTCGATGCTCAGATAATTTCATTGTGAACACCAAGAATATTTCTTGCGATTTTTGCAAAAAGTTGTTTCATCATCATTGTGCTGAGGTTGACGACAAATTAGCTAAAGTTAAGCGTGATTGTGCGGGAATCAAATGGTTCTGCAGCGGTTGTCTTCCAATGATAAATGGCAAGCTGAAAATGGCAGATTTTGGGGAAGCAGTATTTAATCGAATACCTGAAAAGTCTGAAGTTAAAATGGTATCTGGTTCACGGGCGTCAAGGAGCAGTGCTAGTGTGCCCGAAAGTGATTTAGCTGTATTGGAAAAAGAGATTGAGTGCCTGGTAAGAGAAAAAAATTTGATCGATAAAATCGCAAACGAGAGAGGTTATATTGTGGAAATTCAGAAAAAACTCATAAGTGACCTTGAAGATAAATTCCGAAGTCAGCCAGTGGGCAACAGCAGCAAAAACAAAGATTGTGTTTCGTACAGTGCTATCGTGAAAAAAATGGACCATTCATATTTGTTGATTAAGCCTGCAGATCGTTCTACTTCGTACAAAACTGTTGAAAATGATTTTAAATCTCGTTATTCGCCTGGTGCTCTTAATGTCAATATCAACAAGACTAAACTCACCAAAAATGGTCTGATGATCAGCTGTAATAGTAAAAAAGATGTGGAGACTCTAAAAAATTCTCTAAAATCTGATTTAGGAAATAAGTTCGATGTTTGTGAGCCTACCAAAATGTTTCCTAGAATGTTGATACAGGGTGTACCTAGCGACTGTTTCAAAAATCCTGGTGCAGATAAACTTGAATTTGTTGATAGTTTTGTTGACGATTTAATATTCAATAACAATTTAGGTGTTAATTCAGATGATATAAAAATAATTAGTTGCTATAAGGTTAAAAATACAAAAAATGTTGTTATCGAGGTGGTTCCTTCTGTGTTTAATTTACTTAGTAGCAAAGGGTTTGTTTTTATTGGCTGGGTGAGATGTACTGTCAGGGAAAATTTATACTTGCTACGTTGTTACAAATGTTGTAAATTTGGTCATGGTAAGAAAGATTGCCGAAGCAAGGATGTTGTCTGTTCTAAGTGCTCAGGTTTTCATGAATTTAGAGATTGTAAAGCTGATGATTCTTGTTGTCCTAACTGTAAGTTTCATAATGATAGATATAAAACTAACTGGTGTACAAAGCATGTTGCAAGTGATACCTCTTGCAGTTATTACAAAATGAAGATCGATCATTTGAAAATGCAGATTGCTTATGAATAATTGCACAAAAACTTATAAACATTTTGTTGTTGGACACCTGAATGTAAGATCTCTGTTTGCTGGCTTTGATTCCTTTGTAGATTTGTTGACTACTGATAACTATGATATTATGGGTATCTCCGAAACATGGATTAATAATGATTTTACAGCAAATATAGTAAATATTCCTGAGTACACTCTTTTCCATACTGATCGAGTAGGACGTGGAGGAGGAGTTGGTGTTTATTTAAGGGATTCACTGAGAGGTAAGCTGGTATTGCAAGATTTTTTATGTCCAGATGGTATGGAGCAGGTTTGTGCTGAAATAGTGTTGATAATCTAAAAATTTTGGTTTGTGTTATCTACAGAGCTCCTTCGAGCAGATTATCAAGTTTTATTGATCATATAGACAACTTTCTCTCATTTGTGTCTCCTCAGTATGATAATATATGCTTGCTGGGTGATATAAACGTTGATCAAATTACTGACCATTCTTTTCTAGATTGCATTGCGTGCTACGATATGGTATCTCACATCACCCAACCAACTAGGATAACTTTAACCACGGCAACCTCCATAGATGTCATTTGTACAACAAATAACTTAGCTGAATCATTAATTTCAACTAGCTCTGTACCTGTTCCGAATTTGTCAGATCATAATGTAGTCAGATGTGACTTTAACATCACACGGCCTAAGAATTTTCAAAAGACTGTCAAATATAGAGATTTTAAACACTGTTGTAAAGATCAGTTTTTGGTGGATTTGGATAAAATCCCATGGGACGATATATATTACATCACTAACTTAGAGGATAAAGCTACGTTTTTTTCTAATCATATTTTGGATTTGTTTGATGTCCATGCTCCTGTTATTTCATCACGTATTACTAAACCTTATGCTCCATGGCTCACAGGTGGCATAAAATTTTTGATCTCCGAGAGAAATAAAGCCTTTAGAAAATATCAGATTTTAAAAAGTCCAGCTAGTCTCGAATATTACCAGAAATTAAGAAATGATGTCATTTCCGCTATTAGGCGGGAGAAAGCAGCATATCTAAGCTTCAATGAACAACTAAATAGTAACAAGCATCTCTGGAAAGCTGTACATTCATTGAAACTCAAAACTAATGTAGATAGATCTTTACCTACACAGTTGAAGAATGCCGATGAAGTAAACAATTATTTTTCTTCCGTTTTCACGCCTTCGGGCAATTGCAAGGATCTAGTTGATAAATTTAATAGTACCAAAATTAATGAAAGTGCTAGATTTGAATTTAGTTTTGCTACCCCACAAAATGTGCTAGACATTATTCTGTCCCTAAAATCTAATGCAGCAGGTTCGGATGGTATAACAGTCTCAATGCTGAAGCTTTGCTTGCCTCGAGTATTACTACCCCTGACGCATTTATTGAACTGTTGCCTGGAGGCTGGGTATTTCCCTGATGCTTGGAAACTATCTCTTGTCAAACCCTTGCCTAAATGTAAAAATCCAAAATGTCTCTCAGACTTAAGACCTATAACTTTGATTCCTGTTATATCGAAGATATTGGAGAAATTGATTAAACATCAGGTTTATCATTATTTCTCTAATAATGATTTCTTTCCCAAGTGTCAATCTGGTTTCCGCAGTGGTTTTAGTACAACTTCAGCTTTAGCAAGGGTTTTAGATGACATCATTGCTTCGCTTGATAAGGGAGATGCTTCAGCACTTGTATCATTAGGTTATTCTAAGGCGTTCGATAAAATAGATCATGAGCTTTTATGTGCTAAATTGAAGTTTTTTGGTTTTTCAGACATACCTCTAATGTTTTTTATAACATATCTTTCAAATCGTAAACAAGTAGTAGAGATAGACAACACTATATCTAGTCCGATTGATATAACATCAGGTGTCCCTCAGGGTTCAGTTTTAGGGCCCTTGTTGTACTTAATTTATACTATAGACTTGGGTAGCTCTGTGAAAAACTCTTCTGTGATGTGATATGCCGATGATACACAGATATATAAAAGCTTTAATAGTAACACTTTGCATACTTCAATCAATGAGCTTAATGATGATTTGGAGGCAATAGTAGGATACTCAAATGGTAATAATCTTAAGCTCAATAAGGATAAGTGCTCAGTGATGCTTTTTTGTCCTGCTGTCAAACGTAACACTGTATTGAATTCTCTTGATGTAAAAATCGACAAGGAGCGTCTAGCTGTCGTAAATACTACAAAAAATTTAGGGTTGATTATTGATTATACTTTACGGTTTAAGGAGCATGTCTCGTCTATCTTGAAAAAATGTTATGCAACGTTGAAGTGTTTTTATGTCAATCGCTCTATTTTGAATTTTAAAGTTAGAAAAAAGTTATGTGAGGCTATTATATTTCCAAGCTTATTTTACTGTAGCACTGTGTTCTATCATTGTCTTGATTCTATCACAAAAGCAAGACTCCAAAAACTCCAAAATACTTGTTGTCGATTTGTATTTAATCTCAAGAAGTATGATCATGTTTCCTTAAAGAGATTTCAGCTTGGTTGGATGTGTATAGAAAATGCTTGCAAGTACCATCTAGCAGTGTTTACACATAAGATCATATCTTCTAGATCCCCCTTGTATCTTTATGAGAAATTTGTTTTCAGACGAAATAATTCAGACATTGATTTCAGACACAAAAAAAGACTAGAGATCCCTATGTATAAAACAACTTTATTTCGTAGTTCATACACTTACAATGCTATCCTGATTTATAACGAATTAGATGACAATATAAAGGATTGGCCAGTAAACAGATTTCGTAAGCATGTGAAACAGATTTATTTGTCATTATAGTAATTTTGGAAAAGTTAGTTTTTAATTCTTACATTTAATTTTAGTTTACGTAATATATGTGTGTATATATGTATGCTAGGAAGCTATCAAGCTCGTTGTTTTGAAGCGTCTTTTGCTTATCAAAGTTTCTTTTGATTGAGTGTTTCAATTGAGTATTTGGGTAGGTTAAGTAGAGTAGCCAAGAGCTAGACTTCGCCTACGTAGAGGTCACATTATGTGGTAGTGTATATAATGTGCCTAATAAAGACATTTTATTATTATTATTATTATTATATATTTCCGTATCTACTCCGTAAAAGCTTTTTCGGAAGCAAATCAGTAGAAACTAGTTTCGTGTAATACACGTACATAATAACGATTACTTGTTACTTTCGAATAAGTTAGTGAAAAGTTGTTCGGTTATCTTGACCAAGTTGCAGCATGAAGTTTAATAACTTCCAAAACTTCCGCAAGTCCGTATCATTCAGATTTATGTTCATGCTAGTAAAAATAAATTTTTAATATGGCGAAGTGGCGTTATCAATTTTAGGAAAGTTTTTAGTCGCCGGAATTGCTTCACAGACTGACAGTGGATACTTTAGGGATGATTTATGAGCTTCCGGTTGGGACGAGGGTCGCTGGAATAGTTTGGAATGTTTGAAGTGTTGGAATGGATATTTTGAAGTAAACGTTCTGTAAGCTATGCGTTTACTGCGATCCGGAAACGACAGACTCGACTAGGAAATAACATCGAAATAAATGTTTAAGGTGACCGAACTGTCATTAACAACAGCTTTTCAATATACAAGATGTTATTTGAGGACGTGGCCAAACTTCAGAAGATGATTCTTTGAGTAATTTAAAGATGAAAAGTCTATATAGGCATAGGTCCAGAAATGCTTCATTTTCACGATACAAGCTTTTTTTTAAAATCGTTTTTTCCTAAATACCTTGATAATAAGGGGCTGATTCATCCCCGATTAGATTGAAATTATTTAGTTCAATAATGTCCTGGAAAGCACCCTAAACAATGTCTTTGACAAAAAATTTGTGCGCCACAGACATTTTCAAATTTCTCGACAACTATAACTTTCTTGTCTCGTGAGATTCTTCTATATCTCGCTTCGTTTGAGAGAAAAAAGTAAAAAGCACTTTATTGAAAGTCTCTGGGACAATAACATAATAAAACATCCAGGGCTAATTTCACCAACATTAATGTTTGACGGTCAGTTGGACAATAGGAAAAGACGTTATCGAAATGTAATTTGACGGAAGCTGAATATCAGTGATTTCTATCTGAAATGTTGATTAAACTGGTGAAAAAATGGTTGCCTTATAAATAAGGGTACATTATAGATGTAATATTATGTCTTTGTGATTTAGAATTAGGATGACTTTCATAGAATTTCAAATTTTTATCATTTCAGAAAAAACGGTCAGTTATTTAAGTGGGATCAGTGAGAATGCGGCATATAATAGGTGGATTTTCTAGCTATTATATCTGGTAGGATGTTTTCACCATTTTTGACGACTTTTTATGCATCGCAATCTAGTTTTGTCTGTATATCACATACAGGGTGTTGTACATAATACGAACCTGTAGAAATGTACCGATTTTTGTTTTGCAAAAAAAAGAAAAATAAAGCGTATTCCAACTGGTTCATCATCTTTTGTTGCATCAAAAACAGTTTTTGCCAATTTATGATCTAGAAATCCACACCAAATGTCAACAAACAGCACATTCTGCATTTCTGGGTCCTAAAACATCGATCTAAATGTTGATTTTTTTGAAACAAAATAACATAATCTCTCCTTGTTTCAATTCAACTGGATTTGTCCAATTGGTTACCTCCCCAACCCGTGTAACGCAGCACACAGCAACATTACTTGACCCTATATTTACCACCAACCCAGATATTTTTTGTGACTGTGTTGTACTTGATGCAGGTTCGGTATCTGATCATAAACTGGTCATGTGTCAGCTTAGGTTAAATAAATTCAAGGGAAAGCAAAATATTGTAACTTTCAGGGATTTTAAATGTTTTGATGATGCAGCATTCCTTAATGATCTCGCTAATTCCTCCGTCGATGATCTGTTTTTTATCCCAAACATTGACAGTAAAGTTGACCATTTAACAAATATCTTAGTCAAATTATTCAATAAACATGTTCCACTCAGAGCTGTACGTGTTTCTAAGCCACCTGCGCCATGGCTGAATGATGCAATAAAAAAAGGTATGCAAGCTAAAGCTACTGCGTTAGCAAGATATAAGCAAGATAAGACTGCAATTAATTATGAAAACTATCGTCGCATTAGGAATAAAGTCCTTATTGATATTCGAAAGGCAAAAAAAGAATATCTGGCAGTACTTTCTGAGCAAAATGAATCGAGGAAGATTTGGTCAGGCATAAATAAACTTAATATACAGTCTTGTAGCAAATATACTTTGCCTGATAACATCAGTGTTGTTAATCTGATAAACAGGTATTTCATGTCTGTTTATAGTGTTGATAGTGTGCCGGAAAATGTGTGCGAGTTTTATAGAAGCAATAAACTAAATCCGTCTAATTCTTTTTCTTTGAGAATCTTAAGTCCTCAAGAGATCTTTGATATAGTAAAAGGTCTAAAATCAGACGCTAAAGGCCTTGATACGCTGTCAATTACAATGATCAAAGTTAGTTTACCAATAATATTTTATCATATTGTACACATAGTTAACACTTGCACTGAAAGAGGCTTGTTTCCCAAAGCCTGGAAGAATGCATTGATCTTACCAACGCCAAAAAACAATAAACCTACTGATGTTACTCATCTAAGACCCATAAGTTTGTTGCCTGTGTTGTCAAAAATACTGGAAAAAGCAGTTCAGTTACAAGTAGAGTCTTTTATTGAATATAATGGCATCATTCCTTTAAATCAATCTGGATTTAGGAAATATCACAGCACAACCTCTGCATTATTAAATCTGTGCGACAACGTTATAAGAGCTATGGACAAAAAAATGGCGATTTCCCTAGTTTCAATTGACTACTCCAAAGCATTCGACAAAATTAACCATGTGCTTTTACTTTCTAAGTTAAAGTACATTGGATTTGACAATATAGCTATCCAATTCTTCAAAAACTACCTCTCACACCGTATGCAGTGCGTTTCTGTAGGCAGCAGGCTATCAGAAGTCAGTATGATACCATCAGGAATCCCTCAGGGCTCCATACTAGGCCCTGTGTTATTTCTCATATACACTTTTGTTTTGCACAAATCTGTCGCACATTCCGATTTACTAAGCTTTGCTGATGACACTCAACTCATTCATTATTTTGACGCCTCTTGTTCGCAGGATGCTGCTGCCTTATTAGAGCAGGATGTGAGCAAAGTGCAAAAATATTCAAGTGACCATAATCTAAACATTAATCCAGATAAGACTCAAATATTACTATTTTGTTCCGACGCAAGGAGAAGTGACGTGGAGAATACATTTAAGTTACAGTTAACCTTGATGGCTCGCTGCTGCAGATTGCTAATTCAGCTACAATTTTAGGTGTTGAAGTAGATAGCAAATTGAGATTTAGGGAGCATGTTATGTCCTTAGCTAAAAAAACGTATGGTCGAATGAGAGCGTTATATGCCAATCGCCACCTACTGAACTTTAAACTGAGAAAACAACTTTGTGAGTCTCTTGTGTTGCCAATTCTCAGTTATTGTGATATTTTATATTACCCATGTCTTGATGAACGGATGAAAAGCAGGCTTCAAATAATTCAAAACAATTGCATTCGCTTTATTCATTGATTGAGGAGATTTGACCATGTTAGTGACAAATACAGCCAAATGAAATGGCTAAGACTTGATAAACATGTGCTGTGCAAATACTTAGTGTTTTTGCACAAGTTGATAGCTGCGTCAAGACCTGCATACCTGAGAGAAAAGATCATATTTAATCGAGAAATTCATGACAGGATTACCAGGGACCGTATTATGGTCAGGATACCTCCACACTCTATGACACTCTTCAAGCGTTGTTTCTCGTATAATGCTGCCGTATTTTACAATGCTTTGCCCAGAAAGTACAGGGAAATGTCTTTTGCTAGTTTTCGAAGGCAAATCAAGCAATTTATACTCACTCTTCCCTGATATTTATATTATATTTTCTGAGCCGTTTAGGCATACGTGTACATAGTGTATATAGTTGTAGTGTACTTTAGTTTAGTGATTAGTTATTTAACCTTTCTGTATTCCTTAGTGTTTCTTATATATATATATATATGTATATATATTTTTTTTTCTCTTTTTTTGGAATTGCACACAATATCGTGCTTAAAGTACAGACAAAGGTAGTTAAGTGTAAGAGTAGCTCAAGCTAAACTTCGCTATCTTTGTCCCTCACATGTACAAAATATGAATAAAGGCGTTATTATTATTATTATTATTATTATATTTGTAAAAGTATCCGCATCCACCTATTATTCATCGTCTAGATATGTCAGAATCAGAAATACCTATTAATTTATGAAAATATATCTCCTAACATTGTTATATTTTCTCATTATTCCTATTATTATAATAACACGTCTGTTATATCAATTGGTTTTAAAGTAACCTGCAGTGTTGCCAATCCGAAAAAAAATGGAATCGCTAAATAGTCGTTGAGTTCGGTATATGGTAAATGCCGTCCCAAGATTAGTGGTAGGTCAAGGACCTTTGAGACATGTTATTGTATTGGACGCGCACACAGCATGTTTTTTGAGGGCATACTTCTATATTAAAACTTCTACAATGTGCATACTGATCGGTCTTTCAAAATACTTTGCAAACCAGTCTCCATTTTAGATTCTTGCTTATGGGATTGTGAATATTTTTATTTTACTCCTGAACTCACCTCTCATTTTAATGAAATATTCATTTCGGAAACAGACAGGTATGAACACCGTCATGGTCTGTTGTCAAATTGCAAATGAAGTATCTGAAAATTCTTACATACAGTGGAATTTCGTCATAGTTTACTATCCTGATTATGATCATTTGTAGCAGATGTGTTGTATCATCAAATTGATGAAAAAATATAAGAAAGCTCTTATATACCTACATACAGAGGATTTTTCATGTAAATTTACTAGGTATCATGATTATAAGCATCTTTGGTAGATTGTTCGATCCGGAATGGGAAAGATCTCCTATTTATGAAAATATTTTTGGTATCATCTAACCGTTGCAATCAGTGCACAAACACTGTGACATATGATTTATAGCATAACCCGCTGCCCTGTCAATACAAATTTAACATACAGGTCGCCTAGCCGTGGGGATGCAGTGGTCGGGATGAATATCACGGCAGCAAATGATGATCTGGGCATGTCTGGTAACAACGTATGAAGTGAAACTCGCTAACTTCACAAATTTGAAGATTTTGTACAATTTCTTTGAAAATGATGAAAGACATGTCCGATTTGGCATGGTAATGTCGCAGCCAAATGGCAGTCACTCTTTCTGACACAGTCCGGATCGAAAGATGACGATACTCGTGAAATGTATTGATACTTCTAAATATAGGATCGTATCGAACATCCCTAGGGTCAAGATATATAACCGAAGGTACCAACGGAGCTATTTTGCGGCGTCATGGAAATAATTTTAAATTTTCATTTGCATTTTTCAAGTGTTGTGCAATGATTTTGGGAAAATGTCACGAATAGTCTTATAAAGCATAGTAGACTATATTTCAACAGTTGGCGGAACTTACTCCACTGGGACCAGGAGGGTGAAACGGGATATTAATGCACAATCTGGCAGCCCTGTCGCACCCTCACAAAATGGCCGCTGAAAACCACACAAGTTACCGTGTTGTCATTGAATAGCATGGAATTAAACCTTCTTCAGAGTATATGTTTTGTGACTGGTACCAAGAGTTGACAGATCCCACACATGTGTCACTCCCTGAAATGCAATAATCAGCTGTATTCAAATAATGTCTAATATAAATATAACCTAGAATGTGTACTCGTGAAAAAAGAAAAATATGTCAGATTTGTAGTTTTTTTGCAGGTTTTAGGTTTGCTGGTAGCTTTAGGGCATATATTTGGGAATTTCTTAATCGCTGTGAGTATAGTGTGGATGTTTGTTCAGTTCCTGAACAACGATCTTTTGGTAGAGCCTGTCATCAAGTAGGTGCTTAATGGCTATCTACAAGAGGTTTACAGGATCGCATATCAATTGATGACAATAATATAAACATGAATAAAAAATCAACAATAGTAATTAAAGCATGAATTTTATTCAAAAATCCAACATTTCTTTAAATTTTGACTGAATTATATGTACTTAATTTCTTAATATTCAATAAGCTGGTGATGTTTCAATGACAAGCTGTCATCTCATACTTTGACAGTATTTTGTTTTCAACATTTCATAGCTATTGATTGCTAAAATTTGTTGATTGGAACTTAAAGCTCATTTGCTGTATCTGACGGTCTGTTACCCTATAGGAGGAGAATAACGGACTGTTGTTGGTGAAAGTGGCCCTAAGTATACCATCTGCTACAAACCCGTATTGATTTTGACTGGAATTTTGAATTTATTAAGGAACTTTATCATACTACTAGGGAGTTATTTCACCTTAGCCAAAGTCGATATGAGTGATATTGGTCGATAATTAGTAACGACCATATTATTGCCTGTATTATAGACAGGAATGACAACATTTGATTTAAAAGCTGCAGGAAATGTTCCAGATCGTAGGCATTCATTTATAACATAAGTGAATGGTTCTGATATTTGGTTGGCCATCATCTTGAGATCCTGAGCTTTTCTTATTTAAACGTATTGTAATGGCTTCTTATATTATTTGCTAATTTTTTTCGGACACTTGTAAATAAATTCATATATTGATCCCTTATTCGTCACTTCACCCTTTTCTTCTTTTAATTGAGTGATTTCATTTCCAGATCTTTGCTTTCCATTGAAAATATCATTAACAGTTGTCCATAGTATTTTTGAATCGTGTGAATTATCATTTAGTTTCTGAAAATCGTATCTTTGTTTTGTTTCTCTTACAAGTTCGATAAATTTATTTTTGTATTGATTATAATTTTATTCGTTTTCCTTCGTTGGTAATGATCTTTTTTAGTTTATAGTCTTATCTTTTTATTTGAAGATGTGTATAAATATAGACACAGCTGAAATTAACATGTTTGCTTTCCGCCTCTGTAACCACCACCAACCGCAGACAGCGCTGTTTCGTGCTCATTAGGATCTCATCAGTGCGGTATAACGTGGCATAAAAGGAAGGAAGATAGATATATTCCAACAAATTTTCACATAACAACCTGTTCCGAACCGTCAGATTCTTTTTATTACTATGCCTGTAGTCTGGGCTCTTCCGTAAAGCTCTGTTTTATATTGCTTTGAGCATACACACATATTACTACCGATAAACGCGTCGGTCAATTGGTTTCATCCCCTTGCTTACCGCCTAGTGATAAACTACAGCCGGGTGATTTTTCATTGGAAAATGACATGAGTTTTCCGTCCGTTTGGCGTGCATTGTTTCGGGGAACTGATTTATTGGATTTCACTTCATAAATCTGATACAATTGTATGTGCGCTCCTGCGAGCATCCAACGCAACCCGTCCGCGAATTGTTATTGCTATTGTTATGGTGCGACATCGTAATTTCTCCACTTGGAGGAAGCTGAGTGTCGTTCAGCAAATGGCAAATACTATTTCAACGTCATTTTTCTATTACAGAGGGCAGGACATAAGTTCATCGTATTTGAAAAATGTTCAGTTCAGAATATATTAGTCATTCAACAGAAATTTGCTTCTCAATGATCACATTTCCTTTCACTGTCGTTTCAGCATAGGGTAGGGTGCCCTAACTTTGCGCAGGAGGTAAGATTGCGCAGCTCCCATATTTCGAAAGCAAAATGACATTGTCGACTAACTTCTCTCGTGTTCTGGGCCGTTGCTGTGAGTGAGTGCGCTGTAGAAAAAACAAACCAAAAACCTATCAAAACCTAGTCGCAAGGTAAGTTTGAAGTTAAATATCGATTCTGATGTTATTGTTTCTCAATTTCAAACTGTAATTACATGGAAGATTTGACCAGTGTTTTCGTTTGCGTGATTTAACCTATACAGCCGGCGAGCGATATAATTTTTGATATTTGCAATAGATGGCGTTAGGAGTCACATAATTGTATATTGGGCTATTCCCTAAGACTGCGCAGAGTCACGGTCCGTAACACTACGCGCGCAGACTTACCCTACCATAACTTTTAATTTGATATAACAACCTTAAATATTCATTTTCAGAATGCCTAATCAAAGAAAAAGGTAGTCGGAACGTTCGCTGTGCCCTCAATATGTTTTAGAGGAAGCTAGAAGACGAATAGAAAATGGTGAAAGCAAAAGAAAAGTAGCATCGTCGTACGGGATGAAAGAAAGTACTTTGCGGTATCGCCTGAAGAGAAAAGAAGCTGCAACAAAGCTTGGTAGATATGATGCAACTCTTTCTCCCGAAATTGAACAGGAATTTTGTAATTATTTGGAAGATCTTGACAATATGTTTCAAGGGATGACTCCTAAGAATTTGAGGATTGCTGCTTACGAGTTTGTGGTGAAAAATAATATTCCTCATCGTTTCAATGCCGAAAAGAAAATGGCAGGCAAACACTGGCTTCGTGGATTTCTCAGTCGGCACCCTGATCTTTCACTAAGACGTCCAACTTCCACAAGTATTGCTAGGGCGATGGGATTTAATAAGCCACAATGTGAAAGGTTCTACAAAAATCTAGCAGAATTGATGGACAAGTATAAGTTTCCTCCAACTTCCATTTATAATATGGATGAAACTGGTCTGTCTACCGTACCCAACAATCCTCGAAGGGTCATATCAAAAAAAGGAAAGCGCGCTGTTAATAAGATTTCTAGCGCTGAAAGAGGAACGAACGTAACCGTAGTGAATGCTATGAGTGCATCTGGACACTTCATTCCTCCCGCTTTCATATTCGGTCGCAAAAGGATGAAAGCAGAATTGCTGGATGGCGCACCACCAGCGTCTATTGGAATGGTCTCAGACACAAGTTATATTAATAGTGAACTTTTTTTAAACTGGCTAGGTCACTTTAAAGATCACACAAGACCAACTAAAGAACACCCTATCCTTCTGGTTCTTGACAATCATGTGTCGCATTGTACAATAGGGGCTGTAGACTTTTATCGAGCGAATAACATAATAGCTCTAACCATACCTCCACACAGCAGCCACAAGATGCAACCACTAGACAAAGGTTTTCATAGTGCGTTGAAGACTTATTTTGCGAGCGAATGTGAAAAATGGATGAGAAACCACCCTGGCAGAGCTATAACTGCTTTTCAGATGACGTCTTTATTCACTCCAGCGTTTAATAAAGCAGCTACAGTTGTTTGTGCTGCTGAATGTTTCAAGGTGTCCGGAATCTACCCATACAATCCAGATATCTTCACAGATGCAGATTTTCTTCCTAGTGCTGTGACCGAAAGAGAAATGGATGATAACCAATGTTCAGAATCACAACAGGAGAATCCTCAAGAAGCAACACCCCATGAACAGAGAGAACCAGTTATGGATAATGAGCCTCGTGCTTCTGTTTTCAACAAGGAGCCAAAAAAACCATCAACTCCGAGGAACGCTTTTACAGCAATTGAGAATGTTTCTCTAGTAACAGAAGCTCCAGCCGAACCAGTTGTGAGTTCTGAGTCAGGGCAAAAGAAAAACTTCGACGGTCCTCCAGCTGAAAAAATGGTGGTATCTTCCAAGTTCCTGCACAGGTACCATCTTGCAGCAATGAATCGGCCGCAATCAAAGTGAAACTCCAAGATATTTGCCCTATACCAAAATCAGGTATAAGAAAGACCGCAATCAAGCGAAAGCATAAGAAATCTGAAATACTTAGTGGTTCTTCATATAAAGAACAGCTATTAGTAGAGAATCAGTTGAAGAAAACTCCTGAGAAAAAAATGAAAAAAGTTTGCAGAAAGCCTTCTAAATATCCTAAAAAAAAGAAATGGGCATGCGGTGGCTGCAATGAGGAGTATAAAGAGACGATTACAGAGGATTGGATCGGTTGTTCTGTTTGTTCTGAATGGTGGCATGAGAAATGTACGGCCTACGTAGGCATTGGACAGTTTAAGTACGATACTTTATTCTGTTTTAGTTCCTACTTTTAAGTTTTTGTTATCTATGCGCAATCTTAACGATCTGAATGCGCAATCTTAACGATCTGAATGCGCAATATCCAGGGACCCGTAGTGGTAAGACTGCGCATTTACATCTTTGTCTTTTTTTTAATTACTAACAAAATTGTTATCAGATGTTTGAATAAAACTTAAATTAACAAAGTACATTAATGTGAGCCTAAATAGAAATAAAGATTATTACAATAGGTTATTGATTCACGATTCTACGGCTTATCAAACCTTAAGTGCGCAGACTTGGGGCACCCTACCCTAAGCATTCCTCTAAGCGATCCACAACATTTCCGTCAAAAATGCTATAGGATAGCAGATGCCTATCAGACAAAGCTGTTTGAAATAACACACTACAGAGTTCAATTGATAGCAAATAACAGCTAACAGATAACAGATAAGAGATAGGGGATAACAGATTAACAGATAACAGATTAACAGATAACAGATTAACAGATAACAGATTAACAGATAACAGATAACAGATAACAGATAACAGATAACAGATAACAGATAACAGATAACAGATAACAGATAACAGATAACAGATTACAGATTACAGATTACAGATTACAGATAACAGATAACAGATAACCGTTAATATATAACAGATAACAGATAATGCATAACAGATAACAGATAACCGATGACAGATGACAGATGATAGGTGACAGATGACAGATGACAGATAAAAGATAGAGGATAAAGGATGAAAGGTCAAAGATAAAGGATAAACGATAGATGTAAGATCAAAGATGAAAAACGATAAAAAATTATTGAAGACAGGGATATAGTATATCGCTAGCATTGCATTAGCATACCAGCAACTGTGCTACGGGAGGTTTTAAATAAAGACATCAACGTACAATAGTTAGCATAGCGATAGTATGCTAGCAACTGCGCTAGTTAGCATACTAATGGTGATACAATTCAGAACAAAATCTAGTTAAGTTAAGCTTTGACTGAGAGATTCCTTTAACGACCTGCAATGTTTCGTTAGTTAAGTACATCCGACTTACAGGAATGGAAACGTTTCTTCTGCTACTTTCTCTGCTAGAGGTGAGGTGTGTATTCGTTTTCAGAAGGTGAAGATATTCGCTAATTGGTCATATTTTATCCGGATCATAGGTTTTGATGTCTGGATCGACTGAAAAATATGTTTTTGTAGCTAGAAGGATTTAATATGGGGAATGGAGGTATTTCTCCCACAAATCGTGTATTTTTTCGCTAGTTTGAGAGATAGTTTGGAAAAAAACGACTATATTCATCAGATCCATTACTAAAACGACTCCTCATTGGTCCATTTTGATCCCGATGAAGAATTTTGATCTCCTGTTAGTAAAATCGTCGGGCCTAAGTGCCCTGATAAGTTCAGCAAAATACAGTGGTTGTGGTACTAGAAGCTTCCAGAAAACTCTCACAAAATCAGATATAACAGTGATGGCACTGAGGCAAACATCAAAACAGTACCTGTCGCTGTAACTGTTGGAGTCACCAGGTTGTTTTAAAATTAAGGTCAACCTCATCTCTACCACATTTGTAGTAAACCTTTGAGTGAAGTGTGATGGTCAACAAACCCTTGAGTTTTAAGCAAACAATAACAGATATCATCACAAATTTTCAACATTGTAAGAAAATTCAAGAGTTTCAAAATAAAAAAAAAAATTGAAAGGGTTTTATAATTTTTCAGTTTTGAATATACAAGTTTTAAAATTTTTAAAATCACTCATGGCTCTGGTAAAATGAATGACCTTGATACTCTTTATCTGCAAATATTTTGGGTTAAAACTCTTCGTTACATTCGATCAACCACACAGGTAACAAGCTTTCATTTGTTCGTTCTGGCAACAACGCAAAAGGGCATTATGGACTGGTAAAAACAAAAATGTATGTTCGAATTAGGGAAGATGATTGGGGGCCGCCCACTTTTTCGATATTCTTCTTGGACCTCCTTTTTGGACCTTGGACACAAAACATCAAATCCAAAAACAATACGTAAGCACTACAAAATGAGAAATTAACATGAACTGCTAGGTTAAACTTGTAAATATCTTGACTTAAATTTGATCACATCCAAGATGATGCTAAATTTTATCACCTAGTTGAGGTGTCCTCAATTGCATACTCTACAGAAACGACAGCCATTCCAGAATACAGGTAGTGATAGTTTTAAATTACTTAGTACTCGTCTTTTGTAACAATAATTTGGTCCTTTGGGTGTATGTTACGTAAGCATACATTCCATATCATATAATTCCATCATAATTTTTTTATAAGTTGCTGCAGGGGAAAGGGCAAGAAAAGAAATGCTTGATAATACGAGAACTTCTCCCGTCGTTGTTGGTAGCAAGGACGTAGCGATAATGGGTCAGCGACAGATATGGTCGTATTTATTTTTCAAGGGGACATTCACTTGAAACTTTATTGAAGTCGGAGGGCTTTGACGTAGACACCAATTTCGGCATGTAGGTGTCGATGGCGAGTTCTGTTGCAAAATGTAACAATAAGTGAGGATTTTAGCATGAGACAGCGCGAAGCGCCGTCGATCGCACCAGAATCGAACCATTGTAAATCGCGTACCGCTGCTATTAGATGGAACCATCGCATCGTGCTTCCTAGCTATCGCACCTCCGGTATAGAGGATCAATGTGATGCTTTCGTTTGTTCATCCAGAGATAAAAGACCAAGCCTATACCATGCTGATGAGTATCTAAGAAACATAAAACAGCTGTCCGTGGTCGGCTGTCTCATTTATTTGGTCGGACAGACGAAGACATCTCATATTGTTTTGACCTGTAAGGGAGGATGTGTTGATTTTATCACCATCGAAAGAAATCAAAGATAATTCTAAAATAAATTAAAACACTATGTCGCAACAAAATTGAGTTAAATAGTTCTAATCAAAATGAAAACAAAATATTGAAGTAAATGTCAGAACAGACCTCCTTTTTGAGTTTAACAGTAACCTCAAGCCTGCGCAAACATGTTCTGGTGCAACATATCGGCAATGCTGCGGATTGCATGACCCTCTGCGTCACCGTTGCTAAGCAATGTGGTCGTGACCGTCGCTATTCAGCCGGCCTCTGTCTTCTTTCTAACATGTGTCAATACACAGTTCTCTCGTTTCTCCCTAGTACACAGTGAACTCAAGCCTTCAAACAAATTTGGTACGAATTTTAGCTCGACGCTACTCACCATGACGGAATGCTGTAAAGCGCTTCCCTGGCTGGATGCATGGCGAAAGATTAATGGAGTCTAAGGGCCGTATTGTCAACCGTTCCTAAAATGTATGGCCTCCTTGACTTTCATAGTTTTCTGCTGATCCGTTTCAGCGCTCTACTTTGAGGTTATGTTACAAATACCTATTTACATCAAACTGTTGATGCTTTCGATTTATGCCATCTGTTACATAGCTTGACATTTCCTACAATTCAAGAAGAAAACATAGCCTGACAATAAGAGAGCGCTGAAGCTGACAAGAAATAGTAGAAATCTAGAAATATCCCAGCCTGGAGAGAAGATCATGAAGATCAACGAGATCATAAAGGCGTCCTACAATTGTAGGAACGACTGACGTTGCGGCCCTTGGTGAGTATGCCATTTTTGGGGAATCTCACATTTTAAAGATGAAAACCTGACAGAAATAATCTATCAACGTTTTCCGCCTATACTATAACTATCTAAAACTGTAATGACTCATCGATGTTCACGTGAACATCACTTAACTACCAGTAGTCGGCTTTTCATAGGCGGGGTATGAATGTTTAACATGGGTGAACTAGATTTGTCACATGCTTAATAAAGAGTGGTTTGAAACATATTCTAAGTCAAAAATTTGGGAATTACCTTTATTCATCGTCACTTCCACTTATACCTGACAGTAATAAACTGTCGCTATCGCTTTCCTCGTTGAAATTGACTATAACTGGCTCTATGATGGTGTCGATGTGGTGGTCAAGCTGCCACATTTTTGTTTCTTCCTTTACAACACGACGGATAGCATTCTGCCAAGCTTCGGGCGTTACTAGATGTATGGAAGTCTCAAGTAAAACCTTAACGTCTGGTAATTTGAAGGTTGTGTTATGACGCGCAATATAACCCTTAACTTGAGCCCAGATGAGCTCTATTGGGTTCAGTTCACAGTGGTAGGGCGGTAACCGCAGCACAGTGACACCACATCTCATCAGTCACGTAACTAATGTTCGCAGGTTTGTGCTGTTTAATTTTTTCATACAATTCCGCTTTCACACATATATCGTCAAACGGGATTCCTTTTTCGCGCAACCATTGCTGCATGTCACTTTTTCGAGATCCCATAGTCGGTACACGTTCGGCTCGACGACTATGGTAGGAAGCATTATCCATGACGATCACAGAGTTGGGCTCAACTCGCTGAAGCACCCCTTGAAACCAGCTCTCGAAGCAGCTGGCATTCATTTCGTTATGGCAATCACCTCCTTTCTTAGAGACGAAAATTAAGTCACACTCTTCTAAAAAGCCACTATCGCTACCAATATGAGTTACGATCAATCTTTGACCTTTCCCTGACGGTCCACGAAGACCTGTTGACAAACCTTCAATGCTTGCTTGTCGGTTACTCACTACGTTTTTGTCTATCCAGGTTTTTTTAACTGTGTGACCTGCATTTACCCATGTCTCGTCCAAATAATAGATTTTTCTGCTTTGTCGCCTATATTCAATCATTTCGCGTAGGTATTTTCGACGCCAGGCGACTATTTCAGGTCTCTCTATCAATACTGACTTCCGATTACGCGTCTCGTAACGAAAATTAATTTCGTGCAGGGATTTCCTCATTACCTCGACGCTCATTTGGGGTATGATTTCATTTTCCTTGATCGCTGCATGTACAACCTTGAGGGTTGGTATCTCATTCCTAAAGAAGAATGAATGTACGGTTCGCCTTAACGCCATTTTGCTATCGTCATCCAATTTAACGGCCTTTCGTCCCTTCAAATTAAACTTTGGATCAGCAGTAGCTCCAGTTTTCCTCTTTTCATGCACCACCCTGCGAATGGTCCACTCTGGAACGCCTGTCATACTTTCACAACGCGCAAGTGCATCTCCCTGCGACATAGTTCTGTTCAGATAATTGAACACGTTGAGCACGATTTCTTTCGCGTCCCTCTTCAGTGCTTTACGAAGCCGTCTACTTGTTCCCTGGCTTTCAGTACTTCCACTCGTGCCATTTGTACTCTCCATGGTTAAGTATAACCAAAACAGTAACCACAGAAACCACAACAATAACAATCACACAACAATTCTTATAAAAACACAATATGCGATCGCTCAACGAAACACGTTCCAATGCGTTGCCGACGCCTATGAGTCTGCCGGTCGAGGCGCGTCTTTGATTTCATTGGTTCTACCAGCGGAGAACAATCAGCCATTATTTCCATCTCTGTCTGTGCTGTTGACCACCGCAAAGCCACAGAAACGACATATGTCGTACGCTATACGGCTGTACTGAAGGAAGCCGGGATCGAGCTCTGATCACGTGTTGATCATGCGTATGAGTCATTACAGTTTTAAATAGTTGTAGTATAGAAGGCAGTGTCACTCATGACATGTAACTCAACAGACAAAAAGTAGCCGTCTCGGATTAACGGGCATAATTAGCTAGAGATCATTTGATTCTGTTTTTAATAAAATACTGTTTCTCATATATTGCTAACACATTTTGTATATTATCGACCACTATCCAATATTCTTGCCACGTAATATCAATCGTAATTAAGGTTCTGCCGTATGCCTAATAAATACTCTATAGCTCTTAAAAGTCAAACGCAGGTGCAGCAGTCTCTTGTTTGTCTGTTGACATTCAAGAAATTTTTATTCTGGATCACTGATGTTATAGCCATCTGGAAGGTAGCGTCAACGAAACTCATCGATTTCGACGAATTTTCTACGAAACCGTTGGCACCAATGAACTGTGCCAGGTCCTCGCCCTCCTGTGTCGTTATATGGTTAGGATCATCGCGCTTAAGGTCCTTCTTTGTACCTGAAAAAATAAAACTAATACATATGAGGTTATCATAGCCCGTAGGTTTGAAACTCGTTGTCGCAGTGGCTTTTCATCTACCTTACTAAAATATGCAGTACTTTTCAAAATGAAAAATCCGTGCAGGAAGAAAGCTTAGCTTTAAACCAACACAAGACCACCGCCGCCTCTTTCACGCGAAAGCGGGTACTAGAAGGCCTGACGCCATTAACCTTGCATGGTGTAGAGATCCGTTATGCCAATGAGGCAAAATATCTTGGAGTCATTTTTGACCAAAGGTCAACGTGGAACTCTCTCATCAACAGAACAGCATCGATCGTACAAAAGCTAGCTGACTTGCGCGCCACAGGGGCCTTGCATACCGTACCAACTGCGGTGTTGGAGTCCTTCTCGACCCACCATCATTACACATATTTATTCAGGCTCACCGACTACTCTAAGGCCAATCACCGACCTGTCGGCAGTACGGAAAAGACCTATATTGGTAATGTCCCAGGACACAACTGTCCCAGTGTACAATTTCGATAAAAAATATCGAACAATTGTACCAGAAAAGAAGGCATGAGGGAATGGACCTCCTATACACGGAGCTGGAGCTGGGATTTATGGGGCAAGGCCAAAGAGTGTAGGTAATATTGCAAGAACACTTCAGGCTGAAGTAACGGCCATACAAGTCCACCCAAAATAGCTAATACTCGTAAGGAGTGGGATTGCAGATCAGTCGATCGCTATCTGCTCAGACAGTCAGATAGTATGAGGAGACCCCACTGCATGTATTGTGTCATTGTGAAGGCCTGAGTTTTAAATAGTAGGCACGACACGTCCAGCAGCTAGCCCTACATGCAAGGTTATATGTCAGGACTATGGAGTTTGATTAAAGAATCAAGGCTGGACACAATGCTTTATAAAGTATAATTATATGGGGGCCACAATAGATCCATTTGGGCCGCAGCGACGTTAAGGCTGATAAATCAACCCCTTTCTTCTGTAATCTGTCATCTGCATTGTATCTATATTGATACTGTGGTGTTCTCACTAACGATGAAAATACATAATCATATCGTAGTATCCTAAGAGCCTAAGGCCACATAAGCCCTCCAATTAACGTCAATTGGACCGTTTAGCGGACGAGCGGTGCTCCGCTTTTATGCTGAATAGCAGTAGCCGTGGAGTATACTTGACAGTGCGCAACATTAATAGGTACTTTCAAATCTGGCAGCTAAGAGAAAATTGCTGCCATGCTGACAAAGTAATCCCATGGCTACTAAGACTTAACATAAAAGCGCTACACCGCTGGACCGCTTCATGTTGGCTGATAATAACTAATGGCCTGCTAAAATGGAAGGTGAATGTGTACCTGCTAATATAATCTTTGCCTTTGGTGCGAATTTTCTTAGCTCTGGAATCCATTTTGAAGAAACATTTTCATATGACGTGCGCTCATCTACGGAGTATGTTAGTATAAAACAGTCAACCTGAAATAGTTATAGCCATTAGCTCAAAGTGTATATGTTTTCTCACAAGTAGTAGATTTCGTCTTTAACGTTAGGTACATTAAATATAAATTTCTGCTTTCAAAATCAGTTGCTGGTGCTGTTCAGTTTCTAAGGGCCTTGTCGTCAGTCGTTCCTACAATTGTCACAGTACTTTCTCTCCTTTAGAAATGGGTAATTCTAAACGTCTACTGTGCCATGTCAGCGTCAGCGCTCACCTATTACGAGGCTATGTTTCCTTTTTGAATTGTAGGACATTTCAGGGTGACACAACAGATAATATAAATCAAAAGCATAAATAATTAGATGCAAATCAATATTAAAAACATAACCTCAAATAGAGCGCTGACACGGAACATTAGAAAACTATGAAAATCAAGGAGGCCATAAACGTGTACTACAATTGTAGGAATGACTGACAATACGGCCCTAAAAGGTGTTAATCGCTTTTCTGATTACTACTTACATCTTTATATGCAAATCTCCTCAGCTTATCAAACTCCTCTTGACCAGCAGTATCAGACAATACGACAGTATACTCCAGACCATTGATTGGAATAGTCATAGAATATACATCGAAACTGAAATAATTCCAACTGTTAAAAAATATAATATATGTACCAAAAACATGTTGGAGGAATGTCATTCTCTGTGAAGATTCACTTTTATACTCCTAGTATCAGGTATTCGTGATATAAATAAATAAATAAATAAAAACGCCTTTATTTTAAACTCGGCGAAGGCCAGCTATGCCTGTAACTTAACCGAGCATGTAAAAAGTAAGTAACAACAAGCCAAAAAGGAAAGTAATATGACAAGAAACAAGTTTTACATTACATTAATTTTAGAATATTACATAACAACAATGAGCAATAATAACAACAGATGTACGTATACAAAGAAAATAAGCAATAATAAACAACTTATACTTCACAGAAGCAGTTGTTTCAGTTTTCGTTTGAACATATTAGGAGACATATCTTCAAATTGACCTATATTGTATTGGTTTAGAAGTTTTACTGATGTACAGGAAAATGAGTTTTGAGTCATGGTTTTAGTTATTTTAGGTATTTCATAAAGTACATTAAAGCGTGTTGCACGAGAGTGAATCAGATTTCTACGAGTTAATTTTTCAAACAGATATGGAGGGCTTTTAGTTTTAATCAATTTATGAAGAAAGCAAGCAAAATGCAGCTTTTCTCGATTGGAAACATTCAACCATTTCAGTTCGGAAAGTTTATGACTCACATGATCGTGACGTCTAAGGTGGTAAATAAGTCGTATGCAAGAATTCTGCACTTTTTGGAGTTTATCTTTAGTAAATACATCTAAGCAAGGACCATACACAAAGTTGCAATAGTTAAGGTGACACAAGACCAGTGCTTCGCAGAGAACCTTTTTTAACTTAAAACTAAGAATATCTTTACTTTTGTAAATATTGCGAAGGTTAAAATAGGCTTTTTGTAGAAGCCTAGACACATGACTTCGGAATCTAAGCTTGTTATCAAAGATAACGCCCAAATTTTTATATTCCTCAACAATCGGTATTGCCACACCATCCATTGCTATCACCAAGTTTACAGACGCCCAATCTTTAGCTGGCCCAAAGTAGATTATGGCTGATTTATTAGGATTCAATTTCAAGCCATGATTAAAAGGGTATTTAAAAACTGAATCCAAACACTCGTTTAGCCTCCTAGCCGCTTCAGTTGCGTCCGACTTAACAAAAGAAAGCTGAATCTGTGTATCGTCAGCGTATCTATGATTGTTTATGTCACCAAAGCACTTCGACATATCAGCAGTAAAAATGATAAAAAATAAAGGACCCAAAAGTGATCCCTGAGGAACTCCTCTATCCACGTTCAAGGATTTTGATTTAAGCCCATCAATTGAGACCGACTGCGATCTGTCATCCAAATAACTACGAATAAGTTGAATAGTCTTAAGTTTAAATCCATAGTACAAAAGTTTTGCACACAGCAATGGATGGTTCAGGGTATCGAAGGCCTTGCTAAAGTCTAACAACACCATTGCCGAAGTTTCACCCCTGCCCGCAGCCAAAAGAATGTCATCTAGAACCTTCAACAGAGCCGTGGTAGTACCAAACCCTTTACGGAATCCAGACTGCCACTTGGGTAATAAATTATTATCTGTGAAATAAGTAATGATTTGCCTATAAATAAGCTTTTCAAATACTTTAGACAGCACTGGTAGTATACTAATTGGTCGCAAATCAGAGACATCCTTAGGACTGCTAATTTTAGGCAGCGGCTGGACCACAGCCGTTCTCCATTGGGCAGGAAAGATGCCCTTTTGTATGCAGGAATTAAATAGGTTAACCAGCACGGGTAAGATCGTTGGACAACACAACCTCACCATGTCAAGGCTAATTCCGTCTGCACCAGAGGCGTTTGACCCAATCTCCGATATTGCCCAGAAAACGTCATCTTCACTACGAGTTTTAATTCAAATTCTGCGGTTGTACATTTGGAATTAAGATATTTAGAAATAGTATTCGTATCGACAGTACTAGGTATTTGTCGCACCGAGTCGATAAAATATTGATTAATTAAATTTGGGTTTTTAAGATGGTTAGGAATTTCTATATTTTTTTTAGATCTGTTATAGATATTAAGTTGGTCTAGTGTCTTCCACATGTCTTTGGATTTTTTAGTACGACTGACAAAATCAAGATAAGCTCTCTTTTCTTGTCGAACAGCTGACGTAAAAAAATTCCTCATTTCTTTGTAAGATGCCCAATCCCGTAAATTTTTAGTACGCTTATATTTAGAGAAAAGATAGTTACGGTGATTCTTCATCGCACGCAACGCATCAGTAAACCACGGGGAAGGTGGCCTGGTAACTTTTTTCTCACATATTGGCGCATGAGAATCAAAAAGAGTCAATATCTCATTGACGTTCCGGACATGACTTTTCTGAGATATTATACGTTTAGTAATTAAAACTGAAATCCTTATAACATTGTGTCCTATATCTTGACACCATTCTCCAATTCAACTGAAGAAAGATTGCACGCTTGATTGTCAAATACCATTTATCTTAATGAAATTCAAACTCACGGTAAGAGGCTGGCATGAACGTAAGCTTGCACGTGTATTATCGATAACGTCTGTATAGTTCTTTTCGTGTTTGGTGGTTACGTCGTCAATAACATGCAGCTCTTGCAGACATGCACTTGTTAATAAAGGGCTGCTATACAGGGTGTCCCGAAAAAAGTGTGCAATATTCTACCAGCGGTTTCTAGAGCTTAACATAGGAAGAAAAGTTTATATAAACATAGGTCGACAAACGTCCCCTAAGGGCGCTACGGTCTTTTAAAGAGGCTCTCCTGAAGATGGTTTTTCCTTAATATTTCCGAGTCGTGTTGAGATAAAGACATAAAATTTGGTATTCTAGCCTGGGTTTTCATGCTGCATTTAAAAATATTAACAATTTTAGACAGTTTTGTTTGGAGCCGTATGTAGCATGGACGGACTCAGGTTATATTAGCCCCCAAATTAGGTACTCTTATTGAATATCGATAGATTGTGCCATTTTTGAATGAAATCAATCTAAAGAATTTGTCACATGATAGGAAATGTACTGCGAATTTAAATGAATTGTTGATTATACATAGTTAGCCATGACTGCAAACAAAAGTTGTTTTGATTTGATATGACTTATTTTGACGTTAAGCTGACATTGTTAGTAGTGTAAAATTACTAGATTAAAATCAAAATTTTTATTAAATCGATTTAAAATGCCAAGATTTATAGACAGAGAACTGACTGGCTTGCATCTTGTGTACGGGTTTTGCAATGGCAGTTCATTGGCAGCCGTAAGAGAATATCAAAGAAGATTTCCCAATCGCATAGTACCTGGACGTCGAATGTTTACTGATATTCACCGGAATTTGTCAAACCATGGAAGTCTTCAGCGCATGCAGCGCTCATGAAGGTCACTGGGAATCATCGTATGGATATTGCTTTAAATATGTTTGAAAATAATCCGCAAATAAACATACGAAATGTTTCAGAAAATAAGGATATACCTCGATCAATAGTAAGAAATATTTATGAATACCTATTTGATAGTTATCCTTAAAATAATAATTTTAGATAGGAAGAATGACAAGAATTTACATCCTTATCATTTTAAACGGGTGCAGCACTTAACGGAGGCAGATTTTTTACCACGAATCAAGTTTTGCCGGTGGATATTAGCAAATGAAAACACTATTCCTAGAATATTATGGTCGGATGAGTCAATATTTACTAGGAATAGTGCTTTTAATTTCCATAACATGCATCACTGATCAGATGAAAATCCAAAAGTTGTTCCAACATAGATTTTCATTGAACTTATGGGCAGGAGTAATTGGGGATCAATTAATTGTACTTATTGTACTTCCCAATCGTCTTAATTCAGAGGTGTATCTGAACTTTCTTCAGAATGAGCTCATGGATATGATACCATTGGATGTGCGCCAGCAGTTTCAAGAAAATATGTTTTTTCAACATGATGGCGCCCCTGCACATTTTGGACGCAATGTTCGAAATTGGTTGAACGTCAGTTTTCCAGACAGGCGGTTAGGCCGAGGAGGTCCTATAGCGTGGCCGCCACGTTCACCTGACCTAAATCCATTAGATTTCTATTTTTGGGGGTCATTAAAAGACCTAGTTTACTGGACTGAAGTAAATACTCAAGAAGATTTACTTCAAAGAATCCATCAGGCTGCAAATGAAATAAGAAGAAAAAGGTTTTCCACTTTTCGGGCAACGCAATCATTAGTTCGTCGAGAGAGACTCTGTATCCGACAAAATGGGAATTTATTTGAACACTTATTGTAAAGCTAGTTTTAAGTATATCCAGCTGTATGTCCTCTTTTCTAAACAAATTTCAATTTCTTTCGTAGAAAAAATTTATTTATTTTGTTTTTGCCTAAATGTTAGCTATGTTGCAATAGAAATATGTATTTACGTAATATTTACCAATTATTAAATTAGTTTTTTCGTTGCCATGTTGCCATGGCTAATTATTTAACATTTCATTTAAATTCGCAGTACATTTCCTATCATGTGACAAATTTTTTAGTTTATTTTTATTCATAAATGGCAAAATTTATCGATATCAATAAGTGTACCTTTTTTATGTAGAAAACTCTACATTTTCAAATTCTAAAATTGAATTTCAAAAATAGAATCACACAGAAATTTTGGGGCTAAAATAACCTGAGTCCGTCCCTGTTGTATGCAACGCTTCCAAACAAATCTGTCTAAAATTGTTAATATTTTTGAATCCAGTATAAAAAAAGGCTAGAATACCAAATTTTATGTCTTTATCTCAACACGTTTCGGAAATATTAAGGAAAAACCATCTTCAGGGGAGCCCCTTAGGGGACGTTTGTCGACCTATGTTTATATAAACTTTTCTTCCTATTTTAAGCTCTAGAAACCGCTGATAGAATATTGCACACTTTTTTGTATTGTACTCCAATAATTTTGGTAAAGGCTACCGCTATCGTAATCTAATTATGTGTTCGGGTACTGCTATGCTTTATGTCACGACTGTGACATGGGGAATAAGTTTGTTCCGGATTGAGCAGACTCGCTGGTGTAAGAACGCAAACAATAAAGCAAGAAATAATACTTAAAAAGTGTAATGCTGCGCAAAAATAAACTTGCAATAAATGAAGTGGGTACTTGCTCGATACCTCTGAATAGATCCAGTGATCTGCACGGACATAATTACCCAGAGTGACCCCATGGTCGACTCATCTAGTTTTCATAAACCAAAGTAACCCCCATACTGGCGTCGTATAATACTCCGCACATTATGCATTCGTGGCAATATTACTAAGATCAGTACAAGGTAGTCTGAAAACGACTTATACAGGGTGGCCCATAAGTCCTTTGAGCTGGAAAAAAAGGAATAAAACCAAACTAGTTACATTATGAAGAATTATTATATTTTGTTATTATCTTTATTGAATGGGAATTATGTTTTAAAAATCACATCGTCTAAATGCAATCCATTACGATCACGGCACTCATATAAACGACGTCTAAAATTGTCGATGACTGCGCGGCAAGTCAACACTGTAATGCTTGCCATTTCTCTTCGGATATTTTCTTTCAGGACATCAACTGATCGTGGAGTGGTGTCGTACACTTTACTCTTGAGGTAGCCCCATAAAAAGAAGTCCATTGGGGTCAAATCTGGACTACGTGGTGGCCAGGAAATGTCTCCTCTTCGAGAAATTACTTTGCTGGGAAAAAGTTGACAGACGACGGGCATAGAAGTGTTGGAGGTGTGGGCAGTTGCTCCGTCCTGTTGAAACCAGGTCTGCGTATTATAGCCTTAAAAATTCTGCAACGCTGGTGTCAAAAACTCTTCTATCATTGTTACATACCGCTCCGAAGTAACAGTTAATGCGCGACCTCTGTCGTCCTCAAAAAAAATAAGGGCCTACGATGCCATGCGCTGACATAGCAGCCCAAACTGTAACTTTAGGGCTGTGTAAGGGCTTCTGATGCTTACGCCTTGGATTTTCGGGGCTCCAATAACGGCAATTTTGTTTATTTACATGCCCGTTTAAATGGAAGTGAGCCTCGTCCGAGAACAACAGAAAATCGATTCAACATTTCATTCGCAAAGTTTAGTCTCTGAATAGCGTCATTATCTTTTAATTCCTGCACTAACTGAATTTTGTAAGCGTACAGACGTAAATCTTTCCTTAAAATCCGCTGTAAAGATGTTCTGGGTACGTTTAGTGCACTGGAACGCTTACGAGTAGACTGGGTAGGATTTTGACGAACAGACTGTGCCACAATGTTGATGTTTTCTTCAATACGAGTTGTCCTTGGTCGACCCCACCGCTGTTTATCTAACGTCGAACCAGTCTCTTCGAACTTAGCAACCCAGTTCTTAATCGTTTGAGCTGTTGGACACTTTGTAAAATTGTGTAAATTGTGGTATTCTCGATATTTACGCCGCGCAATGGTTGCCGAATCATTATTTTGATAAAACGCGCGCACACAAAAAGCACGATCCGCTCCAGTGAAACACTCCATGGCGACTGAATTCCCAGACACTGAAGATACTGCCCCCACCTCGCCCGCGCCGCTCACGCTCACCCGTTAAATTTTATTCAAATTTGAAATTTCAAAGGACTTATGGACCACCCTGTACGTTGGAGAGAAAATAGTTGGCAAGACTAGATAACTGTCAATGAAGAGGGCTCTGGCGCCGAAGTCTTTGGGCCTAGAACTAGGCTATATCTGCCTCTTGGTCGACACAGAACAAGTTTCCAGGCGGAAATCTTTGCGCGAAGAATAACAAACTTCTCCTCCAGCCAGGCTGCAACGGAGGCACTAAGTGACCGTAAGATTACTTCGAGCATTGCAGCAAGGCATCCGGTATCGTTGGTGTGGGTACCGGGGCACGCTGTGGTGGACGCTCTTGCAAAAGCAGGATCAGCCAGCAAGGTCGCTGGTCCTGAGCCAACCTTAGGGATGCCTGCACAAAGAGTTAGAAAGAAAATGGAGAAGTGAATTGCAACACTCAGAAATGTGGAAGCATCTCCAGACATCGTCAGGCACAGGAACTCCTCGCAGGACCCAGCGCTAAAGATGTACGCTTCGCTTGTCCTTGTGTAGATCCAACCTAAGGTTGCTGGTGAGACTGTTGTTTGGTTATAACACGTTGAGGCACCACCCGCACCTGATGGGGTAGCTGAGGATTCCTTGCGTGAGCGCTGTGAGGCCTTGAGCTACTACGGGTAGACTACATTGGGGTCCATCACTTTGGACCCCCCGAAAGTTGAGGAGGTGGGACTCAAGGCGAAGGGCGAGGCTTGAGGTTTAAGGAATGTAGGGGTGCTTAGGGGCCCGCATGTCGCGTACGCGTCGGCTGCTCCTGGTGGTCGGTATGCCTCTAATTCCATAATCGATGCATTCAAACTAAATAACGTATGTTATGTCTGAGCTTACACAAACAAACGTCCGCCCACAGAGGCATATTAGATATCTACAAACCCCTTCCCACTTCAGTTGGCACACTTCAAGATTTGTACCAAAATATGCCTTTATAAACTAAACATGACGAAACTATTTACTTTTAAAACAATTTATTATCTCAAAAACATTTTAGATACACTCTAGTCGTAAAAAATACATATTTGAAATCACTTAGACCTATAACTAATAGAACATCTGAACACATTAACAATGTACGAATAAATGCGCGAAGTTAACAAAGCAAAAAATGAAATATTACCATTGGGTAACATCACCTTTGTTTTTTATTACGGAGAAATTCTTTGGGGCATAGTATTAGCCAAGTTTTGGCAAAAATTTGGTGTAAAACAATCCCATATTTCTTGAAGCTTTTGTCTCAGTTCGGTGATTGTACGAGCAGGATGTTGTCGTAGAACCTTCATCTCGTGCCACAAAGTTTCAATAGGTGGTACATTATTTTTTTGCATCCATTTTATAGCCTTTTTTGATGTATGGCATGCTGCACCATCTTGCTGAAACACAAAATCTTGGCCGGATGTCAAACATTCTTCCATCACTGGTAAACGCGATTCTTCTAAAATTGCCAAATATTTGTTTGTATCCACATTTCCATCAATAAAATGAAGTTTTCGTACTCGTTTTGATGACATACTACCCGAATTTCACTTTTCTCTTCAGACAGTCAACATGGAATGCTTGTTTTTTTTGCGAATAACTCTACTGCGACTGTCACCAACACAAGCTTCGAATCGGGCCTCATCACTCCATTGTATTGCACACCATTGTTGAGGTGTCCATTGTCTATGTTCTTTAGCCCATCTAAGCCGATTTTTCTTTTGCGGTGGAGTTAATAGTAGCTTTTCTTTGGCCTATAAACAAGTTGTACAACTTTAGGGTTTCTACTTTTTTTTTTATAAGAGAACTTACCTTGCAAGTGCTAAATCACAGTTTGTGGGCGTCTCTATGAGTTGTGGACCTCGAAATTCTCCTTCCAACAGCGTCACTCCACAGAGCACTTAATCGTAAATAATTGGCACGCCTGTTTTTCATGATTATTTTTCTTAATGCTCTTCGGTCGGCATTTGTATATTACTGTTTTTTCACATATCGTGGCTTAATATTAACTGAACCAGTTAGGTTACATCCTCTAACAATATTTCTCACACTGTACCGTGATAACTCTAAGAAAGTTGCAATTTCTGAGTTTGATTTCCCAGAATTAAAAAATTTATTTATCAGTAACCGAATTTTCTCACTAATAACATTTCCTCTACCCATTTTGAAAACCTTAACCACCCAAAACTATTTTAAACGTATTCTGACAGCTGTGATTAATAAAAACAATTGTCATGCTTTTATTTTTCACAGTCACCTATGCGTTATAGACTTATTTTGCATTGAAATGAAAATAGGTTGATATGCTGTAATTGCAACAGGTGTTATTTTTATGCTGCAAATTTGATTAGGGAGTGATAAAGTTGGTGTTTTCTACTATGTATTATCAAAATATTTATTGTTAATATTTTAAACCCTGCTACATTTTGCTGTGTTTAATAAGAAAAAAACTAAGATTTCAATAGTTGGGCCAACTGAAGTGGGAAGGGGCTCGTGCGAGTTAGGAAATTGGATGTATAAAGTGATGTCGGTAGTTACAGTGTGATCCGTCAAAAGCCGTGAAATGAACTATATTATCGTTAATATAAGTAATATTTCATTTGGATTGTATGGTGAGGTTTTTAACAAGTGAAACGTGAAGCAAAATGTTAAAAACATGTCCAACAGGCCAAAACCTAATTTTATGTCATTTGTTCTGCAAAATACACACATAATGCAGACAAATGCTTGGTTTATTTTTTATCTTCTGCTGCCGTGTTCACAATAATCTTTAAGAGGTCCGAGGAGACCGCTGTGACATGGTGGGAAACATATGCCAAGCACGCCATGGCAGTCCGATTTTGATGGTTGCAAGTGATGAGTCGGAAGGTGATCGTAAAATCGAACCATTTATGGATTTATTGATGAAGAAATTTCAAGAATCCTACATTTCTAACTAAGAGTTCTGCATAGATGAAGGTCTACCATTTATGGGGTGAAAATATTTAAACTTTGTTGTGGATCGAGTTTCATTTGGAACATGAAGTTGTATTGTGGAAAAAACATAAAGATGCTGGCATATCTGTTAGAAGTAATACATTTATGCATTTATCACAGAAACTTCTCGATTCGGTGCGTATTGGAGTTTGGAGTTGGCTAACAGATTGCTGGATTTAGTAGGAACTCTAAGAGCAAATCGCAATGGAACCCTATAGTCTAATCATATTAGCAAATTTCTCCGAAACAGTTGTAAAGTCTGGTTTTATTGGTGCAGCTTAACCTAGGGGGTACTTAAAACATGGACGTATAAAACGGACACACCAATTTTTGTGTTCACAGGAACGAAAAAACTTTGCAGCAAAATGGCAAAATGCAGGTTTTGGCACTTGTTGGTAATGCGATGATAAATATGGGCATTTAATTGAAATTGTCGAATCCATGGGATTCATACTTCTTGATAAGAACAGCAAAATTGGGGTATATTGGTCAAGTAATTTTTTGAGAATTTCTAATTGTTTATCCCAAAACACTTGTCTTCCGGCCATCACTACTAGTTTATTGAACAATATACAGGGCTGGTTCAAAGAGCATTTAATAGAAAAATACACGCGTTTACATTGCCGATATGAATCGCAAACCATTCCGAAGGATAAATGTTATTTTTATGCGAAAAACGAATTTTACGTTTTTTTTCTTCTACGCAAATTCAAACATGTATTTGTGAGCAATTGAATTTGTTTAGGAGACAAAACATAACCCATGCTTTTTTGCATAGAAATAACATTTATCCTTCGGAATGGTTTGCGGTTCATATCGGCAAGGTAAACTAGTGTATTTTGCTATGAAATGCCCTTTAAACTAACCCCGCATATTGCTCAATAAACTAGTAGTGATGGCCGGAAAACAATTAGAAATTCTCAAAAACTACTTGACCAATCTAATTTTTTGTGGTTAGTTAGAAGTAGAATCCTACGAATTTGGAGATGTTCAAACACCTGCAAGAAACCATCGTCGCATTACCAATAAGTGCCAAAACCTGCAGTTTGCCTCATTTTGCGGCCATAACTTGTTTGCTAGTCGGATCTTTTTACGTGTAGTCTCGTTTTGTAGGTCTCATAAATACTTAAAAATCTTATATAAAGAGTTCTTTCGTTCCTTCCAACACTTTCGATTGAATCCCAAAAAAACACTCTTTCTCATTTTTTGTTTTCGAATAAAAAGTTTTCCCACACAAAATTGGTGTACCCACCTTATGCGTCCATATTTTAAATACCCCTTTGACCAACTTGAAGCAATCGTTTAATATGATTAGACTACTAAGGAGGTAACAAATAAAATGCTTAATATTGGATAAATTGTGGCAAAGAAAACGATGTATGGATTATAAAGTGGAAGACAAGTGTGATGTGCTGATATTATCCACCAAGCATACAGATGAAATTGTAATGGTACCCAAACAAAATGGAGATGTAGAGAAACCTGTAGCACTCTTGGAGTTCAATTGTGCAGTGAAGTAGTATAGGAAAATTGCAATAGAATTGATACTTGGGTCTGTTCTGGTGATTGCATATTTTCTTTTTAAAGCCATAGATAACCGGCCAGTTTCCATCACAGATTTCAAACAAAGCATTGTAGAGAGCCTCATGTTTGCAGGAAATGTGTCTAATCTGCCCTCTGCGTCAAAGGCGTACAGACGACGAGAACGACATGTTCTGACAAAAAAAGGAAAAGCACATACAGTAGGACGATATTCTAATAAACCAAAAAATTAAGTATCGAAGTAACCATGCATTGTGACAGTTGTGAAGGGAATACTCACTTTTGCCTCGACTGTATGCCTATATTATAACTTATTTTATTCCTACTCAGTTCTACTGAAATCTTGTTTATTTTTGACAAAGTTGTTGTACAGGTTCAGTACTTGGGAGTAAATGATGCAAAAAACTGATAATTCTGTTAAAAAAATACACCAAAAAGTTGCCATATGACTATAATCCACACCAGCCACAGCGGCCCATATCTAGCATTAAGATGAACTCAGATATGGACCTCACGCTGGATTGACGGTGCAAATATACTAAGTGACACCATCTTATTCAGAGCTTCAAAAATATCTGTACCCTTGGTTGTACCATGGAAAGGAGTAAGGTGAAGCATCTCCTCTGCTACACTTAAGTCGTCTTGAATAGTTTGGATAAAAATTACATGCTGGCTAACGTCAGACAGATCAGTGCTTTCATCCAGGCATAGCGAAAAATATAATAAGTTACATATAAATCCGAACACCCAGTTTAAATGGTTTTATTTTAATAAAATTTTGTATAAGTACTTGATGAAGCATAATAAGTAAATGATAAAAATTTCAAAATGATTGCACTGCTTTAAAGCCCTTTGACCTTTAATAATGTGTGGATGCACCCTGATGTGCTACGCATTCTCCAACGAGCCTAGGAATGCTTCTGATCAGGTGGTCAATGTCCTCCTGTGATATCTCATTCCAGGCAACCACCAACTCCTCTCGAAGTGCCTCTAGAGTCTGAGGAGGACGTTGCAAATTGAGCAATCCGCTACCCATCATATCCCACACGTGCTCAATTGGGGATAAGTCGGGAGATCTTGGTGGCCATGGTAACAATGTGACATCATTATGTTGAAAGAAGTCTATTGTGACTCTTGCAACATGTGGTCGGGCATTATCTTGTTGGAAAGATGGATCTGCCAGGGTGTCAAGATAGGGTAAAAGATGGGGTTCTAGAACTGAAGATTAAAGGTGACCTGGAACCATAAGCTATAGCACCCCAAACCATAACTCCAACAGTATGATGATCATGTCTTTCAACAAAAAACTGTGGATTCCTCCTTTCACCACGTCGCCTTCTAACCCTTACACCGACGTAATCTCCTTGAGTGGTGCAGACAACGGTCACTCTGGGATCAGGAATGGAACAGTATTGTCTTTAGTGACGAGTCTCGATTTTGTTCAGGCATGCACGATGGTCGTGCCAGGCTTAGAAGGCGACGTGGTGAAAGGAGGAATCCACAGTTTTTTGTTGAAAGACATGTTCATCACACTGTTGGAGTTATGGTTTGGGGTCCTATAGCTTATGGTTCCAGGTCACCTTTAATCTTCATCAGAGGTAACATGAACGCGCAGCGTTATATCCACGAAGTTCTAGAACCCCATCTTTTACCCTATCTTGACACCCTGGCAGATCCAACTTTCCAACAAGATAATGCCCGACTACATGTTGCAAGAGTCACAATAGACTTCTTTCAACATAATGATGTCACATTGTTACCATGGCCACCAAGGTCTCCCGACTTATCCCCAATTGAGCACGTGTGGGATATGATGGGTAGGAGATTGCTCAATTTGCAACGTCCTCCTCAGACTCTAGAAGCACTTCGAGAGGAGTTGGTGGTTGCCTGGAATGAGATATCACAGGAGGACATTGACCACCTGTGGCTTTAAAGCAGTGTAATCATTTTGAACTTTTTATCATTTACTTATTATGCTTCATTAAGTACTTATACAAAATTTTATTGAAATAAAACCATTTAAACTGGGTGTTCGGATTTATATGTCACTTAGTATAGATACACAGCAGTCCATGCGGACCGCAGTAGCATGATAGCCATGGCGTTGAACGAGTTGAAGCAAATTGCCATATTGTGTAAACGCAGCATAATGTCGGGGATTCCAACGGTATAATACTTGAAAGCAATTATAATTAAAATGTTAAGAATATAACTTACACTGTCGGTACATATCTCTCGTCAAACCTCTTATCTTTGTATGCGATTAGGAGACATGTCTTTCCCGTTGCACCGTCTCCCACCACTGTTATCCTGATTGTCCTCTTCGAAGCGGTAGCCATTTTTACCAATCACCGTTCACATCCTACAACACATCAGCATTTCCCACGGAATATCTGCTTCAGGCTTAAACGCCCTTGGGGCAAGTTTTCCTAAAAACACTGGATTTCAATATTAGATTTCGGTAAAATTGGCTGCAAACAGTGATAAAACTCTACATACGTACGGAGCAATGTAATTCTTATCTCGTTTTGTTCTAGATAAGATCAGATAAGTTTATCGTATAAATGTAAGTGTGTCAGAGGAACGTATAAATATTTCTAATATGCCTTACACTATTGCTATTGTCTGAAATGGACCGATAAGATTATTCGAACAGCGATACCGAGGAAATTTACAATGCGTTTGACACGAGACAGTTGGAAATGCTTAAGCTCTTTGTGCAAATTTCTTAAATGCTGGATAAAGATAATCATCCACTTTTTGAATATAAAGTTTCTGACAAAAATGGTGTGAAGTAGATTGACTCGATACGTCTCACGCCTTCAAAGCGATTTATACAGACTGTAAGAAAAGTTTGTAAAGCATCGAATTCTGACGAATGACTCATCGATTTTTTTAAATTAGTAGGTTTAGGTTCGAAACCATGGCGGATCCGTAGATGATATCCGCAATGTTGCTAAGTCTACAGTTTTTCAGAAACTGATAGCAACTTTTGTTTACATTTTATTCGATATTTGTGTTCTGCGAGAAATTCTTTTAAAGACGGAAATATTTCTTCCTTGCAGAAAGATCTTGATTCAAGAGCTACCAGATGATGATTTTGACAGGCGATTACAGTTCTGGTGGACATGTGTTATAGAAATTAACACTTTTTTGCGCGAAATAATGTTTTCGGATGAGCCAAGTTTTCCTTAGAACGGAACTCTTAATCCCCTTATCTGCCGCTACAGGGCCAGGAAAGGTCGTCATTGGGTACGGGAGCATCATACAGAATATCCATAAAAAATTAATGCTTGGGCCGGTATCGTAGGTCAAAAGATAATCGGTCCGTTTTTCATGGAAGAAAATTTAAACGCTGACAGATATTTGCATCTTTTTAAGGAATGACGTTGTCCCAGCTTTGACGGAAATATCTCCTAATCGTTGTAAGTAACTTTTTGTTGCTTAGGCGAAAAAAATTTCTTTTATTTCGAAAACTATGAGGTTTACCTCAAAGTACGTTCAAAAAGTTTTCAGAATTTCTCGCACAAGAAAAGTATCGGATAAAACTTATAGCATCCCATAAGAAAAACGAAAGTTGCTATCGGTTTCCGAAAAACGGTAGATCTGGCAACATTGCGGATATCAACGGGTCCACCGTGGTTTCGAATCTAAGCTACCCAATTAAAAAAAAATAGATGAGTCATTCTTAATAAATTCGATGCGTTCCAAACTTTTCTTACCGTCTGTATGTAATAGGAATATAATAATAATAATAATAATAATAATAATAATATTTATTTACTCAATGTACAAAGATAACAAACAATATGAGTAAATAAATATAAAATCAAAACAGGCCCAATAGAAGGCATCGCCTGTACATGGACCAATAATTTTAGTTGAAACTGTAGAATGCAATATGATAATAAAGAAACAATATCTTATCTGTGCTTCATAGATATATCCAAATCATTCGGCTCAGTGGATAGAATTGTAATGTGAGGTAAACTGAACAACTGTAATGTGAACAGAAATTTAATAAAAAAACACACAATGCATATATACAGTGTGGTGCATCGAAAACGAAACAGACGCATTTACTGGCAACTCAGTTTTTTTTTTTTGAAAAACGCTCAGACCCGTCGATTTTGTTTTCGAGGGGGACACAAGATTGGTAAAAAATCACGTTAACACGTGCAGCCCCCTAAGCGGGGGTGACACCACCCCCAAAACCTTAAATGGAAAGGGGGGTCGAGTGATACCTTATTTTAAAGGTCTTTCAATTCCCTTTATAATGATATAAAATTAGTGTACTTCAGTTCAGTAGTTTTGAAGATTTATTGATTTAAAGCTTAAATAAAAATAATACATCATCATTAGTGAAGATCAATACATTTGGCAGCAAAGTAATTTCAAAATGATAAATGAACTGACCCGTTAGGCAAGTAAATGTTGAAAATGGCCACCATGACTCTCCATGCAATAATAACTATTTTGCTCAAAACGTTACCGTACATTTTGCAATATTTGAGGAGTAATTTGAAGGCACTCATTCAGAATTCTTTGTCGCAGGTCAACTAATGATGTTGGCTGAGTAGCATAGATTTTGCTTTTCAATGACCCCACATAAAGAAATCCAAAGGTGATAAATCTGACGATCTTGGGGACCATTCAGTGACACCTCTTCTACCAATCCATCGATCTGGAAACGTGTGATCTAAATATTGTCGAACACGTAATGTGTAATGTGGTGGGGCACCATCCTGTTGGAACATCAACCTATTCGCAATGTACCGCCGATCATTCTGATTTTCAATTATGGCTGTTAATGCAGGATCTATGGCGTCCTCCAGCAATTCAAATACATTTCACCGGTTAAATTTCCAGGTAAGAAAAAAGGACCAACTGAATGGTCGCCAAAAATACAAGCCCAAACATTTAATTTTTGTGGCTGCTGTGTATGAACCTCATGATAAATTCTGGGATTAGAATCGGACCAATATCGGCAGTTATGAGAATTTACTACGCTATTTAAGAAAAAGGAACATTCGTCGGAAAAGCAAGTGTTGAATAGAAAATGTTCATCGTTTATAGTTCGTTCACTCATATATTCACAGAATTGTAATCGCCGATCAAAATCGTCTTCATTAAGTTCTTGTACCAGGTGAATTTTATACGGATTAAAACTATGGGCCTTTAGAATCCGTTGGACAGTACGTCGACTAACACCACACACAGTGTCCAATTTGCCGGTACTTAACGTAGGATCTACAAAAAATTTCCCTAAAACCCCCAACTACAAGTTCTAGGACATACTTTCGATGCTGTTCTCATGTGCGTTTTTTATTGGCGACTGACCCAGTTTCCCAAAATTTAGCTACAAGTTCTAGAACATATTTTCGATGCACGTTACTGTTCCATTGTCGCTCATTAAATATTTCTGCTGTTCTATTAGCGCACTGATTATTTCCGAAAAATATTTCGATAATTTCAACTCTTTCTGCTGTGGAATATACCATGGTTAATTTATGAAATAAAGCGTTACAAGTTATTTTAGCAACAAAGTTTGGTAAAATCAATCGCAAACTATGTACTAAATTCCTATTTAAAATAAGTACGAGATATTTCCTTATCTTTCTTCAAGAAATAACTTTTTTGCCACAAAAAGCGCTCCAATAGCTATTTCCAACAACAAAATGATAAACAAACCATGGGCATACAGAAGAAAAGCATTTACTTATTAAGTAAACTCTTTTAGTCAAATTTCTTCTGAAAGTAGAACAAACTAATCTGATGTACCTATTAAAGTCTACTGAACTGAAGCTCATGTATTTTACATCATTATAAAGGGAATTGAAAGACCATTAAAATAAGGTATCGCTCGACCCCCTTTCCATTTAAGATTTTGGGGGTGGTGTCACCCCCTTTGAAAGGCTGCACGTGATAACGTGATTTTTTTGCCAAACTTGTGTCCCCCTCGAAAGCAAAATCGACGGGTCTGAGCGTTTTTTTAAAAAAAAACTGAGCCGCCAGTAAATGCGTCTGTTTCGTTTTCGATGCGCCACCCTGTATAAGAATACCAACAACTATGTAAGAACAAAAAGTAGAAATTTACAACTACAACAGGAGCGAGACAATGAGAAACATTGAGCCCAAGTCCCTTCACAGTACTAATGGACAAAATTATAAAAGAATGTGGAATTAGAAATAAGAAAAAAACGTGGGGATACTGCAATATGGAGGGGATGAATATCAACCAACTGGTACTTGCTGATCCTTGAACTGTTATCAAACAAAAAAGAAGACCTACAACATAACCTTGATGTATAGAATGGGAAATTCAGAAAATATAAACTGAGAATAAATATTTCTAAAGGCTTACATTAGATAGACATCCGATTAGAGCAACAAATAATGTAACGAATAACAGTTTAAATATTTAAAAATAATGATAACAGAGGATGGAAGAGTTGAGGCAGAATAAAAGCAACTACAAGACTATACTTCTAACTAAATAAACACCTATTTAACAATTAGAAATATCTACAAAAACATAATTAAGGATGTTCAGCTCACTGTATATCCCTACCCCAACATATGGTTCAGAAGTGTGGATGTTGAGTAAAAGACAGTGACATAAAATACAAGCAAGTGAAATGAAACTTCTAAGAAGCATTGCGGGTCTGAGGATTATGGACAAAGTCTGGAATGTAAAAATAAAAAGATTTTATACCTGTAGAAAAGAAGTGGTTTGGACACGTGGTTAGAATGCCTGTATTTGGGAATAAGGGGGTGGAGAATGGGTACATTTTAGTCAAAACCCAGAAGGAAGTAGAATGACGAAATTCAGGAGTACTTATGGCAAAGGCATTTAGACTGGAAAGTAGCAGAAGTGTTAGCTAGAGACAGATCAAAATGGAGAAGAAAGATAAGGGATAACTGAAAAAGCGTAGAAAGATATCAACCTCTACACTGGCTATGTCCGGTAGAAGAGGAGCGGATTAAGTGCCGTATCGTCAGTCGTTCCTAAAATTGTATGACTCATAGTATTCCCTCTCCTTCAGAAAGGGCGGGATATTTCTAGATTTCTACTGCTTCATGTCAGCGACAGTGCCCTCCTATTGTCAGGCTAGGTTTTCTTCTTGAATTGTAGTAAATTTCAGGCTATATAACAGATGATATAAATCAAAACTATGAACAATTCGATGCAAACAGACGTTTGTAACATAACATCAAAATAGAGCGCTGACATGAAAGAGTAGAAAAATAAAGTAGAGCAGGCCATAAAGGCGTCCTACAATTTTAGGAACGGCTGACGATTTGATGATTTCCATTAGTGCACTGTTTGGGCGTTTCGAAAAAAAAAAACATCTGGAAAAATGGAAAAAGAGCAGTATCGGTCGATGATTCGATTCTTGTTTTTGGAAGGAGATTCGCACAGCGAAATCAAAGAGCGCTTGGATGATGTGTACGTTGACTCTTCTCCTTTGCTGGTGATCGTCAAAAATTTGTTTAACGAGTTTGAACGTGGTCGCATGCCGGTTTTTGTTTATCCACGTCCCCGAAAACCCCTTACCACGAAGGATAACGTGACAAGAATCCACGATCTCGCATTAGCAGATCACCGACTGAAGGTGCACGAGATAGCTGAAATACGAGCTTGTCCGTAAAATAAGTTCCACGGGCTGCCGCTGGCGCTAGGATCGTTTCTATGCACAGCCAGGCAACAGAGGCAGATTGTTTGGTACCCCCACTCCAATCCCTCACCAAGCCAGCGTCGCTGCGACGTTTAGTCTTGGCTCAGCAGCCATTAGCGATGGCGATTGCGTCTCCCGCCAGCTGCGAGTTGCGGTCTGTTATTCGTTTCCTGGCCGCTAAGAAGAAATCGGCGGAGGAAATTCACGAAGAACTTTGTCAAGTGTATGGAGAAGACTGTATGAGCTGCGGGATGGTGCGCAGATGGGTCAGGGACTTTAAAAATGGCCGAACAGACGTCCACGACGAAGCCCGTGCAGGGCGGCCATCGGTTTCCGACGAAACAATTGCCAAAGTCGAAGCGGCAATGCTTGAAGATCGACGGATTACAGTTCGGGAGCTGTGCACAAAGATTCCGGAGGTCAGCAAAACCACAATTGACAAGATTTTGACTTAACATTTAGGCTATTCAAAGGTCTGCGCAAGATGGGTACCAAGAATGCTCACTGCAGACCACCGGCGGCAGCGGGTTGAAGCGGCCCAAGAATTTCTCGCTTTTCACGGAACAACCGAAGAGGAATTTCTGGACTCTATTGTTACTGGTGACGAGACCTGGGTACACTACACCACACCGGAAACAAAGGAGCAATCGAAGCAGTGGAAGCACTCTTCTTCACCAAGAGCAAAGAAGTTCAAACAAATCCTGTCTGCCGGGAAAATCATGGCTAGCGTTTTTTGGGATCGAAAGGGCGTATTGTTGTGCGAGTTTATGCCTCGCGGGACAACAATCAATGCTGACCGGTACTGTGAGACCTTGAAAAAATCGAACCACAGCCCTCATCGAAAGATTTGGATGGAAAATGGTGTCTCACCCACCCTACAGCCCAGACTTAGCACCAAGTGACTTCCGTCTCTTCCCTGAGTTGAAGAAAAACCTTGGCGGAACCCAATTCCAGACAGATGAAGAGGTGCAAAACGCGGTTGTTAGTTTTCTACACGGACAGGCGGCAGAGTTCTATGACTCTGGTTTGAAGAATTGGGTGCCTCGAATGCAGAGATGCACAGAACGCAACGGCGATTATGTAGAAAAATAAAAGAAAGACTGAACTTTCCAAAAATGTATTTACTTTGCAATTAAACCAATTTTTTTATATGAAAAAAATTTGTGGAACTTATTTTACGGACACGCCTCGTAGTAGGTATCTCAAAAAACTGCGTGCATTAAATATTGAGCATGAGAAAGCGATGTGTGCAGCGTTTGCTCACTCTGGACAACAAGCGCAACCATGAGACCACTTCAGAGCAGTGTTTGACGCTATTTAAGCGCAATCCAAAAGAGTTTCTGCATCGTTTCGTGTCCATCGACGAAGGTATCTACCAAAGTCCAAGCTACAGTCGAAACAGTAGATTTCATCCGGCGAACGTGCTCCAAAGAAGACGAAGACTGTCCTATCGGCCGGAAAGGTGAAGGCCGCCGTTTTCTAGGATTCACAAGGTGTGATCTACATTGACTACCTGGAGAAGGATTAAACGGTCACACGGCTAAAGCCATCCAATTATTGAACCGATTGCTGTCCCGTCCACCGTATTTTCTGGATTTGACTCCGTGCGACTTCTTTTTGCTTCCAAACTTGGAGAAATCACTCGTCGGCCAGAAATTCAGGTTGAATGAGGAGGTAATCGCCACCACGGATAAGACCTAAAAGGAGACTGTGTTGAGAAATAAATCGCCACCTTTCAGAAACTTTCGTATCTCTTTTGTAGGCTTATCGGGCAGCCCTCGTATGCACTATCATCCAGAAAATTTTTATACACCCTCTGTCATCCCGATACAACCCCTAAGTCCCCATTTTTTTTTTTAAAAATCAGTATCCTCTGAACTCTCAAAAACAAAGATTGAATGATTTTTTTTTAGTTCTCTCTTCCGTCGCTGGACCGATTTTCATCAACTATTAAATATCTCCTTCTGCAGAGAAATACAGGGTGACTTCGAAGTTGAGTCATTTATTTCAACAGTGAGTAGATCTGATCAAAAGAAATGTTTTTTTCCTTTAACATTTTTCTGGTAAAATTAAAGTAACAAAGTTATAGCCCTTTGGAGGTTTGAGTACCGCCCTGTCTCAATAATAATATTATGTGCTCGTGTTTGGCAACAACGGATATAATCCGCCTTATCGGTTCATCGCATCTCGGAAACAAAAAGCGAAAGAATTTGGAACGACGTTTTTACAATTATTTTGTTCAGTTGTATACAGTCAGTGTCAGTCGGTAACGTGTGAGTGAATAATGGTATCTGTTGCGTGGCTCAAACGAAATAAAAAATGGCACATGTTTATGCGGATCGGTTTCCCAATCGAGTGCAACCAACCCCTCGTGCCTTTGTTAATGTAGTACAACAGGCTCGTGAATCAGGTGACTTAAGACCTCACAGGGGAGAGCATACCGGTGCTCCAAGACCTCACGATCAAATCTTCCTTCTACAATCATTATCTGAAAATTAATGACTCAACTTTAAAGTCTATATTAAACATTTTAGGTGCAATCCAAAAGTTATCTTATTGAAAACTTTTTCCGATTTACTTCATACTATAGGTACATTTATTTCCTATCCTGCAAATATTGTAATTATTTTCTGAATCACTCTGTGTAGAGTTTGCTTATACAGGATGATCCAAAAATAATGACTTGTTAACAGGATCGTTAACTTGCTTCAAGGCTGCACGGTCGTTGGCCCTCATTCTTTGATCAATCAGATGACCATTAAGCTAAATTTCAACGCTGACATTGTATCCTTAAGCTTCCTTCTCTCTACAACATTTCGCCACAGCTCATAAATTGGCTTTGCGAACATAAAATGCAAATTTAGTCACATTCGGTATCATCGATCAACATCCTTAATACGAATTTATAGACCGGAATTGAAAACCAGGCTTCCTGTTCTCTTTCGGTCCTGCAACGAGATGCTGAATACAGATTGTAGGATTTTATGGGTTTTACGGAATGCCCCACATGATGAATCTGCTGTTCTGTTTCCTGCGAAATCCTGCACGAGAATTATATGGTAGTTGTCGCTATGCTTCGATTGAATTCTATTATGTGGAAGCTAATGCTCAAAAAGTGCATCCTGCCACAAAGGTTCCTCCAAGACGAATTTCTTTATCGTCGAAGTATGGTATACTTCTTTCAAATAGACCGATACAGGTTTTCCACCGGTACTGTTAATAAGCCGATACCAATAGATTAAGAGGATGTCTTTTAAGTTTTGCATATGGAAATAAAACAACACTGTAGGTAGTTTTAAATGACTTTATTGTTTTTCGAAGAATTCTCCACGAAGATTAATATACATCGCGGCCATCTGTTTCGAAGAACTTCGAGAACGGATGACTTTTGTTGGTTTTTCTTCATCTTGGAACACCCAAACAGCCGACGGTCGTTTATTTTCTGGTTTATAACAGTAAATGCACGATTCATCACCACTAACAATGCTGTACACATTTTGTGAGTTTCCGGAATTGAAACGGTCAAGCGTTTTTTGACACCAATTAACCCTGGCTGTTTTCTGCTCTTCAGTCAACAGGTAGGGTATCCAACGAGAAACTAATTTTCTTACTCCTAATTCTTCATGTAAACTTTTTTGAATTGAGGTCTTTGAGATATTCAAGGACGCCTCAATCTCGCGATATGTCACATGTCTATCTTCAATGATGAGTTTGCGCACAGTATCGACGTTTTCCTGGGTGACTGCCGTTTTTGGTGCACCCACCCTGGGATCGTCGCTAAGACTCACCCGTCCACGTTTGAATTCTCCATACCAACGGGAAATTGTCGACTGATCTGACGCGTCTTTGCCGAAACCAGCCAGTAACCCAGCAAGGCATTCTTGTTGCGTTAATTGTCTATGAAAGTTGTAATAAATTATTGCGCGAAAATGTTCTCGGTTGAGTTCCATTTTTCTAATGACCTGGTGACACTTAAAAAGCCACTGTGGCGAGAACACTGCACGTATTGTTGTGAAACTTTGAATTTAAGTTTACTAAAGAGTGAGATTAAGATTCAGTACTGACGTTCGATCCGCGCGGCCTACTATGTTTCTACATGTATATGCAAAGCTTAAAAGACATCCCTCGTAAAGGCCGACATATCGGTGCTATCTACCTGTCGGCCATTCGCTTTTATATAATAACAGTAATGATAATAAAACTTTACGCCTCCGGGCAAAGCGATTTTCAGTAGCCGCTCAGGGTAGTGCATTAGTGTGAAATTTGGAATAGACAATTGCGCTATGGTCTCAAGACAGGACGATACGGCGATGGTGAGATGATGACGAGGGGGGGCCTGGCACAAACAAGAGGCATATGTTACATTTTCCACAGGATACAATACAAGATACATATGAATAGCCCGATATACATTTGAACAAAGACACTTAAGACTAAATACTTTTGTTTTTATTTTTATTAATTTTTTTGGAGAGCAACAGAGCAGTTCTCCGACAAACTTTATTCCATAGATGTCTTTACTTTTTGCAGCGTGCTGGTTATCAAATTTCGGTACAACTTCTCTTTTGTTTGTAACTGTTAATCTGGACACTCTCCGGCAGACGTTCAGAATTAATTTTATTAAATAGATGCTGTTTTAATCTTCCACCATCAATTTCTTTTGACGGCTTCAGGATTGAAATCTGTTCCTAATTTACTGTCTCCATTACTGCACTGCTATATGACAACTACTGACAGCAACTTAGCGTTTTGGCCACTTATGATTCTTGAAACTTAAGTTGATGCTAACTTTTGGAATCTTATGTGATGGATTTCAAGTACTAAAACTATACCATCTAAGCAAACTATTTTTAGATTCATATGGAATTCATTTTAGCAAATCTAATTGACACAAATAAACAGAACGTTTGCTGATCTAGGGCATTGATTCCCAAAGTGGTCTATATCGACCCCTAGGGGTCTATGACAACCTGCAAGGGGTCTACGTCAGCGAAAAAAAATTTGGGAGTCCATGAAATGAATATGGGGGTCCACGATAGTGGATCTCAACACATACACTGATAGTACCTATTTACTTACATCATAATATCTTATAATATCAAAACATATACATTATTTATAAAAGTACCTATGAAGTAAAAAATTTATTATATATGTTTATAAAATTGTGTAAGTTGTAGGATGTTGGTATTCGCTTTGTGGTCGCAATACATTTTGAACTCGTAAAAACCTGAGAGCCGCAGTCTCAGAGCTTCGCTACCTTGCACTGACTTGTTCAATTCGTCACTCTATAAATACGAATGTGGGACAAATACGTTTATTCATTTCCTGAATCTTGAAAAGGAAAGTGCTAAGAAAATATTTTAAAAAATATAAACAGATAGTATATCACACAAATTATAGTGAGTCAGTGTTATTTTGTTTGAGAGTGCTGGAGAAAAGTAAGTACATTATTTTTTATTAAATTTTAGTTTTGTACTCGTAGTTAGCAAAGATAGATGATAAATTACGCCAATCATGACTTAAGTTATTAGTAGTTAAATATTCAATCATGCAAAATTACACAAGTACTCCTCAATAGTTTCTTTTTAAATTGTTAGCAATCGGTAATATAATCACAGTGCAATCTCCGTAATTCGAGCTAATTGTTGCAAGATGTTCGAATTATGGAATGTTTTCGGAAAGCGGATGAACTTTACACGGACTCTAGCGAGAGAACACGTCTACAAGCGACATATACACATAGTCCTTAGCCTTAGAGATCCATCGAGTGGTACCTTCACTTTCGATAGTCCGAGACCTTGTCTTACTTACCAAGGAAAGAATTTATAGTTTTGAATTTCTCTGGTTTGTATTCAAACAAGTTCTAACATAAAAAATTGCCACCTGACGTGATGTTCAGAATGCAACCAAACTGTACAAGTTAGTCTTAAAATAAAAGCTGTCAATTATATTTGATTTCAAAATAAGCTTTGCACAAAACTCGCCAGCAGAAACACGTCTGGGGTCTTCTTCCTAAGACTTATTGTGTTGACATGTTTGAAATTTAAATTTGCTCTTCCCATCATTACATCTAACGGAAGCAGTTCAATGAACTGTCCTCGCGATTATTTTCGTCATGTTCTGCCTCACACCCTACAGGTTTACTTATTATGAAGACGCCCACAATAATTGCACTTCATAGTCCAGGAAATAGGTAAATATTTCCTACAATTTGGGCGGCAGTACATTTTTTTTGGTATCGATAGATAATTGCTTTCTAATGATGAGTTCAAATTGGCGTCTTGATAGGGCTGGAGGATTTGCCGCCATTTTGGTAAACACTTTTGATAAAAAATCTCGGAAACCATCGATCCTATGTAGGAATAATTTTATGAGAAAATAGATTTTACGAAAATTTGTCATGCATTCAACAGGTTCCGAGAAATGTAAGTGTGAAGTGGCTAAAAAAAACAACCTAAACGTATAAGGACTATTATCCTTTCTTCCAGAGAATACGATTTCCTACAAAAAAGTTACCGTAACAAAACTCGGGTCCACGTGTCAACACATGTTTTTACGTGGGGGTACTCTATTGGTCATTGCCTGTGGTCAATAATAATGTATCTCCTAAAAGTTTTGGCACAAAATTCATTGGTCTTAATTTTAACAAACACAAAATAATATAAAGTTGCCTTTGAAAACAAAAGTTCGTTCACTTACTTACTGTCAGTTGATATTAATTTTGAAGTTTTCGCTATATGATGTCGTATAAATTTGAAATAAGGAAAAGTATCCACACGTTGGTTGGGCGGATACCCAAAGCAGAAATCGAACATTAGCGGAGTGCGAACTGGGAATACTATGTCTGAATCTTCCAAAAAGTGGAAGGTCAGATCTCCTAAGAGCACGATATTATTAAAATTGAAGGGGAATGGTATTAAATATCGAAAGAGACTTAAGTGCCTTAAGTGCCACCTAATACTCTTTCGTACATCAAGATGCTGTCGTCAACTGAGGCGGTTACACTTTGCCAATGAAAAAAATCATCATTATAGACTACGTAGAGGAATCCCCTGGCAATGTTAAATACAAACATAAAGCGAAATTTGCAGATAAAATCATTGTCTGGTGCGCAATTTCTAACAGGGGTGTATCCCAACCTTTTGTGGGAGGAGTGAGGGGTGCAGCCTTGTATAGTCAGAACTATATAGATAACTGCTTTTTCCAAATTGCTTCAGTTTGTCCATGAACATCATTCTAATGACCATATCATGTTTGGCCAGACCTAGTATCATGCCCTTACTCAAGAGATGCCCAAAACTGGCTTTGACAACACAACATAGGGTAACTATACGTAAATCGTACCCCTAAGCCATTTTTATTTTATAGGGATTGTTAATACTTAAACAACAACAGCAAGCATATAAACGTAAACTTCATTTAATTCTTAAGCTTATTGTTACAACTTAATACACATAAGAACTTGAAAACACTGAAAATTTTCGGTATCAAAAAATCGTGTAAAAAGTACGAAATAGGAGCATTGATCTTAATTCGTACCTTGGTGTGCTTAAATCGTACTTATTCACGTACTACAATTGTCGCATTGATATGTAATAGTCTCCTTATCAACTCCAACACATAGTTCATGTACTCAGAACTTGCAAACTGTGCACTGAATCATACTTTCTTTTCTATTTTCGTTACAAATTATGCAGTGCCATTCTCCATTTCCACAGGTTTCTGATGTCCCCTTTTTTTCCGTGTTGATTGTTTTTGGTTCCTTTGATTTATTCTTGTTGGCGTATCACTTGGCTTCTTTATTTAGGTTTAATTTTACTTTCTTCTTCTCATTTTCATCAGTTTCCTTTTCTAAGTCATTTTTGTATGGACTTTCGGTTATAACTTGAGCTGCTATAGTACCTTTTGACAGCCTACAGTATATTCAGATAAGAGATAGACCGGACATAAACAAGACCACGTGATTATCGAACGCTGTAACATTCGGCAGGGACGTATTAAGAGTCACGCAGTACATATTTTAGATAGTAGATGCTGCTTTGCGTAACTTTGTAGTAAATTAGCACAATTCGGTGTGTATACGATTGGTGATGGATATAGGATCATGTGGGGGTGGGGTAAGAAATATATAATGATGTAAATATACATAAGGGTTTCAAAATTTTCGCTTCGATTTCCAACTTCGGATGCCGTCTGATGTTTGGTGAAATACAGTCGAATATAATCTCAAAATGGCGTTTAAATTAGCCTAAATTAAAAATAATCGTATATCTCTTAAAATTGCTTTTAGAATATTGATTAGTATATTTTTTGATTTCTAGGTAAATATGTAACCAAATTAAAACGTTCAAAACGTAAAAAAATGTGCATGGTTGAACATTGTCAGAAAGTATTTTCTTGAATAGGTTTTGCCAAAATGGGTTCAAAAATGTCAATAATTAATTAAAAAATACAGTAGCTTTATAATTACTTATAACTTACCGAATTTGATGAACGACATCTTTTATTGGAAAGATGAGCTTGATGAGCTTTCATCATCGCTACTGCCTGAAGCACCAACGTCAATAATGAATGGCTCGACTTGTTCCTCTAAAATGTTGTCCAGTTCCCACATTCTCTTTTCAACTTTGTCTTTCACGTGCTTAATACAGTTTTCCCATTTTTGCGCTGTTATTAATTCTAGTGTTTCTTTGAAAAGTCCTTTGAGGTCACAAAATTTAAAAGTTGTATTGTGCTTAGCTATATAATTTTTAACCTCTGCCCATATGAGCTCAATGGGATTGAGCTCGCAATGGTATGGAGGTAAACGGATCACAGTTTTATTTTGACTTGCTGCCATTTCGTCAATGGCGTATTTTTGATATTCCGCCTTGTGATCCTTGACAATTCTTAATAATTGTACTTTCAGCATTGCTTCTTCAAAGTTGATATTTTTCGAACGGAGCCAATTTTGAACATCAACTTTCCTTGAAGCCGTTGTTGGGACCTTCTCCATTCTTCGAGAATGATAAGGCGCATTATCCAACACAATTACTGCGTTTTCCTCTAAGTTCGGTAAAATTTTTGAAAAGCACTGTTCAAACGATTCGCCATTCATTTCCTCGTGGTAATCTCCAGCTTTCTTAGACTCAAAGCACCACAGACCGTCAACAACAAATCCATCCTCACTGCCAATATGGCAGATAATGGACCTTTTCCGTTTACCTGGAAATCGAAGTACTAACTGGTGTAGATTTATTTCAATAAACGAACCTTTTTCAAATGTTTTCATCACATTCAGCGAAAAAACATTGAGACATGAGTATCAGATTGCTATAATTGGGATTATTTAGTCATATTGAAAGAAAGAATATTGAACGTCGTATGATTACTCAGCGCTTCACAATTTAATTTAAAGTTATAAACCTCTAAAAAATGAATGATCAGGAACCTGAAATACGCGCAAATATTAATATTAACAAATTATAACTTTATAAAGCTTAAAGTATGAATTAAAATGATTAGAAATATTAGGAACGGTACACAATACAAAACTTAGTAACTTTTTTTAAGTTTATAATATTCGACATATTTTAAGATTATATTAAAAAATTATTGAAATATCGAAAACACATAAAAACATGGCTTAAAAAAGTTCTAACAAATGAAAATGACAATAAAACATCCACGCATTTTATCGAAAGTTATAAAAGTTTTGTTACTTGTAATATGTTTTATCTGCCCCCTGGAATTAATGTTTAGAACCTTGTTCCCAAGGTTTGAAAAACATCCGATTGTTGTCTATTACTCGTATTTACCTGCTGGATTTTTTAATCCGGTGGACAGTCCATCTAGAAAGGCCCTCCTGGATGAAGTTACAGAATCATCAACCCATACTTTACTTGTAGTGTGTCCTGCGTTTACCCATGTTTCATCAAGGTAATAAATCTTCCTGTTTTGATTTCTATATTTCCCAATTTTTGTTAAATAATCCCTCCTCCATAGCACAATTTCTTCTCTATCCAGTAGTAAACTATTACGACCCCGTTTTTTCTATTTGAAATTTAAATGCTTCAGTAACGCATGGAAAGTTGATCGTTTGAAATTTGGCAACGTTGTATCTCCATTTACCTCCTGCAGTACTTTATCTATAGTAGGTATTTCATTCCTAAAGAAGAATTCGTGTACTTTCCTCCTAATCGCATGCTTATCAGCTTCATCCAATGATTTAACAATACTTTTGCGATGTTTACTGGTCATTGGCTCAGAAAAGGTGTGATTTTTTTTGTATTGTCTTAACACATTAAACACTGATGCGCGACACGCCCCAACTTTGTGAGAAACCTTCACAACAATTTCTTTGATGGTTGATGCCTCGTTCTCCTCGCGCTCGATCTTATATATATTCAAAAAGACCTCTTTCATTTCTGCACTCAGGTGTCTTTTTTTAGAGCGTTTCCTAGGTGGACTACAGAAGTTTACAACTTCATCGGCAGTATCTGTACTACTGGGCATTTTGCGCAAGCAGTTGATAACAATAACAATCAATAACAAGGTATAACAAGAACAACGACAAACTCAACAACTTAATAAGATAACAAACGAAAACGTCCAAAGAAATATCAAATTGCAATGATGCACACGACATACGTAACACGTCTGAACCTGAATGTGACTCTGCATTGATACGACTGCTCTGCCGCTCGGCATAGGCATTTAATTGCGAATTGACCAATGAGGGCTCCTGTTTTACGTCGAGACGGCGGCGTTAGCGTGAAAATCACCCGAACCTTTTGTTTACATCCGGTCTATCTCTTATCTGAATATACTGTATTTTGTACGATTTTAATTCTTGAAATCGGAGAAAGCTTCTAGAGATGGGACCTTATAAGTTGTGCTGAATCTTTTGGCTCACCTATTTTATGAGCAGAGCTAACGATCTCTTTTAAGGACATTTTTTTATCTACGAAAACACTCACTGATGAATCTTCAATGTCTTTGAGATTTAAAAATTTGGATTCTGTTATTCCACCACTGCTTGTAGATGGCTGTGGATCATCAAATGGGTACATTTGTCCTATGGTAGCTTCCATTATCCTATTTTCTGAGGATCTTTCATGTTTGATAATGATTTTGTGTGTTAAAGTGCCAGTTTCATCATTACTTCCTTCCAAAGTGCTTCTATCGTCCTCCTCTAAACTTATATCCATTGCAACATAATCGTCTTCTCTGATCTTATGACGATCAGGTGGCCACAAACCACAAGCTTCAAATCCATGCAGTACTGGAGCCATAGAAGCTGCTCTGAGATACGCTACGCCTAACAGTTCAGCAATATCTGTCTGTTTTATAACGCTGCCCGGATGTGTGCGCATCCATGCCTCTGACGCGTCATTAAAGTGGTGCTTTAAAGATTTAAAAAACGATTTGTCCAAAGGTTGAAGTCGGTACGTGGTGTGTGCCGGGAGGGATAACATTATAATTCCGTATTCTCTTGCAAGTCTTATGGCTTGAATGTTTTTCGTGTGAGTGGAGTGACCGTCTAGGATCAAAAGCATTTGTTTTTTCATACTTTTTTCTATCCTAGTACATTCTATTAAATGTTTTAGTCATTCTAAGAATAGTTCAGAGGTTATCCAACCACTATCAGAGCAAATGTAAAGAGAATTTGGTGGACATCAGACATATAATAATAATAATAATGCCTTTATTAACTGCAGTGAGGCGAAGTTTAGCCCGTTGGCTACACTCAACCCCACAACAGGAAAAAATAATACTTAAACACATAAACAAAATAATAACATACCAAAAAAAAAATACAGTTCATAAGAATGACAACATTGATTGCACGAGACAAATGCAGATAGTATTGCGATAGTTTTAAATTTGAAACAAAAATAGTAGAAAATAGTCAAACAAAAAAAAATCACATGAGCACAAGAAAAACTGAACTAAATAGACTCCAGCAGCTGACTTTTCATTAATTTCTTAAAAGAAACAACCTGTTTGGATCGATAGCCAGTTGACTGCATTGTAATGCTTGACAGCATTATAGGTGTAACTTCTTTCAAAGACCGAGGTATTGTGAGGAGGCATGTTAAAATTAGCATTAAATATAAGAGCTCTGGTAACAAAACTACCTCGGTGAACTAATTAGCTAGCGAGGTAAGCTGGTCTGTTAGATAGTAGAACTTTATGCGTGAAGACGGTCAAAAGATATAAAAATAACTTATCAATTCACAACCAGTTGAGTTCTTTGATTTTGTCTGAGACGCGACTAAACTTGCGCAATCCAAAAATAAACCTACAACAGCTGTTCTGAATTTTCTGGAGTTTCCTTTTGTGGACGTAGTCTAAACATGGGTAATACAGAACAAGAGAATAAGAAATGACAGACAACACAAGACTTTCAGCGAGCTTTTTTCGGGTTTTAATATCCAAGATATATTGATTAGAATAGAGGAGTTTCAAACGCAAATACGTTACTCTAGATAAGAAAGAGACATGACGATCGAATCTCATATTTAAGTCAAGGGTAACACCGAGATTCTTGGCGTAATCCACAAAAGGGATGAGTGTCTCATCCAAAAAAACACAAATCCTCTGCTTCATTTCACGGTAGGAGTTCTTCGAACAGTACAACATTGCAGTAGTTTTATTAGGATTGATCTTCAAGCAGTGTTTGTTACAGTAATCACCGATGTTAGCCAAATCTAAATTAACTTTAAAAGAAACTTCATCAACCTTTGATGGATCGAAACCAAACACTAACTGAGTATCATCTGCATAAGTTTGCATACTACAGTGGACTAAACAGTCTTGCAGATCGATCGTATAAGTCAGATATAGTAAGGGACCTAATACTGAGCCCTGGGGAACTCCTGAAGGAACTGGCTCAGAGGAGGAAATTCCCTGATCAGTTTTCACTGTTTGTTGACGATTTAGCAAGTATGACTCAAAGAACCTTAGAACTATATCTGACATTCCATAATGAGATAACTTACTCACTAGTATCTGGTGATTGACCATATCAAAGACATTCGAGAAATCTAACAGGACCAAGACGGTGTTGATGTGATTATCTAAATTGTGAATGATGGAATCAGCAAGATGTAATAAAGACGAAGTAGTGCTGTAACCAGCTCTGAAACCTGGCTGATGTAGAGGAAATAAGTAGTTTTGTTCGAAAAACTCCACTAGTTGTGAGTAGACAGCTCTTTCGAGTATTTTTGATAGAAAGCATAATAAGGTAATTGGCCTGAGATCCGAATATTGTTCTGGATGATTAGTTTTAGCTATTGGAATAATAATACCATTTTTCCAACTGGCAGGAAAGTAACCTGTTTCGAGACAGACATTAATAATGTGAGTTATATGGTCTATGGTATCAGGCAAACATAAGCAAACCATATTTAAAGTTAGACCATCAGAGCCACATGCCGTAGACTTAATGTGAGAGATTATATTGACGATTTCTTGCTGAGTAAGGAGTTTAAAAGCAGACAGAGGTGCATCCGGTGTATGGCGTCTATCGCTATAAGAGTTAGAGACACTATCAATCAAATTTGGATCAGCTGCAGCTGTCTGGAAAATTGAAAGAAAATAATTATTTAAAATGTTAGGCTCAAGGAGACTGGGAGGTATCGCAACATGTTTCTGGGCTACCACATTCATCCTCCTCAGGTGTTTCCATTTTCTCTTATAAAATAACATTGGAGGTACAGATTCTCCGGCGGCGTTTTAGATATGGCGATGCGTCACGCCAAGGTATATGTCTCTCCGACATGTAGATGTAGCAGAATGCTCCCATCCGCGAGCTGCTCCTCCTCTTCACCATCTCCGTATCGTCCTTTTTTGAGATGAATCATAGCGCATTAGTTTATTCCAAATTCCAGACAAAGCACGACTAGCCGCCTGCACTATCTTAAGCGACTGCTTTAAATCGCGTTTTCTAGAAGCGTATAGTTTTAGGTTATCTATATAAAGGAGATGGGTGGCCTTGTGCCTCCGGGAGCTGGGCGTGTCATAGCTGCATCCTCTCACATTTCTCCGTGCGACAGACAACGGTGACAGTTGGCATAATTTCACTGTCATATTTGGTCAGCAAACAGTAAACAGAAACACAGTCATCTCACCACGCCCCTTCAGACGATACAGCTCTGTACATTACGTATAAATTCCCAATCCAGCATTTGATTGCCAAAATTCTCAGTCAGAGAAAGCATGTATGTGTAAAAAAATTTTCATTGGTGATACCAAACACCAGTCCTTAACTTGGTCCTGGACTTTACCAGATTTGTTATTACCAACAGTACAGATGTCACAAGAAGAAGTTACGTACCACTCCTCTGTGTACCTCAATAAACATATTTGGTGGGCTGCGAATAAACAGCATTGGCCAGGTGTACACCTGATGCGTAGTTAGTAGTTCTGTGAGATTTTGGAAAAACATGTCATGGGGGGCATGGTATAGATTTAAATTCTCTTTTTTCTTCTGTAGGGGCTATAATTTCCCAACATCACCACTGGTACAGTGTCAGACATGAAAGTGTTTGTATCTATCAGCGATGATGTAAGTACTACAAGCACAAAATTTTAAGATCATATCCATTTTTTTTTCGTTTTCTAGAATATAATTTCAAAATCCTCTATCTTGGTAAGGGACAAAATAGTACCCATGTTTATTTTTTTCATGCTGTTTTTTGATCTACTTTATGCTGTAGCAATACTGATATGTTTTGCTGAAGCTACTACTATACGCACTTTATTACGGGATGAAGTAAACATGACCACTGACGTTATTTATTATAATTCTTAACGTACATCTCGGATTTTTTTTATCAAGCCGACCCGATGTTCAGCTCTAAACTGTCATCATGCGTAAGCAAGCGCAAATAATTTTTCATACAACTATCACCGAACCATCTGCTCATACAACGATATAAAATCGATCAAACATCACGATATAAATATCGACTATCGACGTTTGTACAGTATCGATGGCTCGTACCCACCTTCTAATTCCAGCTGTGGCGATCAGCTGACCAACGCTACTGATCCGATTGGTTGGTTCTTAAGATAAAGTTCAATATATTGAACTTTACTTTAAGAAGTGACCTTGAATCAACAAAATGACCATAACCTCAATATATTTAATATCCACAAGCACAGTTGTTTCAGTCTGATATCCATGGTAGTGAACGCAGCTAATAAGGACCCGCAATTAGCAGTATGTTAAACTAACATAGAGATGATCAGATGCTTTCAAATGCATCAGATATATTTTGCATGGATTTAACGATCCTTATAATTTGTGATAGATACGTCTCAAAATAAATACTAATTCGATGTATATGCAAACATTTTTTTTTGTCATTCAAACGGATGATAACACTTTAAATCAGACCTTATCTGGGTATTGTATGAGTATTTAAATAAATGTGTGTCGATAATAGGTGGGTAATTTAAATAATAACAATACAACGTTATTTAATCCTGTAACATATAGACTAGTTATCGTAATTCTAATTGAAATATACAGTGCTCAGAAATCAACATTTGAATATAGCGCATTTTCATGAGCTTTTATGTGCTAAATTGAAGTTTTTTGGTTTTTCAGACATACCTCTAATGTTTTTTATAACATATCTTTCAAATCGTAAACAAGTAGTACAGATAGACAACACTATATCTAGTCCGATTGATATAACATCAGGTGTCCCTCAGGGTTCAGTTTTAGGGCCCTTGTTGTACTTAATTTATACTATAGACTTGGGTAGCTCTGTGAAAAACTCTTCTGTGATGTGCTATGCCGATGATACACAGATACATAAAAGCTTTAATAGTAACACTTTGCATACTTCAATCAATGAGCTTAATGATGATTTGGAGGCAATAGTAGGATACTCAAATGGTAATAATCTTAAGCTCAATAAGGATAAGTGCTCAGTGATGCTTTTTTGTCCTGCTGTCAAACGTAACACTGTATTGAATTCTCTTGATGTAAAAGGAGCGTCTAGCTGTCGTAAATACTACAAAAAATTTAGGGTTGATTATTGATTATACTTTACGGTTTAAGGAGCATGTTTCGTCTATCTTAAAAAAATGTTATGCAACGTTGAAGTGTTTTCATGTCAATCGCTCTATTTTGAATTTTAAAGTTAGAAAAAACTTATGTGAGGCTATTATATTTCCAAGCTTATTTTACTGTAGCACTGTGTTCTATCATTGTCTTGATTCTATCACAAAAGCAAGACTCCAAAAACTCCAAAATACTTGTTGTCGATTTGTATTTAATCTCAAGAAGTATGATCATGTTTCCTTAAAGAGATTTCAGCTTGGTTGGATGTGTATAGAAAATGCTTGCAAGTACCATATAGCAGTGTTTACACATAAGATCATATCTTCTAGATCCCCCTTGTATCTTTATGAGATATTTGTTTTCAGACGAAATAATTCAGACATTGATTTCAGACACAAAAAAAGACTAGAGATCCCTATGTATAAAACAACTTTATTTCGTAGTTCATACACTTACAATGCTATCCTGATTTATAACGAATTAGATGACAATATAAAGGATTGGCCAGTAAACAGATTTCGTAAGCATGTGAAACAGATTTATTTGTCATTGTAGTAATTGTGGAAAAGTTAGTTTTTAATTCTTACATTTAATTTTATTTTACGTAATATATGTGTGTATATATGTATGCTAGGAAGCTATCAAGCTCGTTGTTTTGAAGCGTCTTTTGCTTGTCAAAGTTTCCTTTGATTGAGTGTTTCAATTTAGTATTTGGGTAGGTTAAGTAGAGTAGCCAAGAGCTAGACTTCGCCTACGTAGAGGTCACATTATGTTGTAGTGTATATATACGTAATGTGCCTAATAAAGACATTTTATTATTATTATTATTATTATAAGTTATAAGGGAGTTATTAAACGTTCAGTAAAGCCATGCACTAATAATTCCTGGCCGTATTTGACATCCAAGTAGGCGCAGTAAGACAGAAATAAGACTTGTAATTAATAAAGTTAGTACCTGTCACTATTACAAGACGCTAAAAATTGTGTCATAGCCAAGACTATTGTCTTGTTTTTTGTACAAATAATTTTTTTTCTCGTTATTATTTTGTACTGTTCGCGGATTGTAGGTTTAATTGGTGAAAATCATGGATCCTATGGTCGTTAAATTTAAAACAAAAAGACTGATATCCACCTCCAACGAGTTTCAAAACACGAAAAAAAACAAAAATAGCAAAACTTTACAATTAATACGATTACTGGAATTAAATCATTCTTGGTACACTTTTAAACAATATAAAAGTTTATTTTATCCCAACATTTTTAGCTTAGAAATTTTGTTATCCGTGCGTTGAGAATGCACCTAACACCAGCAATCCCCCAATAGCACTAATTCTGAAACAATTTAAGATCAGTCTCTACTTGTCATTATTAGTGTAAGTATTCCAATAACTCCATATTGTCTCACTACAGCATGCCACAGAGTTTTCAAAATATGGGGTCTTAAGCTTTTAAGAATAGGTGCTATTTACCATGGGATTAATTGGTGAACGTGAAGAATTATTACAATGCCAGTAATATCTTGTACCATTCAACGTATACATTGCACGAAAGAATATATTCTCGTGTACTACAAATGCATAATAAATATCCCTACCAGGTATGAATTTCAAAACTAAAATGAATTATCTATCTGTCGATACCGCTGTCATCTTTAAGAACAACACGTGTTGGACGTCATAAGCTGTTTTGTAAGCGCCATGTTTTTGGTTACATCTCTGTCTTTTTCTCTTAGTATGATCGCTCTTTGTGGCTTCCAACCCCGACAGCTCCACACATCGAAGAATTTCCCTTGAATCTCAGAATTATAGAGGGATATACAGGATGTTTCAGAAAGACGTGCCAATATTTCTAGAGTAGAAAGTCCATTCAAAAATAACAAGAAAAGTTCCTATAAAAATGGCTCAAAGATGCTCCCCTACGGAGATACAAGGTGATGAAGCTTTCTTCACGAATTTAAAAAAAAAATGTATCTACGGAGCGCGTAAATATACAGAGTTAAAATTTTAGACATTCAGTGAGCTTACTATAAAGCAACAAACACGCGGCCCAAGATGAACCAGGGAAGTAGAAACTGGGGTACCTGGACACCTGATAGGAAAGAAAAAAAAGTGCACCTTGTAAATAACAAATCAGTTTTCCATAAATTTTGTCTAGATTTTTTTTTGTCAGATCACTCATCTTGGAGGTATTCAGGCTTAAATATTTGAGATCTAAAGAATCCTAAAATATTCTTATGAAAGGCCTATCTTCAATCAGCGTGGATGCTTAACATTAAACCTTATCTGTACGTCACAGAACTTTCTAAATAAATCGTCATCACCTTGTATCTAGGTAGGGGAGACTCTTTGGACGCATATTGAAAGTGTTTAAGCACACTGATCCAACTCATCATGGAGTGCTACTCCTTCAACATTAATTACACTGGACAACAAATTTTAGTTTTTTAATTGTATCTTGTGGGAAAAGTGCACTTCTTTGTTAATTTTGGGGCGCTGAATCCAAAAATGACAATGAAATAAAAAAATTAGTTGCGGTTTAGAAAAAAAACTTTTTATTTTCAAGGATATATTAAAAAAAGTATCAAGATTCATATACTTATAAGAATCACTATATGCGCTGTCTTTTTGCTGTTCTCTTATGGATCGTTTCTGGAGCATCTCTACCAAGAGTCCAACAGTAGTCTGCAAGCATGGAAGGATTCCACTTTCCCTGGTACCTTTTTTCTCATCACTTACGGCTCCGCAATTGTCAGGAAAAAAGTCCAGGTGTGAGTGTAGGAAATGTATCTTAAGAGACATATTACAGCCCATCTTTTGATACGATGACAGCATATTTTTGACAAGGGTTTTATAGTTGTCAGCTTTTCTATTTCCCAAGAAATTAGTGACCACCAGACGGAAATCATTCCAAGCAGTTTTTTCAATACCTGTTAAAGTGTTTTCAAACTGTGTATCTTTCAAAATATTTCGAATCTGTGGCCCAACAAAAATACCTTCTTTAACCTTTGCCTCACTTAGTCTTGGAAATTTCTGACGTAGGTATTGAAAAGCTGACCCATCTCATCTCATCTAATGCCTTGACAAAGTTTTTCATTAGGCCCAACTTGATATGCAGTGGTGGTAATAATCTTTTTTTCGAATCTACTAATGGCATATGATGTACATTTTTTTGACCTGGCTCTAGGAATTGACGAACAGGCCAGTTTTGCCTGGTGTAATGAAGTGCCTTTGCCCGACTGTCCCATTCACACAAAAAACAGCAAAACTTTGTGTAGCCTAGCTGCAGCCCAAGTAAAAGTGCAACATTTTTCAAATCGCCACAAATATGCCATTGGTGCTCATCGTATTTTATGCATGTCAATAGGTACTTCATATTGTCATATGATTCTTTTATGTGGACTGCATACCCTACAGGAAGAGATGGTAAAATATTTCCAATATGCAATAACACTGCCTTTAAACTCAATGTTGAACTGTCTATAAACAATTTCCATTCTTCTGGGTTATAGTTTATATTTAAAGCCGCCAGTAAGCCGTAAATGTTACTGCAGAAAACCAAGTTATTCTCCATATTGAAAAATTGTTCTAACTCTTTGTGGCGTTTACGAAAAACACATACCGAAACATTGTCTTCTAACAAGTTCCACTGCTGCAGTCTTGATCCAAGTAACTCTGCCTTACATTTTGGAAGCTCTAAATCTCTTACAAGATCATTTAATTCTGACTGTGTTATTTTGTGCGGTTGGTGGCATGACGTGCTCGGTATAAAATCAGGGTCTCTTGACGTTGATGGCATATCTTCTTCCTGACGAATCACTCGTTTTGGAATAGGATTTTCGTTACTGTGAGGCACAGGTCTCATCGCAGATGGTATGTTTGGGTAGTTAATAACCGATTTTTTTTTCTTGGACATACCTGTAGCTTGTCCAACACAAGGTACCATGCAAAAGTAACAATCATTAATATGATTTGTAGGCTCTCTCCAAACCATTGGGACAGCAAAGCGCACAGACCGTTTTTTGCCATTTAACCAGCTCCTCAGACTTGAAGTACATGTATTACAGCAGATGTGGGGTGCCCACTGTTTGTCTTGATCACCTAGTTTACAACCGAAATAAAGCTGATATGCATTTGTTATTAGTGGAGTAATAGACCGTCTCTGAGACGCAAAAGTCACATCACCACACACGTAACAAAACTGATCTGGATTGTTTACATACTTTCGAGACATTTTGCATGAACGCTGTCAGCCAACTGAGAAAAAAATGGCTAATATAAAACAATATAATGTACACGTATGTATAACGTAACACAATCATGCCGATTACATCATCTTTCCTTGCCGAATATAAAAATGTAGCACGTGCATTCTTGTGAATTACAGTATATTAACACTGTCACATATAATTACCGTATCTCTAAAACTTGAACTAATATTGAAAAAATAAGTTTCATTCCGGTTTTAGCACATTAAAAATAGTAATATTTTGTTGATTTGATTTAGGATATTTTTTGGCTGTTGATCAGTGTTATTGGTCTTTGTACAGGCCCGTTTTTATTCAATATATAATTACTCATGTTGTCTGGTGCCTTTGTACATTGAGTGAACAAATATTATTATTATTTTATTATTATTAACTGTCCTTTACCTGTTGTCGGCCTTCACAGGGGCAAGTCTTCCAAGTTATCTTTTCTTTTAGATTTAGTGCTTCCCTAATGTTCCGCAAGCACTGCTTATTACTGCCCTCTGCATGATCTTGATGATATTTTCATTCGTACCTAGCTATCTGATTCCATCGACGGTACTTTGTGGAATAACGCCCGTAGATGGTATTATGATTATTGCGCAATTATCGACATTATTTTTACATATTTGATATCATGTGCACTCTATAAGTGCGAGGCCAGGTTGAAATATTTACTTATTTTGTTTTTGATTATCATTATTATTACTTTTTTTTTTATAGCCGTAGGGCTGTGTTACTCCCGTTAATCGGGGTGTTCTGGCTTAACCCGGACCTTTCAAGCATCAAAGGGATATATTCTTATTATTATTGTTATTATTATTATTATCATATTATTGAAACACAGATGAGTCGGAAATGGTGTTACGAATCATCTTCTGTGTCTTACTGTGGCACTTTGTACGACAAATTCAATCACAATCTCGCTTTGATAGTCACCCTTGGAAAACCACAAGATCGACGCTCATTCTTTATGGCTGCCAACAATTCTGGTAGTCTTTTAGCTTTTAAATTTTGTTTTTCTGACCAGACTAATATGTGTTTTATCTCAAGTATATCTTCATTAGATATCGATTGAAAAAATTATATAAATAATACTTATAGCAGGAGCACCATCAGAGAAATATTATCCGCTAAAAGCACCATCCTGACCGAGAATGATAAAAATCAGTGTTTTAGTATGCTTATTACTGTGCAGCTGTTGCTTTGTAAATAGTAGTGGTCAAGGTAAGTGCAAACTATTCCCTTAATAAGCATAAATTGATGTATGTAGTATCTTCAGTATATTAGATGCATGCTTTACACCAGGGCTGTACAACATACGGCCCGCGGGCCGCATGCGGCCCGCTTCACGCGTCATGTATACATCACATGTATAAATTACTCTCAAATACCGAATATGCACAATTCTTACATTAACGATAAAATACAATAACATGTGACGCCACTGGCGACCGATATCAGGCCGCAGCGAATTTACTGGAAATTGGACCGATCTCTCGATCATCCCCGAATATTCGAGAAACTACGGGCGCGTATATAAGATGGTTGAATCTAGCGGGACAGACAGTTTTGTTCTAGTGCTAGTGCGTTTCAGTACACAGCAACTCTAAAGCCTTTTTAAGTGAAATACTCCGTGAAATATGACTTCACAGAAACGAAAAATAACGAACGAACATCGAGTTTATAATGACCGTTGGGAATCAGAATATTTTATCTCAAACAATAATAATAAACTTCAGTGCATAGTTTGTATGCAAGTACTATCGGTTCCTAAAGAATATAATTACACGAGAAAAAGTTTCGGCAATATTCGGGGGACTCGAGGCAGGATATCATAACGGAATACAAGGAAAAACTAAAACAACAAACAAGTTTTTTAAAAAAATCTGACTCTGATAACTAGTGCAGTATTTCCGCCTCTTACAAAATAGCGCTGGGAATTGCCAAAGCAAAAATACCTGTTAGTGATGGAGTGCTTATCAAAAAGTGTGCAATGGAAATGGCGAAACAATTCAATGATTTAAAAGTTGCCGAAAAACTTGAAACAGTCTCAGTATCGCATCAAACAATTGCAACCATATCAATGAACATGTTGTATCCAAAAAATTGCGTGACGTGGTTGAAAAATGTAAATATTTTTCGCTATGCCTGGATGAAAGCACTGATCTGTCTGACGTTAGCCAGCGTGTAATTTTTATCCAAACTATTCAAGACGACTTAAGTATAGCAGAGGAGATGCTTCACCTTACTCCTTTCCATGGTACAACCAAAGGTACAGATATTTTTGAAGATCTGAATAAGTTGGTGTCAGACTACGGGGGATTTGATAAATGTTCTTGTATTGTCACTGATGGCGCCAGAGCTATGACAGACACTGAAATTGGATTTGCAGGACTATTTAAACAAAGCAGCATCAACTGTCCTATGATACATTGTATCGTTCACCAAGAGAGCTTATGTGGAAAATCTGTACGTCAAATAAATGTCATGAAAGTGGCTGTTAAAATAACTAATATTGTTAGAGGGGGCAATCGTGCTTTGACTCACAGAAAGTTTCGTGATTTTTTGGCCGAAGTGGATGCTACATATGGGGACTTGTTAGTTCACACCGATGGTCGTTGGTTAATCGTCGGAAAGTGTTTGCAACGATTTTTCGCTTTACGCAAGGAAATTCCTATTTTCCTTAAAAATGAAGTGAAGTCCGACACTACGGAACTGGAAAATCAAATGGCAGATGTTACAATTTTTGGCAGACCTTGCATTTTTAACAGACATGACATCTCACCTTAACGAATTGAATTTGAAGCTACAAGGAAAACAGCAGAATATTGCCAACTTATTTGGACACATAAAGAATAAAATTAAACTTTTCAAGTCTTCATTACAAAAAACTGATTTTTCATTTTTTCCAAGTTGTAAAGAACATTTCGAAGAAATGAAGGATTTTGAGGAAGTTTCATATTTACCTCATATAAAATACATTGACACAATTGCAGAAGAATTCAAAAACCGATTTAGTGACTTTAAAAAAATCGACAGCGACATTTCAGTTTTTACTCAGCCACTAACAATTTCTGTTGAGAACGTAAGCAGAGCAGACCTTCAACTGGAATTGTGTGATTTGCAATCAGATCCTTTTTACCAAGGAAGAACTGGAACTGGCTTGGACTTTTTTAAGTTACTGCCAGGAGAACGATACCCCAACTTGCGAAACTTAGGACTTACAATGAGATCAATGATGGGAAGCACGTATCTTTGCGAAACCAGCTTTTCCAACATGAAATTTATCAAGTCAAAGTATAGATGTTCCCTCTCTGATAAGTCACTTACTCAGTTACTTCGTTTATCAAGAACAAATATTAATGTTAATATTGATGCATTAGTATTAGAAAACCAACATCCTCAAATGTCCGACTGATTTTTTTGTAATTTCATATTTTTTGAATAAATAAAAATAATAGAAAAATTATTTTTGTATACCATATTTATAGTATAGTATATACCTATTAAAACTCAGTAATAATGTTGTATAGAAAGATTTTATAATGCGGCCCTCCAAACTGAATCTTTTTTGATGTGGCCTTTGAATTAAGCCATATTGTATTGTAATTGCGTTTGGTGATACCGTATGAAAATATCAGTTATATCCCTTAAGCAAGAGATCTTTTGTTTTTTTTTTTTTAGCTTTCCTTTCGGATTGAGGCGTTTCGACCTGGGTGCGGTTTTTTCCCGGTTGCCGATAGGTTTTTAGAAAACGATACCGTTTCAGAAACTAACGGCGGTTAAAGTCGAAAAAATGGTAGTTTTTCGCGTAGTGCGCAACCGATTTCCTTTGGCGTACCGTCATTTATTCAAAATATCGAAACGAGATCAGTTGCCTTAGATAACTAAATGACTCAGTATTTTCCAGGTCCGCTTTTGACCCGCATCCTAGTTATTTTCTAGAAATTTCAAAAAAAAAACCTAACAAATAAAAAACTTTCGTTAAAAGGCCGATAGCTCCACTACAACAAAAAAAAGAAATCTCGTATAGCGCATTATGTACATCTTGACGAATAACAGAGAAAGTTTTTTCGTTTAGGGCACCCGTTTCGAATAAAATATTTGCTTGGGTCCCAAACGTACTTTTCGATATTTAACATCTATTTCCTCCGAAGATACCGGAGATACAGACCTAGCAATTTTTGCATAAGAAAGCCAAAACTTCGGACTCTAATATGTAGATATCTTCATCTCTTCATTCGTTTTCGTGGATAAGTTTCGATTTTTTTAAGACTTCTTGGCAAAATGCTACTTTTCGGAACGTGACCCTCTTTGCTCTCGATTTTTTCATACCTTCGATTCAAATTTTTCAAAGTGTTATAGCGCATTTTTATGCTTTTGAAATGCTCTTTCACACTTGCTTAACCGTATTCGTAAGTTCTTTCAGTTATATAGAAACAAATGTAAGACATCCTAAAATTTATTATTATACCTTCAGTTTAACAGCACATTCCCATCTCTTTCCTTTCGCGACCTCTGTTAGGCGGGGTATTCTAGGTATGAAAATATTACAAAAGCAAGTGTGTGCTAGCGGATCGTCTAAAACGTGCCATTTTCGGCTTCATGATGATCGTTTCATCCAGTATTGGATCATACCGAATAGCATTGTCCTTTTTTGGATACGAATAGAAACATTTTTGAATATACTTCGAAGTTTGAGAATGTCTAATGTAGATAATTTCATCTCTTCATTCGTTTCCGTTGAAAAGCTTCGATTTTCGGGTCCAATTTTCTTTAGATTTTTCCATACCTTCTATTCGAGTTTTGCTAAGTGTTATATCGCGACATGTGCCATGTGCTTACATTCGTTTGCTAGGCGTTGGATTTTCGGTCTGTACGCGGCTTTAAAATCGTGGATTTACGGTGTAAATATGATTACAAGCCCTAATTATAGCGACAATTTCACATCACCGTGAATAAGGATCTATCCGGAACACACCAGAGATCCACCATTTTGATTGTAGCTGTGTGCTAATAGCAGTCTGGTGATACTAGGTACCTAGAGTATCTACGGTCAAAATTTCTGAGTATTTCGGTCCAGAAGCCGTGTCAAAGAACATCGTGATGGTTAATTTCATCTTTGAAGATGTTTGTGAGGTGCCCTTATTGATAGCCGGCAAATTAAGAGGATGGAGATGGATATGTGTAAATCTGTGAATTGACAGATAAAAAAATTATCTGCATGTCGCCTACACATTTTTGTCACTCCGTGAGGTTCAGTTCTTGACCCCAAGCAAAAAATGTTACGTAATGTCTTTGAAGAAAAATCCTCTGTTATTTGACTGTACCCTGTCAGGTACCTCTATTCAGAGGACTTCAACTTTATGTGACTTAGGCGTGACATTTGACTCCCAACTAACATTCGTCAAACACATTGACAGCAAAATTTCCGAGGCCATCCGCATGTACGGCTTTATTGTAAGAAATTGCTGGGACTTCACTCAGAGTACCACCTTGAAGTTGGTGTATTATGCATATGTCAGGTCGAAGCTTGAGTATGCATTGCTAATTTGGATTCCGCATCATATTATTCATATAAGTAGGCTTGAATGTGTTCAAAGACGTTTCTTAAAATATTTGTCACTGAAATTGGATGGCGTTTATCCGCCCGTAGGTATACCTCATGATTCCTTACTTGAAAAACATCTAATCAGCAGTGTTGAAGCAAGGCGTACTTGCCAGTCAGTGATTTTTCTGCTTAAATTGATCAATAATGCTAGTGATGATTTAGCTTTTTTGGGTCAGTTATCATTTAACGTACCTAGGCTGACATCCCGACGAAACGTTACGTTTTATCTACCTGCGGCACGGACAAAGTATACTAAGTGACATATAAATCCGAACACCCAGTTTAAATGGTTTTATTTTAATAAAATTTTGTATAAGTACTTAATGAAGCATAACAAGTAAATGATAAAAATTTCAAAATGACTGCACTGCTTTGAAGCCCTTTGAACTTTAATAATGTGTGGATGCACCCTGATGTGCTACGCATTCTCCAACGCGGCTAGGCATGCTTCTGATCAGGTGGTCAATGTCCTCCTGTGGTTTCTCATTCCAGGCAACCACCAACTCCTCTCGAAGTGCTTCTAGAGTCTGAGGAGGACGTCGCAAATTGAGCAATCTCCTACCCATCATATCCCACACGTGCTCAATTGGGGATAAGTCGGGAGATCTTGGTGGCCATGGTAACAATGTGACATCATTATGTTGAAAGAAGTCTTGACTCTTGCAACATGTGGTCGGGCATTATCTTGTTGGAAAGTTGGATCTGCCAGGGGGTCAAGATAGGGTGAAAGATGGGGTTCTAGAAGTTCGTAGCTATAACGCTGCGCGTTCATGTTAACTCTGATGAAGATTAAAGGTGACCTGGAACCATAAGCTATAGCACCCCAAACCATAACTCCAACAGTGTGATGAACATGTCTTTCAACAAAAAACTGTGGATTCCTCCTTTCACCACGTCGCCTTCTAACCCTGGCACGACCATCGAGCATGCCTAAACAAAATCGAGACTCGTCACTAAAGACAATACTGTTCCATTCCTGATCCCAGAGTGACCGTTGTCTGCACCACTCAAGGCGATTACGTCGGTGTTCTCGAGTTAAAGGGAGGACCCAGTGTGGCCGGTATGAAAACAAGCCAAAACTTCTCATTCGTCGGTAAACACTTCGCATGCCAATAGGTCTTCCGTGTTCTGCAAACCATTCATTTGCAATGGACCTGGTAGTGGAGAAACGGTCCTTTAAGGCCAATAATCTTAGGCGGCGATCTTCACGGTCTGTTGTTCTACGGCGGCGTCCAGTGCCCCTTGCTCTTTGCGTACGGCCTTCTCGAAGCCATGCCTGACAATACCTAACCAGTGTCTACACTTCTTTGCACTCTAACTGCAATTGCCCGAAAAGAAAGTCCAGCTTCCCGAAGTCCCACTATACGGCCCCTATTAAGTTGACGAAATCGTACAGGTCGCCGTACTCTAGGCATCGTAACCGATCGTAAAGGATGTCAAGAACCAAAATCCGCCAACGTTGATTCTTTACTGCGGTGAAATATTCATTTTTGGAGCGTTAGTGAATTAAAAAAAAAGCAGTATAAAAACCGGAATGTCCAACTGATAAGGCTGAAAATGTTTTCACTTGTTATTTACAGTAAGATAAATACATTCACCAACTTCTATTAAAATAAGACCATTTAAACTGGATGTTCGGATTTATATGTCACTTAGTATATTCACATTATTCCCCTTTGCATGTGATGTGTAGGAATTACAATTCTGCAAGTAACCGGATTGATATATTTAACTGCAGAATTGCAGACATAAAAAATACCATTAAGTAACCAGGATGTATCTTTTACACTTTGTAGTCTATTACTTATTATTGTCTTTTATATCTATGTTATGTTCTGTGTTTCCTCACCCTGTAATTGGTATTTACTGTAGGCTGTTGTAATGAATAAAATAAAAGCCTCGAAACGGGTGAACCGAACTCAGTGCTGCGTTTTAAACCAAAAGACTTGTCGGTCGAGATGGCTCTTTCTTGGCTATGTTTGAGGGAAATCGATTTGCGCTTTTAAAAGTTACGGACAGAGGGTGAACTTGAGTGTCAGAAAGTTGGACCAATTCATCTGTAGGATTAAACCTCGGAAAAATCGAGCATGACCAAGAGCATGCCGGATCTGTTGTCGAGGTTGTGAAGTAAATGTGTAAATGCTCGTATGGTAGATACAGCTCGTCAATTGTAGGAAGAGATATGATGATTTACTGGGATTGCGCACACGAGAGAGTGAGAACGCATTCGGAGCAACAGAGACGGCACGGCACGTACAATACGTGTCATTCGATCTCGCGTGGTACAGCCTGCGTCAAAAATTAATCGAATAATTTCGATAATGGAATACGTATTATGTAAAGTGTACCTTTTTGACCGAAATTGTTGGCATGTATTAAATTTTTAAATATCTTTGTGAGCCAGATATTCTAGATTTGGTAACTTCATTGACGTTATCATTGTCAGCGCTAGATCATCAATTTCACGTGCACCCGATCTTAAGCTATCTATTGCTTGTAGTATTTCCTGTGACTCAATAGCTCGTAGAGAAAATTTGTTCAATGGGGTGGAGCTTATGTACATTATAAAATTAAGTTTGAAAGTATATAATATACAATTAACGAATATAATCATTAAGGTATCTTAAAATACAATTGTATGTCCACCAGAAGCATTTAAAAATTTATATCTAAAAAAACAAGTTTTAGATACTGCTTTTTCAATATTTTCAAAATATCACATTAGTTTTACAGAAATAGTTTTATGTTTCCACTCCTGTTCGCTACCGAAGAAATGTTAAAAATCGGATTTATGTGATCATTTATATAAACGAGATAAACACAGAAATAACGAAACCAAAACAATGATCTCACTATTATAATCACCCAACTTACCATTGGATTAAAATTTCAGGTATGCATTTTCCACGAAGCCATTTTCACTACCAGCATGCACAATAATAAATCTTTGTCCTTTTGAAACTGATCTGGCCTCATTGGTATTATCGCTACAACTCTTTTCATGCGTATGTGATGTATGGATCTATGTTTCGTCCACATAAATAATAGGACGATTTTTTTCTCTATATTTTTTCATCCTTCTCAACAAGTTTCTCCTAAGATGCTGAATCTGTGGTTTCTCCAACAGAAGTATTCTATTAGTTCTTGCCTTCCTCCATCGAAATCCCATTGTTCTCATCACTTTCCTTAAAGTTTCATGTGATCCAGTGTCATCGTGTTCTTGAACAAATTTCCTGTGTATGCGCCGCAAAGTTGGAACCTTTTTTCCGTTATGTAAAAATTTATTATAAATCGACGGAGCAATCCGTTTGGTGTCGAAAAATATATCGAAGCACGTTCTTCAACAGATTTCATTTCGCGAGAAATCCTCCTACTATTCGATAGACTAACTCCCGTGGCCAATGGCTGCACGCTCCTGAACTTTCTTCAAATCCTGATGAGATGTATTTCCTTCCGCTTCTCGTTGCATAAAGAATATAACATTTGCTGCAATCTCCTTAGATTGTCCTGATAAAACTTTACGTTGTAATTTGGATGTAAAATCCATTATAAAGTGAATCTCTTATCACAGCAAGGAATAAATGGCGACGATTAATAGCGTAAAATTGTATTTATTCAACCCACGAATTCGCAACAATACATACAATTCACAGATAATAAATAATAAGGTTGTTTCACTGCATGGCCATTTTGTCTCCTGACTGTACGATAAGTAGTCTAGACACGACCAGAGACTAATGCCTCGTCCGGTGAATTGATCCGCTATTTACTGCGCACCGAGAAGGCGTAACATTATTCAAAAGTTCGCATCTCTTCCTACACTTGACGCGCTGTAGGTATTAAATTGTACTATTGTACTTCCATTTCTTTGGTTTCATGAGCATTGCTATCTACACTGTAATGTTACAGATCCAGGTTCTCTGCTTTCTCTTAAATCTTCCATTGAGCAATACCTGAACAATGGCACCCAACCGCTAAACCTGACTGCAGCCTTACAAGGTATAGAGTTCCCTCATTTATTTAGACGTGACACCGACGTGAGCCTATTTAACAAGGATTTCACATGTCTGACCTGTGATGTTTTGGTCAATCTTCTGCTAGTTCAGTTCTGGGCTGGAATCGATAAACAGACATTAGCAAACGAAGTCATATTCATTTGCACAGCTACGAAGATTGAAGATCAGGCTGTTTGTTCAGGACTCGTGCAGGAAAATCTGGTAAGCATGGCTGCTTAGAAGCATTATTTATATAAAATACTTGGTCATAGTTTTTCACCAGCAGGACATTTAAATAAATGTCAAATGACATAGAATTCTCTCTTTTGTCTTTGCGATGGTTCCTACTTGATTTTTGAGATTTTTCAGATCCTCAGTAGCGGAACAAATTTGTATCGTGACCTCTAGGTTCTGTATTTTATAATCACACAGGGCGGCCCAACGGGCAGGTCGCATCACCATTTGTGACTCTCCTGGCATATTTTGCAGAAAACGCCCGTACACGTCAATTTTGATTTCGAGGAGGACGTCTTTTCATCTATAGCCGTACAATACAGGGTGATCTAAAATTAATATATTGTGTTACAATTTAGATTTTTAAATGGGAACCCCCATTTTTATTTTTAGATTTTCCATGAAGTTTTTGGTAATGATAACAATAATAATAATAACATTATTTATTACCCATTAGACATGTATAAAACATGTATAGGGTTCATCAACAAACAATTTACAGTATTTACATACATAAAAAAACAGTAAAATGACAAGCAACAACAAACAATACCTTAAATCAAATATTTTAAAATGGAGACTATAGGCTAACAACAGCAGATAAAATAGATTAGCTTTCCAGCAGTTAAAATTAATAAATTAACAGAAATACAATATAAAAATTTAAAAAAGGACAAACAATAAGTGGATAACAAACAATCTTAATTGTTGTACTTCAACTCTATGCAAAAACAGTTCTGCTCCCAGTTCTGTACTATATCATTTCTGATTTTGACTCGTCTTGTTATTCCTTTGGCTTTTCATAAAAATTTCATATCTACTGCCTGACTCTTGCTGTTTAATCTGTTTGTTAGCACCCACCCTTCACTACTATAAATTAATGTTTGCCTAAATACGGTGTTGTAAACAATCATCTTGGAGGCTTTGCTCATTGTATGGTATGTTTTTACTGCTTTATTTCTTCTTTCATTTTGTTCAGCCTCGATACTGCCTTCACGCTGTATCATAACTCCAAGATATTTATAGACATTCACCTGTTCCAGTTCATTGTTATTAATTTTGATTTTTATTTCTTTGACATTTTTCCGATTACCATTATTTTAGATTTGGCTTCATTAATTTTCAGATTTCTTATTTCTAATTCGGCGTTTCAAAGTTCTAGATTAGTCTTTTACCGTTCGGCTCAGATCATGAGATCATCGGTAATTGCACATTCTGACAGGTATCCATTTCCAGTTTGATCAATGTTCACTTTTTTGAGTTTGTATTTTATTGTTTTTATGATGTCGTCTACGATAATTATGGAAAGTGTAGAACTTAAAACGCCTCCCTGTCGTAAGCCGTCTTTCATTTTAAAAGGTTTTGATACCTTGTTTTCCTTTCTTACATAATTCGTGTTATTCGCATAAAGTGTTTCGATTCCTCTTATTAGTTTAGGGCATATATTTCTTGTTTAGAAATTGTCGTACACTACCTTCAGTGGTATCCTGTCAAATGCCTCTTCCAGATCTAGAAAGGCCATGTGTGCTTCGGTGTTCTTCGTTCTAGTCTTTTCGATCATTTGGTTAATCGTGAATACTTGATGCTGTGTGCTTCTACCTTTTCTGAATCCGCACCGTGCTTCCTCCAAGTCTGGTTCCACTGTACTTCTTAGTCTTTTCTCTGGGATTCTTTCATAGGCCTTGGTATATATGTATATCGGTAACACAATTCCCGTTCTCCAATCTTTAGGCGCCCTACCCTCACTCCATACTCGATTGAATATCTTTATCAAGCATTGGATTCAGAAATTGCCTAATCCCTCCAGCATTTTTGCTGTTATCATGTCGTGGCCAGCTGATTTTAATTTTTTGCTGTTTTTGATAGCTTCTGTTACTTCTTCAATGCTTATTTCGTCTGTGTGCACTATGTGGATCGAGTACGACAGTATTTGGATACCCGTTTCCCGAATCAGTGGATCCGCAAACGAGGCCCCTTCAAGTGGCCGCCGATATCTCCGGACATAAGTCTTTTAGATTCTTTTCTTTGGGGGCATTTGAAAAGTAAAGTTTTTAGTATGAAGCCAGATTCCATTGAAAACTATTGTCAGCGGGTTTCGGCTGAATCTAGACAAGACATGCTTGAAAATGTGAGGATTAGATACGAACGTGGTGTCAGCACTTATTACCACATTGACCTACCTCTTCATAGCAAATTAGTTTTTACTTTAACCTCAATGTCCGAGTAAACTGTAAGTTGTTTCTTGTTTTGCTAATACCCGGAGACTTCTTTTTAATTTTAAAGTAAAGTCTTATTATTATTTTTTCGGTATAATCCCTTATTATCACAATTTCTAGAATTTTATGATAAACTCAGTTAGCTTCTCCGCGATTGAAGATAGGTATACACTGTATTATGCAGAGTTACAGAAGATTTCATGGAAACTGAGGCTCATGTATCTTACATCATTATAAAGGGAATTGAAAGACCTTTAAAATAAGGTATCACTCGATTTTAGGGTTGGTCTGTTTCGTTTTTGATGCGCCACCCTGTATATACTATTGTGATTATGTACGCTTTTCTGGCAATTAAACTGATATCAATGCAATGATGTCTCTCGTGTTGTCGCAATTGGCAAGCAATAGTTACTCATTATTATGTCCAATTAACTTATCCGAATACTGCCTCTAGGCTAAGAATATTGTGACTCTGAGATGAACCTTACTGTTATCTTTCAGGACATATTTGAGTATATAGCCAAAAACGACAAAAAATTTAATGGCCACAGAGTTTGCGGTCTGTTACTACAAAAGTTTGACTGTTATCCAGACAAAAGCGATTGGAAAATTTCCATACCACCAAGGGGACACACAAAAAAGAAGGTAAAGCAGTTTTAAAGTACCTAAGTAACTATAAATAATTCAGGATAACATACACCCCTGAACTTCAAACTCGTATTTCAACTGATTCTAATCCCATATCTCATTCTGTATTGTGTAAGTAGTACTTTGGGATTTGATTCAGGCACCATTTTCAAACGCCTTGACCCTGGGTCATGCGTCGACGAATGGTCTTTCTTAAAGTATGCGTCTTTTTTGTTCCAAATCCAAACGGCACTGATTACGCATTTATACACACTTGTGCCGTCTAAAATAAAAAATAATTCGAACATTTACAAAAGCATATCACTATACTCGAAGTTATATCTCAAATACTCATCAATATAGAAGAATGCTTTTTTTGTAATATAGTTTTTGGGTTTTTTGTGAAAAGCATCAATTCTCAGCGATTTGAAGGGTTTTGCAATCCCGTTAAAAAATTTAGTACGAAAAAAGTTTGTCCCGTTCCTGGTTTTGTCAAGGCGATGGCTGGTAGTGCGAATACTATCTCTATTGTGAGTTACATAATGTGAAAATAACTGTGAGATGATAAGAGACTCCAATCACCATTCACGTACAAAAGTGCATGGTATAGTTCACCTCCTGCAAACAAGACCAGCTGTGGGTTAAATATTTTCCGATTAAAAACAGTTCGACTTGAAGCGTGAATGGTTGCCTCTATCCCTGAATTTTGAGTTGAAACCGGTAAAATATACTTTTTAGGCTGTAAGTACAGATACTTTCAACATACTTCACATCACAGACATTCATTTGGATCCAAGGTATACTGAAGGCAAAAAAGTTGACTGTGGAGAGCCTCTTTGTTGTCAAGTAAGTACAAAAACTGAACTGATACTAGCTTGAAAATTGTATTTAGAGTGCAATCTCAAAGAGAACTAAATTTTAGGATGATCAGAAGACTGCTGACGTAGGAGATAGACCATGTGGTTATTGGTCTGAGTACCTCCATGTCGATACACCAGTACATCTATTAGAAGAAGTAATAGCACAAAGCGGTGTCCATGTAAGTGTCACTTTATTATTGTTCAAGCACAAGGTACATCCACATTAAAACTAACATTTTAAGGTGTATTCTCTATATATAGGGTTATCCAATAGGGACGCAGGAAAGTAAACGTCAATTTGACATAGACGCCATCTTTGTTTTCTGCCACCGACATGTCATTTTGTTAGTTGAATGTTTACCATTGATCGCTATGGAGTCGTATTCGATTGAAGACCGCATTAAAGTTATTCAAGAGCACTACAAAAATGGTGCAAAATAAAAAACACGTTTCGCGCGCTTCGTGAACATTTCGGTCGCAACAACCGCCCAAACGAAACAACCATCGGTCGTCTGGTGCGTAAATTTGAGGCATCAGGTTCTGTGGCAAATCTGCCAGGCTCTGGCCGGCCAAGGAGCGTTCGCACACCGGAAAATATTGCTGTTGTGAAGGAGAGTGTGAGAGACGATCCGAAACAATCAACAACGCGTCGATCCCAAGAATTGGGCATTTCGAGAACCAGTTTGCTCCGCATCCTCCACAAGGATTTGAATGTACACGCCTACAAGATCCAATTGACGCAAGAGCTGCGTCAGGCCGACCATTTTTCGCGCCGAACGTTCTCAGATGGGCTCCTTGAACACCGCCAAATTGATGCCAATTTTTCATTAAAAATCATGTTCAGCGACGAAGCGCATTTCACTTTGAATGGGACGGTAAACAAGCAAAACTGCCGCATCTGGGCGAACGAAAATCTCCGTGAGTATCAAGAGCAGCCGATGCATCCTCAAAAAGTGACTGTGTGGTGCATTGTGGTCAAAAGGCATCATCGGACCTTACTTTTTCGAAAATGCGGCCGGGGTCGCCGTTACCGTCAATTCTGAGCGATATCACGTGATGATAGAGGACTTTTTGTTGACGCAAGGAATGGATATGGACGATGTTTATTTCCGACAAGACGGTGCAACATGCCACACAACCAACGTCAATATCCATCGATTGCAGTCCTTCTTCGGTGATCGCGTGATTTCGCGCAGAGGAAATGTGCCATGGCCACCAAGATCGTGCGATTTGACTCCCTTGGACTTCTTTTTATGGGGATATTTGAAAAGCAAAGTCTACGTCAACAAACCAGCCACCCTCCAAGAACTCAAAAACAACATCATTGCCGAGATAAATGCCATAGAACCGACCATGCTGCAAAATGTCATTGAAAATTTCGACCATCGCGTGGACGTCTGTAAATCCAGTCGTGGTGAACATTTGAGCGATATTATTTTTCATACATGAATGGTATAAATGAACCTTCAAAATAAAGTACCCAACTTGATTTGAATATCAATCTTTCTTGTTTTAATATGCGTTTACTTTCCTGCGTCCGTTTTGGACAACCCCATATATGGCAAAGTACAGGGTGACCCATTTTCGACGACATTACAGCAAATCTCACTTACTAGTAAAGATAGAGAGTTGCGGTTTTCACAATACTGTGCTACTCTTTGGTGAAAAGGAAGATAGTATAACCAAATTTTTAAATCTCGCTTCGTTTCCAAGATACAGGTCTAAATTGAAAATATTGCATTTTGGGACGCCCATATCTCCGTTATTCTTTAACATAACGCAAAGCTAAAAACTGGCTCTCATACAATTTTTCACGTATAACCACTGGCGTCGTCAGTTTTTTTGTATGAGCTGACAATTTTTAGCTATAAATCAAAGTTACATTTTCTTCGATTGAAAATTTTATCTGCTTTACAAAAATGTAATGACATAATGTTTTTCAAGTAATAAATCTAAAAATCATGAATTCTTAAAACGTGTCCTTATACGACACTCTTGGTAAGTATTGTATTAGTCATAGTAGGCCGTGGTTAGTAGAGCAATGGAATGATTATTTGCTAAATAGTTATTTATTATACAATGGAAAAAGTGGTAGATTTTTTGTAGAACCTAAAATCTAGCATTTTTTCCTTGTATAACTAACACTTTTTTTTGTGCCGGGAAAAACGACGATTAAATATTGAAAACTTATATAATTACAATATTTAAGTCAGAAACTTGTTGATTATTGATAATCAGACCTGCGTTGCTAGGGGAACTTTTAATCAAATAGCTGTCAATCCAATTTTGTGATTTGATTTAAAAATTGTGAACTTAGTGGTTGTCTAGAAGTTATTTTTAATACCATGAAGGAAAAAATGTCTGATTCCGAGTTTTCTTTGTCTCCACCGAAATTAGTAGTTCTAGCCAAAGTAGCGTCACAAAAATTATTACCAGCCAAATCGCGGAAAATTTACGAAAACGTGTATTCAATATCCGGGAAAAAAGTAGTCATTTTTTCTCCTATGGAAAAAAGTAAATTTCATAATAAGTGACATTTTGTTACCCGTCAACAAAGATAAAATGTCAAACTATTTTTTTCCGTCACAGAAAAATAAATATTTTCTGTATAGTATTATATTTTTTACGATGACTGAAAATGAAAATTGCCAACAATTTGAAAAATACGCCATGTTCGTACAGAGCAACCAAAAACTCCTTCGCAACTATATTTCAATAAGATCGTTTAATTAGTTATTCACATTTTGACGTATCTGGGTTTACTTTTTCAATATCATTTCAATTTATAGATATTCAGGAGAACATTACACAGATTAAAATCTACACCATTTGCATCCTGGTGATGCATTACGATATTTACGGTTCCGCAGCTGTTATTTGGAACAAATTAGATGTATACAGGGTGACTTGTAATGTCACGTATTCCTGTTAAGGGGTGATAGATTAGGCCACATAGCAAATAGTCCAATAGTTCATAATAAGTAATAAAATTTTAAAAAGCTACAAACGTTTTAAAATTACGCTTTTAAATGTATCATTTTCTTTTTTTTTTACTAACTTATTCGATAAAAATGCAATTTTCTGTAAAAAATCTCCTAGCAATGAAATGTGCAAATTATGTAAATAATATTTCTATCTAACAAGCTTTCATTTGAGGTATAAAAGTTACAACTAACTCAAGTACAAATACATAAAATTAAAAAAAGATGAGTAAAGTTATACGAACGATAATTACGTAGGATAAATAAAAGGCTTTTATTTTAATTACAATTTTATTTAATTACATTTCCTTTAGTATTTTATAGATTCTGCCCAAATTGTAATCCCCTGTTACGAATACATGCCCGCATTCTCTTACGTAATTCACTTTTGGTAACTCTAGTTGTCAAGCGGCTTTTTATTTAGTCAGCTGCACTGATTATCCTTGTAATTAATTCATCGCGCATTGGTAAGGGCGAAACATCGTACACCTGGCTTTTCATATGTCTCCAAACATAGTAATCGATCGGTGTGAGATCTGGGCTTCTTGCTGGCCAGGCAATGGGCCCGCCTCTGCCAATCCATTGATTTGGAAATTTAGAGTCTAAATACACCCGTACTAATCTACTGTAGTGCGCGGGACAGCCGTCGTGCTGGAACCGCATATTTTGTCTCGTCGCCAATGGGACGTCTTCGATTAATGGAAACAAGTGTTTTTTCTAGAACTCTCCATACACTTCTCCATTTAAATTGCCGGGCAGAAAATGAGGTCCAATTAAATATCCATCAATGATGCCCATCCACACATTGACTGAAAACCGGCGCTGAGACCCCGTCGGTCTTATTTTTCGGGGGTTTAAAGCTTCTTTATCAGTCCAGTAATGAGCATTATGGTAGTTAGTGATCCCGTCCTTATCAAACTACGATTCATCGGTCCACAGAATTTTCTTAAAATAGTCTAGATCTTCTGTATCTGCATATCACTTTGTGACGCGCGCTGTCCGAATTGGAGCATGGTAATCGAACAGTTGGAGTAATGTCTTTGTAAGTATATTAACTTTTTGGTTAACATCACTGACATAGAATACTCTGCGTAAGCCTGTCTTAGTTAAATCCTCCTTGAACTGGGCAATATGCATATGTTTGTAATCCCTGTGAGTCACAAACAGTTTAGATTTCTTTTTGTGGGGCTATCTGAAGACACTAGTGTACACAAGTCCTATTAACACTGGAGAAGAATTAACAGAAATAATAGTTGCAGCTTGTGATAAGAATAAAAAACACTACAAGGATATTTCAACGAGTGCGCAATTCCATGAGAAGGAAGGCGGAAGCATGCACACTAAGTGAAGGGGGCCATTTTTGACAATTTTTGTTATTATTTCGTTGGTTTCAATGTTATGTTTATGTTGTCAGTTGTTGTTCATTACGACTAGTGTGTTTAATTTTTCCAATTAAATTAATAATAATTTTGCAAGTTAAACAATAGACCGATTTTTATTTTTTTACTCAAAAATGGCAGATCGAAAGCAAACAATTCAATAAAGATCATTTGTTGTAAATTGAACGGGTAATTCAAAAATAATGTTGGCGTATCATCTTTTTCTCAAAAAATATCGAAGCCAATATCCGTACGCACGCCACTGTTAAAGCTAACAATTATTTTTGCATTGAGAAATATGCGCTTTATTAACTTCCACTTCGTATGTACTAAATATCAGTGAAATATCTGAAGCGGTTCTGAAAATATTAATTTCCATTTTTTTTCCTAAAACTTCAACACCCCGGATTCTTGTAAGGAAACATTTTTGGACCACAGTTTTTAACGCAGACTAACATTAATTTTTATTATTGATTCGTACCCTTAAGTATTCGCATATCATTAAGGGAAACCCTGTATATTTCTGTCAAGCTTATAAAATGTTCAGTCAAGTGAGAAAAAAATATACAGGTCTCATTAAAAAAAAATAAGTTTGATTTATAGCTAAAAATTGACAGCTCACTGCAAAAATTTGACTACGTCACTCTATTCGACGTAAAAACTGCGAAAAGGCCATTTTCTGTTTCTGCGATCATGTTAAGTAATAACGGGGATATAAGTAAAAAGCAATATTTTCAATTTCGCCCTGCATCACAGAAGCGAAGGGGGCTATGAAATATTCATTTATACCATCTGTTTTTTGATAAAAAAGTAACAAAGTATTGCGAAGATGGGACACCCAGTACGGTCACAGTATTCACCTTTCATTGCTACTGAACACACTTACCCACGGTCAATAGCATCGCGACCGAGGTCAGATCGTGGAAGATACTATAGATAATAAAATAGGGGAAAAGTTATGAACACTTGATACGTTATTAAGTGGAATTCGGTATCTAGTACATCAATCGAAATGAGGATCCCTCAAGGAATATCATAATTATTAACGAATTAGAGGAACTTTTTTGAAGAAATAGCATAAAATCAATTGAGGTCATTTGTTTGTCATTATTAGAGTCGATCAGGGTTCTGATATTTGATTTTTTAATATTATTTCTTTAAAATGTTAGCTGTTAGTGTGGTCAATGTTGTTTATTATGGAATTCCAACTTCCTATGATGTGTTCAAGAATTTAGAGTGGACATTTTGAAACTGGTGACATGGTCGCATAGGATAGTTGTCACGTGTTCGAAGATTTTGTACAGGGTGGGGCAAAAGTGATGACCCGGCTTAGAGGTGGTATCAAAGGAAAACAGAATAACTCACAGGCTTAACACTTTTTTTATTATAATTTGTATGTATTCCCATTATCTTTTGTTTAGTTTTGATTACAACAGCAAGATGTTGGCAATACGCTGATTTCAGAAGCTTTGAGTTACTTTTCTAAACAATTCTGACGGTATGTTAGATGTTCACGCAACAATTCGGGTCTTTAGCTCATCTAAAGTGTGGGGGTGATATTCAAAAACCTTCTCTCTCAAACAACCCCACAGAAAAAGGTCGCACATGCTTAAAATCTGGCGAGCACGCTGGCCATCCCAAGTCACCTCTCAAAAACAAGAGACGACCAGGAAGCATTTGTCTCAATTTCGCTATAGAAATCCCAGTGATTTTAAATATGTATTTTTTACGACTAGAGTGTACCTAAAACGTTTTTGAGAAAATAAATTGTTTTAGAAGTAAATAGTTTCGTCATGTTTAGTTTATAGAGGCATGTTTTGGTAAAAATCTTGAAGTGGGCCAACTGAAGTGGGGAGGGGCTCGTAGTCGTAATTCTTTATGAACTCTTGACAGCATTGTGTAGGAAGTGCAACCTCCTTGACATAATTTTTTTTATCATTGTTAGTTCTTCATTTGACGGTCAGCAGAACATGGAGACTTTTTACCTTTAATATTCCTTAATTTTGCCAATTGTGGGGTATTACGCTTTCACAATTTTCCAGGACTTTGATTACGTTTACATGACAGGTGACTTGGTGAGTCACCGGGTTTGGGAAACTAGCATCGAAGGGAATACAGAAACCATCACAAGGACATATGATTTACTTTTGCAAAATTACCACGTCCCAATATTTCCAGTACTAGGGAACCATGAGGCGCATCCAGTCAACCAGTGAGTATATAATATTTGAAATAGAGGTAATGCAAACTGTGATGAAATAAATTCATTTTCTTCCAGATATTCTGAAATTGGTGAGGAATCATCATTCTCAATGCAATGGCTGTTCAGTCTGTTTGCAAAAAAATGGTCTAAACGAGTTAGTGGTGAAGACACTATCATGAAAGGCGGATTTTACACAGTATCTCCAAGAAAGGGTTTCAGAATTGTTTCACTAAACAATAATGTCTGCTATTCATCAAATTGGTAAGGAAAATAAGGGAGAGTTATAGCAGGCTTACTGGTTAGGGTGTCCCAACCTAGGAAGGAAAACAAATTTTTGTTCGAACTGAGATATGCGTACCCTCTATTTTATTCCAGTTGACACTAACAGCTCAAAAAATAAGTATGTTTGCGATCGGGAACGATTGACCTTTGGTCAAACTTCGAAGTTGGTAGGAAAACCATGCATGGATTTCAAAAACTAATTCTTATTCGAGAAACAAAATACTGCTTTAATTGTATCGTAAATTTCTTAGGTATCTATCATTAAACAAACATTATTTTCTATATCTTGTTTTCAAAGTTACCTTTTTCACTCAGGACATATCTTGCTACTTGTACGCAAGTAATAAAAATTGTTTTTGTTCCTCATTAGCAGTGATTAAGACATGGAAGTCTTGCATTAACTTGACTGCTCTTGCTGCCGTTGCTTCAACTGCTCTCAGTGTTTGCACCTTATTCTTAGCATGTTGAAAAGAATCATTACAAGGACTGCTTTTGTCCATCCACCACAGACAGTTAACCATGGGCAGCTGTGTCGTGCCTTTTGGCAATTCATCATCGTCTACGCGTGGCCTGAGACTTACCATAAAGTGTGCCAGAAAGTTTTTCTTTCGATGGCATGAAGAACAGGTTCACCTGCAACATACATTTCGAATTTTTTGTAAGCGCTTGACAGATACTTAATTTAAAAATGGGTGGTAAACAATGTCGCAGTATGAAATTTTTGAAATAATTAATGACTCACAGAGAATTTTTTTAGTTTTGTAATCCCGAATTTGTTCGAGTATAATTGCCGAAGTATTAATAAACAACTTTTTGCAACATTGTTCATATGAGGGATAAAATTCAGACATTCATCAAAAGATATGCCTAGATTTTTTACAGTTTCACATACTTTTATAATTTCACCATTTAATGATATTGTCTAATATTTCCTAATTTAATTTCTAAATTTTTTAGGAGTGAATATAATTACTTTTGATTTTTTCTGAATTTAATTTAAGATTACGAATTTTTGCCTCAGCAATTATTATATTGTCAGTATTAAAATTATTGTATAACTCCGAGTCATCTGCAAAAAACTAAATATTGCAGTGTTTAATAGCCCTATCAAGACTGACGATATATAAAATAAAAAGACGTGGCCCAAGAACCGACCCTTGAGGCACTCCCGCTGAAATTAAAACCTCAGGAGAAGTGTTCATATCGATGACAACTCTTTGTGATCTATTTTTTAAAAAGCTGTTTATTAGAGCAACTGATGATTCAGAGAAACCATAAAATTTACATTTGGCTATTAAGAGGTTGATGGTGTCAAACGCTTTAGAAAAATCTAAAAGAATTAAGGAAGTAGTTTGATGATTAATGTTGTCAGTTAGATCTAACGATGCTGCAGCAGTATTATAACCGTTCCTAAAACCGCACTGTCTAGATGGTAGCATTTCAACATTTCAAAACAGGTGTACACATTGCCTTTTCCAGTAATTTGGAAAGTATAGGTAAAATGCTAATAGGTCTCAGGTCAGTATACGGGCTAGGATTACCGACTTTGGATAAAGGTAAAACAAGCTAGCTTTTCCATGCTTTAGGAAATATACTTTTTTCTAAGCATTTATTTATGATATGTAATTGAAATTAGGGGAAAACATAATTTTAGAATTTCAAGTTCACTCCGCCAGTTCCAAATGCATTGGATTTTAAGGTATAAAATATTGAACGTGAATCTGAATAATTTATTGGACAGAAACTGAATTTATGACTACAAAAATAATTACGTCCATAGAAAGAGATCTTTTCTGATGAACGTTATTGTTGAAAACAGAACAAAAATATTTGTTTATTTCTGTAGCAGTTTTGAGATAGGTGGGAATCTCGCTATTTTTAGATTTTTGTATACGCATTAATTTGAGAGCTTTATACAAATTGGCAGAATCATTCTGTTCACTAAGGAATCTTAAATAAGCTGCATTTTCGAATCTAATTTTTCCGTAGGTTGAGTTCCGTAATCTCTTGTAAATTTCCATGATTCCTCTGATCGAACACGTCTAGATTGCGTAAGTGCTTTGTTTTTCCTCTTAATTAAAAGTTTCACATCTGGCGTTAACCACGGAGCAAACGGCTTATTGACTCGCACAATTTTTAAGGGTGCATTAATAAAAGTAGACTTGATACCATGAGTCAAATATGATACCTTCTGGTTCATGTCAACTAACTCCTCCTAAAGAAAGCTACTAAGATCGTATTGAAAATTTTCCATATTAAAATTAGAGGGTACGAGTTTGAAACAAAAAACTTTCATTTCTTTGGGCACCCTATTATCGACAGATCTGGAATTTGATTCTACTTGTAGTAGTATTCTTCTGCATTCGGTTCATGCGATCTGAATTTTAAATAGTTGCTACTTGTCATGGCTTTAGGTGGCTGCTCTTAAACGACAACGATCCATACGATCAACTAAAGTGGCTAGTGGAAGTGTTGCTAAAAGCAGAGGAAAATGATGAAGTTGTGCATTTGTTGGGTCATGTACCGCCTGGAGCTGATTGCCATAAACCATGGAGTAGAGAATTCAACCGCATCATTGAAAGGTATTGATAATTCTATATATACGAGTAAGCTGTTTTACAATTCAAATCTTTCCTGCATTGGTTGCTAGCATCATAATTGTGTCTTCAGCTTATGAAGAAGGCTCCATAGCGAATGCCGAAAGCTGGAAGTTACCGTTAAGAGAGTTTCACTAAAGTCTAAAATGTTTGCCAATTTCCCAGTTAACAATTAATCGTATTTTTTGCCCCACTGGTCATTGTCAATGACAATGACTACTGCCCATATATATATATATATATATATATATATATATATATATATATATATATATATAACAACAGTGACGGGAACACATAGTCGACGAATAGAAAACTGGACTGATGAGCTTCGATTAGGACGGAATTATTTTATTATCATCATTTTGACAGGTTTTTTAATTAAACGTAGATTGATTTTGGAAGAAATTTGGAGATTTGAAAACTATAACTATTGAAAATTCCTTCGAGATTTCATCTTTTTTTCACTGATAACCTCCACATTATCCAACACTGACTCCAGACGATGAAGACATAGATCTTCGAAAGCTTGAGAGTTTAACTTACTTTTGCCTTCTACCCAAAGAAATTAAACGATATCTTCTCCTAACAGTTAAGGCAATTAACTATGAATACTATATATATATATATAGGTGAAAAATTAAAGATTTCGCCTTTCGTTGGATACTTCGACAAAATTTAAGCAAAGAGGACTCTTTATACTTTTTTAATTCTCTCTAGCTTTCAATGGACTTTGCCATCATCATCAGGAGAGTAGTATGTGAGGATGTTGCTAATTGTTGTTTACGTATAGGATGAGGGAAACGTCCAGTAACATGGTGAGAGCTGGATAGATGGTACAATGGTCAAAATTATATAAAATATGACAAGAACAAGTTAAAAACAGATTAAAAATTATTTAAAAAACGTTAAAGCACTACATCGTGAAGCCACTTGATGATTGCACAAAATGGCGGTCATGGAATAATGAGTGAGATGAACCCTTTGACAGAAGGCCGAAGGTTGTCAATATCTGTGTAGAAAGATGGAACGGATTGTGGGCGTGTGCCACGTTGCCAAATCACTTCAGATGATGTGATTTTCAGAATGTTATGTAAGAAATTGTTAAACCGACCAGAGAGAATTAACTATATTTTAATTAATGGGAAATTAAATTAACAATTATTATTAAATCGTTCCTGCCAACACTTTCGATTGAAGTTTTCTCATTCTTTGTTGTCGAAGAAAGAATTTCCCCACCAAGATTGCTGCACCAATTTTATGCGTCCATCTTTTGATTACCCCATTGGGTAACTTGCAGCAATAAAAGGAGTCTTTACAATTATTTCGCAAACCAGGGGTATTTTCTTCTAATATGATTAGACTAATGCTACACCTCACCTGTAATATTGACAAGGCCCACGATTTCAAGGCCGCATGGAAGTGCGTTACTTCCGTGGAGGAGATGTCTTTTTAACCGAAAAGACAAAAGGGCTGGCAAACATAATGAAAAATTCAAATTTGGAGGAGTAGGCAAACATAGGTTTGACGCTTGACGGGTTATTTGCATTCAGTAGACCTAACAATCAAATAATGTATGTTTTACGTCTTTTGAGGAAAGTAATGTATGTTCATCGAAAGAATATTTTTGTCGAAAGCTACACAGCACGTTACCGGTGACGCTATACAACTCAAGCATCAAGCAAAATAGGCAGTGAGGTAAATCATGTAAGAGACAATGCTCTTCATGCTGCCAATACAGAGTGTGTGGTTTTGTGAAGTGTGGAACGAGCGTTTCATAGACAGGATGGCCCTACGAAAAGGTCATACCCGCATTTGTGACTCTCCCGGTATATTTTGGGAAATCGCTCGGACACGTTTATTTTGATTTCTAGGGGACGTATTTTCATCTCGTACAATACACGCTGATCAAAAAATAAGATAATGCGTTACACTTTAGACTTTCGAATGGAATTTTTAGATTTTCTATGACGTTTCTAGTAACTTTTGTATAATAAAGTATACACCAATTTTAAATCGTTGTGAAGCTATTTGAGTTTACAATATAAAGCATCCCACAAACCGGCGCGAAATAATCGCGGCGAAGTATTCGCAACGCAATTCAGAGCGAAATTCGCAATCTGTTTCGTCTGTTTATTCATACCAAAGCGTCTTATTCGCTCCGCGAACGTGAAGGTTTCGACAGGTTGCGTACATTTTATTTTTGCCTTTTGCAATGAGCTCGTCTTCAGAAGAAGAGGAGGCACTTCTATTTCTTGCTTTAGAAGAGGAACAAAATGCACGGTAAGTTATGTTTATTTAACGCCATTTGATAGTTGGGTATGTATTAAGTTTAACGAAGTACATAAAACAAATATTTTCAATTTTGCTTAGGAAACGAAGGAAGTAGGTACATGATATTAACTTGGAACGAAATAAATTTGGGGAATACCATACCTTGATGCCACAACTTCGGCTGGATGAACAGCGCTTTTACGTATATTTTAGAATGACTCCAGAGTGTTTCGATGAAATATTGAACTTGGTGAAAGATGAAATACGAAAATCTGACACAAATTATCGTGAAGCTATTTCGCCAGAAGAACGACTTGCTATTACACTCAGGTAAAAAAATTATATGTATTAAAATTAGTAGGCTTATCGAATACGAAAACTTCAGCGATCGTGAAATAAATATTTTATTGTAATAATTGGACTACATGTTGCCACTAGGATTAAATGTTGCTAAATAATTCGAGGCAGAATTTGCCTCCTCTGTTGGGTATATTATTGGAGTAAACCCAGTGCCGCTTGGGAAGGACGACATACTACTATCATACATACTTGCAGAATTCTGGGTAGACGCTGAAGACATTTCTTCAATATGTTCAAATTCTTCGTGCGCTATTAATTCGGCTATTTTTAGTTTTATTCGGGCTTGATGCTTTAAGGGAAGTGTTTTCACAGTCTGTGCATGTGCCAAGAAAAGTGAATCAATGGCCTCGTTTTCTTTTTTAGGTTTTTTACCTTCAAAATAATCAATGAGCTGTTGTCCAGACGAAGATGGTGGTTCCTAGCGTTTTCTGCTCGTTTTATATTTTGGTGTAGTTGCAGTCTGCGGAAAGGTGTGCCCTGGAGTAGTCACTGCTGTAGTGTTCAATGAAGAAGGTGGTGCTGTCTGTGTTGCCGAGGCGTTCTGTGCATCTTCTGTATCTACATCAGCATTTTCATCTTCTCCATGGCCGCGGTCTTCCAAATTTTCGGTTTCTACATTTCCAGCCCTTTCCTGATATACATTTGGATTAAATTCGGCAGTCTCATAATGTATGACGTCAATATCTTTCACATTAGACGACGTTTGGCAAATGCCAAAAAAGGACGGAAAAATTCCATGTAGTCAGCCCACCGCCATTTCTTTATGTTGCCCACTGCTTGGCCGGTCTTTGGTTTGGTAGATTTTATATATTTTGCAAATGTGTCTCTGATATTCTTCCACCTTTTTTTTACTTCATCACCTAAAAACGATTTTTTTTATAGATTCCTTGCCACTGGTGACACCTTCTATACCATTGGGCGTAGCTTTCGAGTTGGCTTTACAACAGTGAGTGCAATCGTAACCGAAGTCTGTGAAGCGATATGCAGACATATGGAGCATATATATTTACCAGAACCAACAGAGAATGTTTGGAAAAAATGTGCTGAAGAATTTGAAAATAGATGGGGATTTCCCAATTGCATTGGCAGCGTGGACGGTAGACATGTAACAATCAAGAGACCTAACAACAGTGGCTCCAATTACTGGTGCTATTTACATAAATATTCAATAGTACTTATGGCCATTGTTGGCTCGGACTATAAATTTATATGTGTTGATATTGGTGGTTTCGGAAAAAATAGTGATGGGGGTATTTTCCAAACCTCAAACATGGGAAAACGATTTGAACAAAATTTAATGAGCGTCCCTGCACCTAGATTTCTCCCTGGGCAAAATGAAATCTGCTCGTACGTCTTAATTGGTGATGAAGCATTTGCTTTAAAACCATACCTTATGAGACCATTTCCTTATAAGCAGACTTTAACAGACGGCAGAAAAGAGAAATTCAATGTAAGACTTTGCCGAGCTAGAAGGGTCGTGGAAAATGCGTTTGGTATTTTGTCTCAAAAATGGCGAATATTTTACAGGTCATTAGAAACTAAAGTAGATACTACTATTCTAATTGTACGTACGGCATGTGTTTTACACAATTTTTTACGAAGTAAAAGTGGCGATGACAAATATTTTAAATTCTTAGATCCACCAGAACCCGTGCTTGGAGCTTTTACTGATATAGCAAATGATCCTCGGCGGGCAGCAAGGCTAGCATTTTCTACTCGTGACAAATTCGTAAATTATTTTAATTCTGATATGCCTATGACCAATATATAGAATGTTCGTTTTCACATTTGTATAGACTGTAAATTATTTAACAAGTTAGTAAAAAATATTAGGTACATACCATTTGTATTTAATTCTTTTCCTACTTCCATCCAAATCTTGTCTTTCTTTCTCACATTCCTGTCTTCATCGTTCGACAAATCATACAAACAAGGATACTTTTTCACTATTTCTATCAATAATTCCGTTTTTGCCATTGCGAACAATCGCATTCGCTTCGCACAAGTCTGAGCCTGACCGTAAACCGCCGCGTTTTAATCTGATCGCGAATTCATCGCCGCGAAATTTTCGCAGCCAAAGCGAATATTTCGCGCCGGTTTGTGAGATGCTATATTCTTTACGACATATTTTTTCATTAATTTTACTTTCCAACAGGACTATTGTCGTTATTCGCCGGACCCTTCACTTATCATCAGTCAGTGTCATCGTATGACATAGAAAAATTTTGTATTTAATTCCAAATTGCTAAGTTACCTACCTGATTGTGATAAATATTGAACAATGACTTATTCAATTCAAAAAGGGGTCGAAATGACAAAACTGTATTACCAAAATGGAAGCATTGCAAGCGGTTCTTTCATGCGTTACATCCAGACAAAAATATTAGCGATAGGTATGTAGCTGAGATGGTAAAAAAAAATTAAGGAAGTTGGATCTGCCTAATATTTGAAGGCCCAATCGAGAAAGTCGACCAGATAAAATGAAGCCGCAGAAATAGCAGTTTTAGGACACTTAGCACTTCACAACACACAAGGAACTCGTCGACTGGCGACTTCTTCACGCGTAACAGTACAAAGAATTTTGAAAGACAATAAGTTTCACAGTTTTGCGAGTTAATGTCCTAACGTTTAATCAGCAATGCAAATCTGTTATTTTATATTTGTTTCTCGGACGAGTGTACGTTCTATTTACACGGTGCTGTAAATAGACATAATGGTCGATATTGGAGTGACTCGAATCCACTTTTAGTTCGAGAGGTACACTCGCAATATCCTAAAAAAATAAAAATGTGCGCCGATATTTTCGGAAATCATATTGGAGAACCTTTGTTTATTCCTGGAAACTTGACGGGCGAGACGTACTTAGACATGTTAGAAAACACAATAGGTCCACGAACAACCGAAATAATAGGAAATGATAATGAAAATTACATCCATTTCCGACAAGATGATACACCGGCGCACTACAGGGTTATCCAAATTAAGTGTCCACCATTAGTAACTTTGTTATTAGTGAAAATACAAAGTTGTTTGAATTAGCAAACTAGTAGCATTTTTAACGCTGGTAAAAATGAGAAATAAAAAAAAAACAATTGAGAGTCGTTATTTTGATTTTTTTCAGTAAAATAACATTTTTTTAAATGGAAACCCCTGTATATTATATTTTTTTCTGTTAAAGCATCAAATTTTAAACAAAAAAGTTCATAATGACTTTTCCGCTAAAGTCAAAAATAAAGTCAAAATAACGATAAATATTTTTAATTATTTGCAGTATTATAATATTAAGACGGCTATGAAAACAACATGGCGTTCGCGATTTGACAGCATTAAGATAAGCGACAAATTGTTAAACTGGACATACTTGCAACTAGAAGGCTTTGGAAAACAATGATAAAATCAAATAATGTCAAACATTAGTGTAAATACTTGTTTATAAGCTTTATTGTGTCATTAATTTAAAGAAAAATGTTCTCCCATGAAGAAAAGTGTGATATGTTAGAATGCTATTTAGTGTGCAGAAAATCCTCCTTGAGAGCAAGAGAATACTACAGTGAATTATATCCCGCTCGCATTCAACCGTATGAACGATATTTTCTGAGACTTTATCGAAAATTTAGGGGCAACGAAAATGTTTTTGCTAAAACAAGGGCAAATAAAGAATTCATAATAAGCGAGGCCACGGAAATTGCAGTTATTGGATATTTTGAAGCTTATCGTGAGAATTCAATAGCAGATATTCTCAAGGACTCTAATTTCAGTTATGGTATTGTTCAAAGGATTTTAAAAAAATACAAATTTATTCCGTATAAGTACCGACCAGTTCAAACGCTTTTGGCAGGGGATCCAGAGAGAAGACTTGTTTTTTGCCATTGGTATCTTAGCTTCTGTCGCCAAAATGTAAATAACTTTCGTTACCTTTTATGGACAGATGAATCAAATTTTTCAAATTCTGGAATGATTAATAGAAAAAACCACCATTATTGGTCAAGAGAAAATCTTTTGTTAGTACATCCAAGAGGCCCACAAGTCCGTTTCAGTTTCAACGTTTGGTGCGGTATAATTGGTTCAAAAATTGTTGGCCCGTTCTTTTATGAGGGAACCCTAACTGGTGAAAGATATGTGGAATTTATGTCAGAAATTCTGACTAATTTCTTAGACGAATTGGATCTTATAAGTAGACATCATCTGCATTTTCAGCAAGATGGCGCACCTGCCCACAACTCCAGAGGTACTTATCATTTTCTAAGTACTACTTTTAATGATCAGTGGATAGGAACAAATGGCCCAATACAGTGGCCTCCCAGATCACCAGATCTAAACCCACTTGATTACTTCTTGTGGGGTTACTTAAAGAACCACATTTACAAGCGAAGGTACGATAACCTTGACGCGTTAAAGACTGCAGTTAGGGAAAAGATAACCCAGATAGATGGTAGGACCATACTTAAGACAGTTCGAGCAGTTGAAAAACGTGCCCAAAAATGTATTGAAGAACAAGGTGGTGTTTTCGAGCATCTTCTTTAAAAAAAATTGTTATTGTATTTTGTAAGATTATAAGTTGATGTTGAAAATAAAGTTTGTCGATACAATTTAATTGTTTCAGATTGGAGGCCATAACTTCAACAATTTGTAACCTAGGAGAAAAGTTATTGTAAGCTTTTTTGTTTAAAATTTGATGCTTTAACAGAAAAAAATATAATATACAGGGGTTTCCATTTAAAAAAATGTTATTTTACTGAAACAAATCAAAATAACGACTCTCATTGTTTTTTTTTTATTTCTCATTTTTACCAGCGTTAAAAATGCTACTAGTTTGCTAATTCAAACAACTTTGTATTTTCACTAATAACAAAGTTACTAATGGTGGACACTTAATTTGGATAACCCTGTATATGGCTCCAGAACGACAGTTTTTGGACACCTATTTCCCAAATCAGAGGATCGGCAGACGAGGCCTGATCGAGTGGTCGTCGAGATCTCCGGCCCCAAGTCCTTTAGATTACTTTCTTTGGGGGCATTTGAAAAATAAAGTTTTTAGTACGAAGCCAGATTCCATGCAAGATCTTCGTCAGCGGAATGCTGAATGTAGACAAATAACTCAAGACATGCTTGAAAATGTGAGGAATCGATTCGAGATTCTTTATCATTGCATGGAGATAGCTAAATGGACACCACTTTTTGCCACATTCTCTTTTTTGGATCATCCTGTATTGTACGGCTATAGATGAAAAGACGTGTCCGAACGTTTTTCCCAAAATATACCAGGAGAGTCACAAATAAGGGTCAGCTCATGGGGGCGGTACCTGACCAGAGTTGTCATTTACATACAGGGTGTCCCAGAAGTCGACGTCAAGCCGAAACCGGGTGATAGGCAAAGTCATAACAGCTATCAGAAAAATATTTAAAAAAATTTTATGTATGTGTTTTGAAAATTATAGGTCTTTGAAAAAATATAGAAATTTCACACCCTACGGCAGTCTGTCAACTCCTGTTACTACAAATATTAACTTTTTTTGGATTTTATTTTTACAATGTAATGATCAATAATGCATCTTCAAACTGGTATCTCAACCTTACTGCCAACTTTTCTCGTTCAGGAAAAATTGCCACTTATTTCCCAACCAAGTATTCCAAAGTAAAACTTTGCTCAACTTTAACTGGCTGTACTGGAAAAAAATGTACTACGAGAGTTTGGCAAGTAACCTTAAAAGTTGGCGCATTTAATAAGGATTCCAAAATGGTATAACACTTAGAAGATTACTCGTTAACTTATGCACAATTTTTATTTGAAGAAAAACTGATGAAAATTTTTCAAAATTTCCTAATTTAACAGCGATTATGAAAACGCACAAGGACCCTTAAGGATAACTGTTTGCACAACAGTGGGCGTTAAAATGCTGCTGATGATGATTTACCTTTACAGCAAATGCTCAAACTGTTTTCCTTCAGCCGCAATACACGCTCGACATCTTCTTAAAAAAGATCGGGTTATTAAACGAGCGAATCCACGGTTATTAACAAACTCAGCTACTTCCAATAGTCTTTGCCGTAGCTCAGCTACATTTTGAATCGGCTTGAAATACACTTTTTCTTTTACAGTTCCCCAGTAAAAAAAATATAACGGATTCAAATCTGGTGACCGAGCCACGGTATTGTACCAGACCGCCCTATCTATCTGCCTGGAAAGTTTTGATCGAGATACCCTCTCACTGAGAGTGCATAGTGCGCTGGGCAGCCATCATGCTGAAACCACATGTCCCTGTAAATACTCAGTGGCACGTCCTCCAATAAATTTTCTAAATAATTTTGCAAAAAACCTAAATAAACCTCAGCAGTCAAAGTCTCTGGGAACTCAAACGGACCGATTATTTTACCATTTAAAATTCCTGTCCAATGGTTTATCTTGAAGCGATATTGAGATTTATCTTCTCTCATCAAATGTGGGTTTGCTACGTGCCACTCGTGTAAGTTATGCAGGTTCATGTACCCATCTTTCTTAAATGTGGTCTCATCTGACCATAAAATTTTTTCAAAGAACCGTGGATCTTCCCTGTGTCTTTCTAACATTGTGCGACAAAAAGCAACTCGGGGCTCATAATCCCGGGGCAGAAGAGCTTGAACACGCTGTACGTGGTACGGAGGGAGCACGTTTTTTTGCAAGATTCTATGGGCTGTACTTTTGGGCACACCTGTTTTTAGTTCTATTGCAGCAACTGAAGTATTCGGGTCTTCTTCGACAGCTCCTAGCACCACGTCTTCGTAAGGAAGGAAAGATCTTCCCTCACCGTGTGATTGGTTTGGTAGATGGCCCTCTGAGAACAGTAAGCCGTGCACATTTGTGAACACTCGATGATCTGGATGACGAGCTGCATTCGGGTACCTCTCACAGTAAAGTCTCGCTGCAGCACTAGCGTTTGCATTCCCCATAAATGAGGTGCATGTTAGCATATTCATGTACGGTGTACACCGACATAGCGGCACTGCACAATCACACTATCAAAGATAGTCTAAGGAAAGCAAATGTTGTTTTGAAGAGCAATTAAACAGTCCAAATCCAAATCACAAGCGATCAACAGTATAGTTCACGAATCCAAAATTAGTAACAGTACGAAATCAACAAGCACGAACAAGTAAAGATGCGCAGTAAACGAAGGAGTACTGATCGGTATCAAAGTGTGCAATAGCAAGTAAGTGATGTGCTTCATCCATGCCACATACAGCGTGTTCAACATCTCCTGCGCCGGGATTATGAGCCCCGAGTTGCTTTCTGTCGCACAATGTTAGAAAGACATAGGAAAGATCCACAGTTCTTTGAAAAAATTTTATGGTCGGATGAGACCACATTTAAGAAAGATGGGTACATGAACCTGCATAACTTACACGAGTGGCACGTAGCAAACCAACATTTGATAAATCTCAGTACCGCTTCAAGATAAACCATTGGACAGGAATTTTAAATGGTAAAATAATCGGTCCGTGATATTAGTGGCAGCAGATAGGCGAGAGATTCCACTTTCGTTGCAGATTCTCACACATTGTAGCAGCCCAGTTCTACGGTCACACTCACATGGATGAGTTCTACATACATTACAACAGCTCAAACGAACTTGAAGCAATTGGAGTTGGATTCAATGGAGCATCCGTCAATACTGACCTTTCTAATCCTAGTTATAAAATTTACACCGTAGATAGCATAGCATATGTAAGTCACTATCATATACTTTTGGTTTTATTCTATCGTGTCATAGTTAGTAGAAGTCGGAATTAGCACAGAAAAGAAATCGAGAAAGGCGCACTTTTGTTCTAAGCAAGTGATATATCCTGAAAAAGTGACTATAATATACAGGGTGTTAATTATGTGTCATAAATTCAATACACGATCGTTAGAGTAATTTCAAGACAACAAGTTCATATACTAAGTGACATATAAATCCGAACACCCAGTTTAAATGGTTTTATTTTAATAAAAGTTGGTGAATGTATTTATCTTACTGTAAATAACAAGTGAAAAAACTTTCAGCCATATCAGTTGGACATTCCGGTTTTTATACTGCTTTCTTTTTAATTCACTAACGCTCTAAAAATGAATATTTCAGCCGCAGTAAAGAATCAACGTTGGCGGATTTTGGTTCTTGACATCCTTTACGATCGGTTACGATGCCTAGAGTACGGATACCTGTACGATTTCGTCAACTTAGTGAGTTTGATAGGGGCCGTATAGTGGGACTTCGGGAAGCTGGACTTTCTTTTCGGGCAGTTGCAGTTAGAGTGCAAAGAAGTGTAGACACTGTGGTTAGGTGTTGTCAGGCATGGCTTCGAGAAGGCCGTACGCAAAGAGCAAGGGGCACTGGATGCCGCCGTAGAACAACAGACCGTGAAGATCGCCGCCTAAGATTATTGGCCTTAAGGGACCGTTTCTCCACTACCAGGTCCATTGCAAATGAATGGTTTGCAGAACACGGAAGACCTATTGGCATGCGAAGTGTTTGCCGACGAATGAGAAGTTTTGGCTTGTTTTCATACCGGCCACACTGGGTCCTCCCTTTAACTCGAGAACACCGACGTAATCGCCTTGAGTGGTGCAGACAACGGTCACTCTGGGATCAGGAATGAAACAGTATTGTCTTTAGTGACGAGTCTCGATTTTGTTTAGGCATGCACGATGGTGGTGTCTGGGTTAGAAGGCGACGTGGTGAAAGGAGGAATCCACAGTTTTTTGTTGAAAGACATGTTCATCACACTGTTGGAGTTATGGTTTGGGGTGCTATAGCTTATGGTTCCAGGTCACCTCTAATCTTCATCAGATGTAACATGAACGCGCAGCGTTATATCTACGAAGTTCTAGAACCCCATCTTTTACCCTATCTTGACACCCTGGCAGATCCAACTTTCCAACAAGGTAATGCCCAACTACATGTTGCAAGAGTCACAATAGACTTCTTTCAACATAATGATGTCACATTGTTACCATGCCCACCAAGATCTCCCGAATTATCCCCAATTGAGCACGTGTGGGATATGATGGGTAGGAGATTGCTCAATTTGCAACGTCCTCCTCAAACTCTAGAAGCACTTCAAGAGGAGTTGGTGGTTGCCTGGAATGAGATACCACAGGAGGACATTGACCACCTGATCAGAAGCATGCCTAGGCGCGTTGGACAATGCGTAGCACATCAGGGTGCATCCACACATTATTAAAGGCCAATGGACTTTAAAGCAGTGCAATCATTTTGAAATTTTTATCATTTACTTATTATGCTTCATTAAGTACTTATACAAAATTTTATTAAAATAAAACCATTTAAACTGGGTGTTCGGATTTATTTGTCACTTAGTATATAAACATAGGTCCGCATATTCTTACGAACATACGAGACACGAAGTCGTTTGAATGGGGACAAAATTGTGTATTTAAGTGGCTAAAAAACGGCACGTAGAAAGTTTCGCAATTCAGAGTATCTCCAAAAATAAACGAAAAAGGCCGACATTTTCCAAAATTTGATGGATGACTTTATTTGACACGAAAGCACATTAACATTGTCACACGTTTAATCTTTTGTGCTTGATCATAAACCCTATTTCCCTTATACACGCAACAATGATGGATAATTTTGGTTTCGAAAAGGTATACACTGCCCTTGCCATAGTTCAAGAATCTCAGCGGTTTAATCAATCTGTTGAACTGTTTCTTATATAACCTTCTCTCCACTTTCAAAACCAATAATTATTTACTCTGCTTTGTTGTAGAACGTCGTTGATATGTTCCAGTACACATTCAACCTCACTTTAGCAAACGAGGATCCAGTAGCAGATCCGCAATGGTACACTCAATATTCTTTCAAAAGCGCTTATGGTCTGAGTAGCATGCAGCCTATGGATATGGATGCATTAGTTATCAGAATGGCCAGGAACCATTCGTTACTGGATCAGCAGTTCAGGTAGGATTGATACTTCATCAACAGGATTCACCTCTAGATGCAGGCTTTCTTCGACAACCCGGAAAAGCTTGTGTAAAAATAGACGACATATTGTGCGTTTTGCATTATGTATTGCATCTTCTAAATTTTGAGTCAATTCTGTTAATCAAAAAACTCAATCGTCAGATTTCTGGTAGTTCTATGACCTTAAGCACATGCCGACAATTTCGTTAACTGACAGGTATTCGACTTACCCATTAGACTGTAAATACTGAAATTAGATAACCTGTAATACAATAGGAGTTAGAAAACAGGCGCAGATAGTAAGTAGGAGACGGTGTCGGAGTCAAGACCGATTCCTGGGGAACACCCGAGTTGGCGCAGTGGGATGAAGAGAAGAAGCCATCAATTACGATGGATATCTTGCGGCCGGAGAGAAAGTCAGCCATCTATCTTCAAAGCCTCTTTGAAAGACCATAGGATGGAAATTTGCGTGCCACACCTGATGCGACGCTTCCGTGATATCAAGAGCAACGACATGACTCACCAAGAGACTGGATCAGCTAACTATACAATTGCGTGACGTAAGCTAGGAGGTCCCCCGCGGATCCAGTTTTCTGGACCAAGATCCTCTGCACACCTCTTCAATACAACGGCAGGAATCAAGTCCAGGCTAGAAGATTTGTTGATGTCGAGCGACACGAGCAGCAGTCAAAATATAAACAAATGCATGTTGTGGATGTATGTAGAGAAAGCTAAAACGCTGCAAAAAAAACTCAAAACAGAACTGGGAGGGAAAAAGAAGCGTTCTAGCTTTACCTACCCAGCACTCAACAATCACACCGGCAAGAATTAACGAAAATAAGCATTAATGTCTCCCAAAGTCGCACAAAACGAAAATATATCTAAAACGCTATTAACTGAATTATAATTACGGCACATTATATATATAGGGGAAAACTTAAGTATGTCAGTCCTAGGCCTAGCTAAGTAAAAAGTTAAACTAGTTCGTGACGCTAATCTAGGAATTAAGAAGTTAAGTTGTTCTAAGATGACACTGGAGTCATTAATGCCATGGATGAGCTTGTGAATGAACTTAAGTGAATTGATTTTGCGTCTGCTCTCTAAACTATAGATTTTGTGTCTCGCCATCAACTTACTATGAAGAAAGCCAATAGCGGGATATATCCCGTCAGCTTTGTATGAGAGGTATTTTAAAAACTTTCTTTGAACGGACTCTAAGCGGTCAATATATATTTGATGATGAGGATACCATACCAGGGACGCATACTCAAGCTTAGATCTTACATAAGCACAGTACAGTATTTTCAGTGTATAGGAGTTGTGGAAATCAATGGTATTTCTTACAATAAAACCATACGCCTTTGATGCAGCCACAACAGCATTTTCAATGTGATAGGAGAAGGAAAGTTTTCTGTGAAATGTCACTCCCAAATCATTAATTGTACTAGGTCTATCAAGTTTACTGTGACCAATACTATATTCAGACATCATTACCCCTGTTTTTAAAGTAAACGACAAAACGTGACACTTAGGCCCGTAGCGTCAGTCGTCCCAGAATTGTAGGGTGCCTTTATGGCCTCCTTGATTGTCATAGTTTTGTCTGTGTCAGAACTCTATTTTGAGGTTATGTCACAAACATCTATTTGCATCAAATTGTGCTTGCTTTTGAGTTATATCAAGTTTTATCAGCCTGAAATTTCCTACAATTTAAAAAGAAAGCATATCTTCACAATAGGAGAGCGCTGACGCTGACACGGGACAAGTGTAATCTAGAAATTTTTGAAGGAGAGAAAGCAGGATGACAATCAAGGAGGACATAAGCGCGCCCTACAATTGCAGGGACGACTGACGATACGGGCCTTAGCAGCATTCGAAACAAGTCTGTTTTCACGACACCAGTTGTCAACCCTTACAATGTTGCATTGCAAGCGATGACAATCGTCAATGTTAGAGACTCTACAAAAAAGTTTCATATCGTCAGCATATATAAGAAAATCGACATCGATAACTTCAGAAATATCATTTATGAACATAATAAATAACAGAGGTCCCAAATTAGATCCTTGAGGAACACCGAACATTACAGGGTATTCGCTTGACTTATGTCCATTGCACATAACATATTGTTTCCTATGATATAAATAAGATCTGAAAAATAGCAACAATGCATCTGAAAGACCAAATCTAGATAACTCATTGAGTAGAATGTTATGGTCTAAACTATCAAACGCTTTAGAGAAATCAGTATATATTACATCCGTTTGAAGTTGTCTATCGATTGATTCACAAACATATTGAGTAAGATGAAGCAAGTTAGTAACTGTGGACATGCCCTTCATGGAACCGTGTTGACTGACGGAGATAGACCTGCTTACATGAAAATATAGCACAGTTTGTATCACTATTTCGAATGTTTTAACGAAATTACTGATAATTGTGATAGCCAGATAGTTTTCTACTTAATTCCTCGTCCATAGATGGAAAGTGATTTTTTTTCAGAGATAGATTGAAAATTATCATGAGTGGATATGCTAAAATGGACGCACAATCTCTCACAAAAAATGCAGGTATTTGATCAGGCCCTGCAGTCATTTTTGGCTTAATTTTCTTGAGCGCCTGTAGCACATCGATTTCACTAGGCATAGCTAGTGTAGTAGTGAAATGGTAGCCAGTACAAAAAAATTACATTGAGCTGTTGGAGTATTATAGCTCCCACTAAAGTGTCCCGCAAATGCGCCAACAACATCATTAGGTGTATTCAATCCCAGCCCATTGTACAGCATATCCTTCGAAATACCAGTGCAGGTTCTTTTTCTATTAACAAAAGACCAGAATTTGCCGGAGCTGTTTGATATTTCACACTCTAAAGAGTGAATGTAGCGACGATATGAAACAGCTAGATGTTGCTTTATCTCTAAGCGAAGTCTTATAAATTTTTCAATATAATAAGTATCACCAGTGCGTCTGAAAGTCTTGAATGCCACCATTTTTTGTTTGAGGGTTCTAATGATATGGCTGTTGTACCAAGGAGGATACCTATTATAAGATATTCTAACTTTAGGAACACAACAATCAAGAATTCTATAGATCTCAAAATAGAAATATTCACAAGCTAAATCAACGTCACTAAAATTTTTCAAATCGCCCCAGCTAATATTCACAATCATTTCATAGAGCAGCTGAAAGTCAGCTTTCCTAAAATTATATGAACCTTTAAAGTCGCTATGCAACACGTTATTATGTTTGGTGGAAGGAAAATGACTCACAGTGACAATCAATGCAGGATGATGGGGATCCTCATACACCTCCAAATTAATAAATACATCCTGGTCAGCCAGAAATGCTTCAAACTCATCAATCTCATGTAAAATGACTCCGGTAATGATATGGAGAGCTTTCAGTAGCTTTTCTTGTGCCTTACTCTTCATTTTCTGTTGCTCTATGCCTTCCGTCTTTCAATAGATTAATTCAGATGCTGTCCGTTTTCATGGTGTAACAAAAACATTGACCTGTATTAAACCTAATGAGGCGACAACATGAACTGCCTTTATTTGTTCGTTGCTGGGCAACGAGGCAACTTACAGCGATACGAGAGTACTGTCATTTTATTTTTATTTAAATTTTACTTAAGAGCAATACAAATTCTTTATTTCAAACAATCGTAGATAAATTTTACATACAGGGTGACTTTGAAGTTGAGTCATTAATTTTCAGATAATGATTGTAGAAATAAAATATGTGTGTAAAAATAAAAAAAAAATAAAAAAAAATTTACCTTGTTTAATAAAGTATCCTCCCGACAAGTATTTCAGTGCGGACCTGTATTTGATCGTGAGGTCCCCTGTGAGGTCTTAAGTCACCTGATTCACGAGCCTGTTGTACTACATTAACAAAGGCACGAGGGGTTGGTTGCACTCGATTGGGAAACCGATCCGCATAAACATGTGCCATTTTTTATTTCGTTTGAGCCACGCAACAGACACTATTTACACGCGTTACCGACTGACCAGAGATAAACCCTTCGACTGACACTGACTGTATGTATAACTGAACTGAATGAAATAATTGTAAAAACATCGTTCCAAATTCTTTCGCTTTTTTGTTTCCGATGCGATGAACCGATAAGACGGATTATATCCGTTGTTGCCAAACACGAGCACATGATATTATTATTGAGACAGGGCGGTACTCAAACTTCCAAAGGGCTATAACTTTGTTACTTTAATTTTACCAGAAAAATGGTAAAGGAAAAAAACATTTCTTTTGATCAGATCTACTCACTGTTAAAATAAATGACTCAACTTCGAAGTCTGTATATCCCTGCATCATAACCACAGACCATGATCATCCTCCTCACGCCCTAGATAAATAACTATTATCAATTCCAGGTATACGTACAGGGACAGTGATTGGGCATACCAAAGAGGCTGTGATCACACGTGTCGAAAAAAGCTGTTGTGTACAATGGTTACAACTGATGCTTCCAGGACAACAAAATGCAAAAGTATATTAGGAATATATGATGACAACGTTTAACCGTATGAAGACTTTATGAGCAAGATTGAAGGAATAGTTTTATTAGTATTACTTTGCATTATCAATAAACGGCTGTTATTTTATTGTATATATTAATCTCCTCATCATACATAGCGTTTCTCCATAATTTCGTATATGCGGTGACAGGTGTAGATGGAAGAAGAAACAATAAGCAGAATCAAGGATGTGGGCTCAAATTCCACCAACACAAATGTTTACTATCTGAAGGTAACCACGGGAGTACCGCAGGGCTCCGTATTAGAGCCGCTGCCTTCTACGAATTCACTATGCTGACGTCCTTGCGGTGATAGTGACTAGCAAGGAGAGAGATACGCTTAAAGGACTCTTAGCATAAGGAATCACGAGAGGTACCATATGTCACTGGCGCTTCCACGGAGGGTAAAAGGGGTAATTACCCTCCCCCCCCCCAAGACGACTTGAGCAGTCTTTGAAAAGGTGTAATAAGGTGTCTCATAAAAAAATCTGTAACTTGAAGAAGGTATAGTCTAGTCGTTTATGGTCTAGTCTAGTGTCTAAATTCTGTACCAGTCTGGAGTCCGCAACAAAATTTGGCTGAGAAGTGAACAAGCGGGGTTTTTTTGATCTGGTTGGTATTATTTATTATTTATAATGACCTTCCTAAAGTATAAAAGAATTTTCATTACCTGTCTTTCGACAAAAAGTTAAACCATTATTACTCAATCCTCCAAACATATAATTTACGTAATCATTCATTTCTTTTTTATTTTTTTTAAATTTTACTTTCGATGTAATAAACCAAATCTGTTTGTGGATAGTGTATTCTTTTGAACATCTGCTAGAGACTATATGGTTAAGTGTAAGAGTAGCAGCATGCTAAACTTCGCCATATAAGTCTGACATTTGGCTATACTACAATGTAATTGTGGATAAATAAAGACGTCTATTATTATTATTATTATTATATCAATTATGTTATAAACAATTTGAATGCTCTTGAAAACCATACAAGATACAATACTGAAACTTTTAAGGGAACTAATACCGAGCATTTTGCCTAAGTTCACCACTGGTTCATATTTGTCTTCTGTTTTTTCTCGAGTTTATTTTCCAATATTTTGAACCCACTGTCATTTTAATCGTACGAGATTTCGAAAACAGATGCATACTATATTAAGGCTTTAAAAAAAAAGGTCCAGGGAATTATATTTCTTCGTGAAGAAACTGGATTACGTGACCTACTCATTTGACAAAGTCATGCAGTCATCAATAGTGCAGTCATTTAGCACATGCTACAAACTACCTAGTCTAAGACAGTTTGAAACATAATTGTGTCTTCATTTTGCGTCCTAACTTTATAAACAGTTCAGCGTATTCCAGTATGATTATTTTTTTTATAAATCTTCGGCCTAATCTGTGACTGTGTAAAAATTTCAGCTGTAAATGTATATACACAAGAGTATGAAGAAGTCTTGAAAAAAAATTGTTTTCTTCGCAACAAAAGGTGATGGATACATCCGCTTTGTTTTAAAATGTGTATAATAACGTATGTTTTTCGAATATCGTAGCGAATCTGTTCAACTACTCACAAATATAAAATGTTTGAATTTGTTTCCCTTCGTTTTTCCCGTAAAAACAACAATTATCTTTCGGAATGGTTTGTGATTTTATGTCGGTAAGGTAAATTCGTGTATTCCGCTATAAAATGCCCTTTGAGCGAACTTTATATTGTCATCTAATTCGTTATAAATCAGGATAGCATTGTAAGTGTATGAACTACGAAATAAAGTTGTTTTATATATGTACATAGGGATCTCTAGTCTTTTTTTGTGTCTGAAATCAATGCCTGAATTATTTCGTCTGAAAACAAATTTCTCATAAAGATACAAGGGGGATCTAGAAGATATGATCTTATGTGTAAACACTGCTAT